>CM029599.1:40122339-40546055 GCA_017311375.1 Mytilus coruscus | reverse complement strand
GTCAGCAAAAGATTAAAACAGTTCTCATTGCGGGCTTCCGTTGTCGTTGACTTCTTTCTATTTTTTGTCAATTTCATCATGGAACACTTTCTCCACAATCAGGGTTCATTAAGGGATGAAAATAAGTTTGACATTTATGTTACGACTTAATCAGCTATCAATGTATTAATTTAAGTTGCAATATAAAACAATATTAGGTCAATGTCATAAAGATATAAACTTTTTGTATTCGGCACAAAACTGGGGAAGGGCGAGATTTTACCGAGTTAAAACCTCGCCCTTCCCCAGTTTCTCAGCCTCATACAAAACAGTTTATATTTTCTGACATTCACCTAATATTGTATATGTAGAAGTACTTTAAGATGACAAAAGTTTAAGTACTGAAAATGACTGAAATATTCAGTACTGAAAATGACTAAAATTTTCAGTACCGTGAAATGACTGAAATTTACAGTACTGAAAATGACTGAAATTTTCAGTACTGAAAACGACTGAAATTTTCAGTACTGAAAATGACTGAAATTTTCAGTACTGAAAACAATTTTTCTCAACATTACTGAAAACATACATACAGTTAATTGTACTGAATATATATGAGTAAGAAATGTACTGATTGATGTCTTTTATACCAGTACTGTATTTGTAGTGGCATTTAAATTATATGTAAACGCTGTATAAATTCCTGGTAGTGTATTATCAGAAGTTTCTATTTATTTTATCATTATAAGAAACATTTTCGAAATAAATAATCTTACTTATAAATAATTTGAACACGAGAATATGTTTTTGTTGCATTGTTTTGAAAATATAAATTTTCTCCTTGTCTATATATATATATCCTAAATTGAGGTAAATTATATGGCCTTCCAAATACCGTTTCGATCCCTAACATCACTGAAGAGACATTAATTGTCGAAATCCGGATAACCATCTTTTCCGCAAGTTTATTGTTTTCTGTTTGGTATTAAATTAATAATTTTAAAAGATCCATTTTGTAACAACTTGTGATCTGTTTATTTGGCAATCGCCAATGACAGTCAGCAGGGTTTAAGAACATCTGTTGTTCGACCTGTTAGTCAAATGCGTTTTGTTAAAATATACTTTTCGCTTTTTGGTCTTTTGGAAAATGTTGTTTGTGCTGTATTTAGACCCTCTATCAAGAAATTTGTTTTGCATGCACACGCATAAAATTGCAGTTTTATCCAACGCAATCATAGGTTTGAACGTTGTTTTCAATTTAGACTTGTTAATATTTTTTCGTTTGGGCTTGTATTATATTTTCCTTCGGGTTTATATGATCCGTTCATCCTATTTCTAATATTTCGACTCTTCAAAATTCAAGAGTCTATCCTAAATTGAGGTAAATTATATGGCCTTCCAAATACCGTTTTGACCCCTAACATCACTGAAGAGACATTAATTGTCGAAATCCGGATAACCATCTTTTCCGCAAGTTTATTGTTTTCTGTTTGGTATTAATTTAATAATTTTGAAAGATCCATTCTGTAACAACTTGTGATCCGTTTATTTGGCAATCGCCAATGGCAGTCAGTAGGGTTTAAGAACATCTGTTGTTCGACCTGTTAGTCAAATGCGTTTTGTTGAAATATACTTTTTCGCTTTTTGGTCTTTTGGAAAATGTTGTTTGTGCTGTATTTAAACCCTCTATCAAGAAATTTGTTTTGCATGCACACGTATAAAATTGCGGTTTTATCCAACGCAATCATAAGTTTGAACGTTGTTTTCAATTAAGACTTGTTTATATTTTTTCGTTTTGGCTTGTATTATATTTTCCTTCGGGGTTATATGATCCGTTCATCCTATTTCTAGTATTTCGACTCTTCAAAATTCAAGAGTCTATCCTAAATTGAGGTAAATTATATGGCCTTCCAAATACCGTTTCGATCCCTAACATCACTGAACACTGTGTATCATCGCCACCGGAAATTGGGTACTAACGAAGCGGAGAGAAATGGAAAAAAAGTAAACAAGGTAAGAATTCATTCAATTTAAAGCATTTCTTCTGATTTGACGAGGGTACCGCTTAAGAAATGATTTTCTGATATATAATTCATAAAATTATTAGGCCGAAAAGTACAAAATTAAGACAAGATTGTGTGTTATACTCAAGAACTTGCCACTTAGTACCTGAAAATTTCGAGGTCGATCGTCCTCTGTCGCCCCATTGGCAAGATATTCAACTGTTTTTCATTATTTTTCCAGACACTTTTTTAGATTATTATAGTGTGGCATCATATTTACTGAAATTTGTTATCAAAATGATGTTTTAAAGAATATAGACCATAAAAATAAAGTCTAGGGTACGGCAACTTGCTCGTGTTGACAAATTTACTGTATGGCAACTTGCTAATTTCAAAATATTTATTTGCCGTCTTTTTAAAGAAAATAAAGTATTAGGTTCAAATATCTAATTATGCATTTGATAAAAATACAATTCTCTAGACAACCATTTAAGATGTATACACAATATAAGGCTTGAACACAGTCCTATTACATCTTTTACATACCTGATGTATACAATATGAATACGGCATATACAAAAGCTGGCAAATGTTGTAACTTTCGGAAAGGCATGTCACTGTTTTACTGACCTGTTGTTATGCCCCTGACGTAGCGTTAAATGTTACCCATGTCCGTCCAGAAAGTCCCAAAAATTGGTTTCCGTTCTCTAACTTTAGTATGCCTTAACCAAATGTTTTAAAACTTACACGAAATGCCTATCACCACAAAACACAGATCAAGTTATAAATTGGGTAGCGTCACTATTGCCGTTCTTGAGTTATGGCCTTTTATAAATGAAAAAAGCTAAAGCTGTCGTTTCTGTTCTCAAACTTTAGATTGCCTCAACCAAATGTTTTAACCATACAACATTAGTCAGCATTTGCATATAAGTGATGAACATTTCAGGGATGGTTTGTGGGTGGAGGGAAGGAAGAAGGTAAGGGCAAGAGAATTTTTCGCATTGAATATTTAGAACCATTAAGTGAATGAATTCTCTTTCAACTTTCAGATAAAATGAAATATAAATGAATTATCATTCTCTGCAAAAAAAATGTTGTATTGCTACACCACGGCACCATGTTAAGGGAGGTTTGAGTGCTCACAAACATGTTTAACCCCGCCTTATTATATATGTGTCTGTCCCTGGTCAGGAACATGTAATATAGCGGCTGTTGTAAGTTACTGCCTGACATATTTGTTTATGATTTTGTCATAAATCAGGCAATTTTGATACGGTATGGGTTTTGTTCATTGTGAAGTGTATAGTGACCAATAGTTGGTCAAATCTATTTCATTTGGACTTTGTTTGAAAGTCCTCTCAGTGAAAACCATTCCACGTCTCCTTTTTCAATTAATGTTATTGTCTTATATGTAAAGGCAGATACAGCCAATATATTAGAATAAAGAACATTAATTTTCTAAAAAAACTTCATCTCTATATAGTAGAAATGAACAAGCTCGGTGCTAACACTGTTTGAATTTTTAAAAATATTAACCTTAGATTAATCATTTTGGAAAGAATGAAAGAAGAATCCGATACAAGGGATACAAATCCGGCTGTGGCTACGGCATAAACTATTTATATAAACTTTCTACTTGAGAATAAAGATGACCTTGTATGAAGTTTTTTTGGTTGTCATCTTAATATTATATACTTATTAATACAATTCACAAAAGCTAGCATCTTCGACTTGTAAGTTTAAAGAATTATAATAAAATAACATCTAATAAGGACAGGTTGAAATATTTTTGAATCCTGATGGTGCATACTCATAAATTCTTTTGGAAAAAAACCCGTAAATTTAAATGTTGATTTGATAGCGTTCATTTATTTATTTGCCCTCGTAAACAGTTTTGTTAAAATACCGAAATCGGTAAATTCTTATCGTGAAAGAATAAGTCGGGTACACCTTTTTACATTCAGGAGTGCTTAAGTTGCACTATTTTCTTCTTATTAAGAAACGTGATTTTAATTTTAGCATCTTTCTAAAGATTAGATTATTTACACACACAAAAATAGGGCTAACTGTTGATTTTGAAACTCTATGAATTCACATTTATATTCAACCAAACAGATAAGCCGAGATCCATACCTTTATAAGTTTCAAAACAGAGAAGGTGTGTTTGAAAACAAATAATCACGTACTTCTATATCTTTTAAGGTAAATGCAAGTCTTACTTGTATTAATTATATAATTTTAATTGGTACAATATCACATTAAAATTTACTGAGAAATATTATACACAGTAATCATGAAAATCTACTACTATAACAATGAAAATTCGGACGAATACACTCCTTTTCACTACCCCTCCATCTACTCATTTAAGTTTAGGCTAAACAGCCTTAGCAACAGTCTTTTATTATTTTTTTCCTGTAAATAAAAAGATTGATTGAATTTACTTAAACTAAAAAAAAAAAATACAATCTTATTTTCAATAAGAAACAAGAAAATAAATTCGAAACACAATTCATGATTTATTTCTCCTAATTTTCAATGAAAACAAAGTATTTTCTTCACTTTTCTTTTAACAAATTATTCATTTCAGAAATTAAAAAAATAAACAATAAACAATGTTGAAGACCGTACCTTGACCTATAATGGTTTACTTTTATTAATTGTGACTTGGATGGAGAGTTGTCTCATTGGCACTCATACCACATCTTCCTATATCTATTTAACCCAGCACATTCTTTATGTGTCTGTCCGAAGTCACGAGCCTGTAGTTCGGTGGTTGTCGTTGGTTCATCTCTATCTTATTTGTTGTTTTCGTAAATTGTTTTGTTATGAGTTAGGCCGTTAGTTTTCTTGTTGAATCCTTCCACAATTTTCATGTCAGGGCATTTTATAGCCGACTATAAGGTACGATTTTCGTTGTTGAAGGCCAAACGATAGCATACAATTGCTTACATACACTTTATTTGACCCTGATGGATAGTTATCTTATTTTGCAATCATACAAAATCTCCATTGTTTATATTAAAAAAAAAAAACAACAAAAAACAGCACCAACAAAAGATGAATGGTCGTTTTTTTTTTTTTTTTTTTTTATAGAACTTACAAAATTTCACCCTTGCAACAAATAAGACAACAGTCGTTAGTATTATAACGATATGTGAATGTATTTAGGATAATATGGTTGAAAAAAACCTTTTTGTCTTTAAAAACACAAAGTCAAATAGAGGTACGCAACGATGACTTCTGAACGAAATTAACGGCATATATTTTATAATATTTGATAAGTAGTTTATTTTGTATATTTGTAAGCCGGTAAAGCTTTGATACAGCCAAAATATCGTCACTTGATATTATCTAAACAGCGATTAATTTCATCTTTAAATTACAATATATTGCAAGACGCCGTACAGACAAAGTTGTTATTTTGCAATTCGCCGTACAACGTCCTGCAATTCGCCGTACAATAAACAAACAATGTTTTGGTCCATATTCTTTAAAACATCTTTATGACAACAAATTTCAGTCAATATGATGTCACACTATCATAATCTAAGAACGTGTCTGGAAAATAATGAAAAACAGTTGAATATCTTGCCAATGAGGCAACGGAGGACAATCGACCTCGAAATTTTCAGGTACTAAGTGGCAAGCTTTGGAGTATAACACAAAATATTGTCTTGATTTTGTACTCATTGGCCTAATAATTTAAAGAATTATATATCAGAAAATCATTTCTTAAGCGGTACCCTCGTAAAATCAGTAGAAATGCTTTAAATTGAATGAATTCTTACCTTGTTTACTTTTTTTCCATTTCTCTCGCTTCGTTAGTACCCAATTTCCGGTGGCGATGATACACAGTGCTGAAGAGACATTAATTGTCGAAATCGGATAACCATCTCTTCCGCAAGTTTATTGTTTTCTGTTTGGTATTAAATTAATAATTTTAAAAGATCCATTTTGTAACAACTTGTGATCTGTTTATTTGGCAATCGCCAATGGCAGTCAGCAGGGTTTAAGAACATCTGTTGTTCGACCTGTTAGTCAAATGCGTTTTGTTAAAATATACTTTTTGCTTTTTGGTCTTTTGAAAATGTTGTTTGTGCTGTATTTAGACCCCTCTATCAAGAAATTTGTTTTGAATGCACACGTATAAAATTGCGGTTTTATCCAACGCAATCATAACTTTGAACGCTGTTTTCAATTTAGACTTGTTTATATTTTTCGTTTGGGCTTGTATTATATTTTCCTTCGGGTTTATATGATCCGTTCATCCTATTTCTAATATTTCGACTCTTCAAAATTCAAGAGTCTATCCTAAATTGAGATAAATTATATGGCCTTCCAAATACCGTTTCGATCCCTAACATCACTGAAGAGACATTAACTGTCGAAATCCGGATAACCATCTTTTCCGCAAGTTTATTGTTTTCTGTTTGGTGTTAAATTAATAAATTTATAAGATCCATTTTGTAACAACTTGTGATCCGTTTATTTGGCAATCGCCAATGGCAGTCAGCAGGGTTTAAGAACATCTGTTGTTCGACCTGTTAGTCAAATGCGTTTTGTTGAAATATACTTTTTCGCTTTTTGGTCTTTTGGAAAATGTTGTTTGTGCTGTATTTAGACCCTCTATCAAGAAATTTGTTTTGAATGCACACGTATAAAATTGCGGTTTTATCCAACGCAATCATAAATTTGAACGTTGTTTTCAATTTAGACTCGTTTATATTTTTCGTTTGGGCTTGTATTATATTTTCCTTCTGGTTTATATGATCCGTTCATCCTATTTCTAGTATTTTGACTCTTCAAAAATCAAGAGTCTATCCTAAATTGAGGTAAATTATATGGCCTTCCAAATACCGTTTCGATCCCTAACATCACTGAAGAGACATTAATTGTCGAAATCGGATAACCATCTTTTCCGCAAGTTTATTGTTTTCTGTTTGGTATTAAATTAATAATTTTAAAAGATCCATTTTGTAACAACTTGTGATCCGTTTATTTGGCAATCGCCAATGGCAGTCAGCAGGGTTTAAGAACATCTGTTGTTCGACCTGTTAGTCAAATGCGTTTTGTTGAAATATACTTTTTCGCTTTTTGGTCTTTTGGAAAATGTTGTTTGTGCTGTATTTAAACCCTCTATCAAGAAATTTGTTTTGCATGCACACGTATAAAATTGCGGTTTTAACCAACGCAATCATAGGTTTGAACGTTGTTTTCAATTTAGACTTGTTTATATTTTTCGTTTGGGCTTGTATTATATTTTCCTTCGGTTTATATGATCCGTTCATCCTATTTCTAATATTTCGACTCTTCAAAATTCAAGAGTCTATCCTAAATTGAGGTAAATTATATGGCCTTCCAAATACCGTTTCGATCCCTAACATCACTGAAGAGACATTAATTGTCGAAATCCGGAAGACCATCTTTTCCGCAAGTTTATTGTTTTCTGTTTGGTAATAAATTAATAATTTTAAAAGATCCATTTTGTAACAACTTGTGATCCGTTTATTTGGCAATCGCCAATGACAGTCAACAGGGTTTAAGAACATCTGTTGTTCGACCTGTTAGTCAAATGCGTTTTGTTAAAATATACTTTTCGCTTTTTGGTCTTTTGGAAAATGTTGTTTGTGCTGTATTTAGACCCTCTATCAAGAAATTTGTTTTGAATGCACACGTATAAAATTGCGGTTTTATCCAACGCAATCATAACTTTGAACGCTGTTTTCAATTTAGACTTGTTTATATTTTTCGTTTGGGCTTGTATTATATTTTCCTTCGGGTTTATATGATCCGTTCATCCTATTTCTAGTATTTCGACTCTTCAAAATTCAAGAGTCTATCCTAAATTGAGATAAATTATATGGCCTTCCAAATACCGTTTCGATCCCTAACATCACTGAAGAGACATTAACTGTCGAAATCCGGATAACCATCTTTTCCGCAAGTTTATTGTTTTCTGTTTGGTATTAAATTAATAAATTTATAAGATCCATTTTGTAACAACTTGTGATCCGTTTATTTGGCAATCGCCAATGGCAGTCAGCAGGGTTTAAGAACATCTATTGTTCGACCTGTTAGTCAAATGCGTTTTGTTGAAATATACTTTTCGCTTTTTGGTCTTTTGGAAAATGTTGTTTGTGCTGTATTTAGACCCTCTATCAAGAAATTTGTTTTGAATGCACACGTATAAAAATTGCGGTTTTATCCAACGCAATCATAAATTTGAACGTTGTTTTCAATTTAGACTTGTTTATATTTTTCGTTTGGGCTTGTATTATATTTTCCTTCGGGTTTATATGATCCGTTCATCCTATTTCTAGTATTTTGACTCTTCAAAATCAAGAGTCTATCCTAAATTGAGGTAAATTATATGGCCTTCCAAATACCGTTTCGATCCCTAACATCACTGAAGAGACATTAATTGTCGAAATCCGGATAACCATCTTTTCCGCAAGTTTATTGTTTTCTGTTTGGTATTAAATTAATAATTTTAAAAGATCCATTTTGTAACAACTTGTGATCCGTTTATTTGGCAATCGCCAATGGCAGTCAGCAGGGTTTAAGAACATCTGTTGTTCGACCTGTTAGTCAAATGCGTTTTGTTGAAATATACTTTTCGCTTTTTGATCTTTTGGAAAATGTTGTTTGTGTTGTATTTAAACCCTCTGTTGTTTGTGCTGTATTTAAACCCTCTATCAAGAAATTTGTTTTGCATGCACACGTATAAAATTGCGGTTTTAACCAACGCAATCATAGGTTTGAACGTTGTTTTCAATTTAGACTTGTTTATATTTTTCGTTTGGGCTTGTATTATATTTTCCTTCGGGTTTATATGATCCGTTCATCCTATTTCTAATATTTCGACTCTTCAAAATTCAAGAGTCTATCCTAAATTGAGGTAAATTATATGGCCTTTTAAATACCGTTTCGATCCTAACATCACTGAAGAGACATTAATTGTCGAAATCCGGAAGACCATCTTTTCCGCAAGTTTATTGTTTTCTGTTTGGTAATAAATTAATAATTTTAAAAGATCCATTTTGTAACAACTTGTGATCCGTTTATTTGGCAATCGCCAATGACAGTCAGCAGGGTTTAAGAACATCTGTTGTTCGACCTGTTAGTCAAATGCGTTTTGTTAAAATATACTTTTCGCTTTTTGGTCTTTTGGAAAATGTTGTTTGTGCTGTATTTAGACCCTCTATCAAGAAATTTGTTTTGAATGCACACGTATAAAATTGCGGTTTTTATCCAACGCAATCATAACTTTGAACGCTGTTTTCAATTTAGACTTGTTTATATTTTTCGTTTGGGCTTGTATTATATTTTCCTTCGGGTTTATATGATCCGTTCATCCTATTTCTAGTATTTCGACTCTTCAAAATTCAAGAGTCTATCCTAAATTGAGATAAATTATATGGCCTTCCAAATACCGTTTCGATCCCTAACATCACTGAAGAGACATTAACTGTCGAAATCCGGATAACCATCTTTTCCGCAAGTTTATTGTTTTCTGTTTGGTGTTAAATTAATAAATTTATAAGATCCATTTTGTAACAACTTGTGATCCGTTTATTTGGCAATCGCCAATGGCAGCTAGCAGGGTTTAAGAACATCTGTTGTTCGACCTGTTAGTCAAATGCGTTTTGTTGAAATATACTTTTCGCTTTTTGGTCTTTTGGAAAATGTTGTTTGTGCTGTATTTAGACCCTCTATCAAGAAATTTGTTTTGAATGCACACGTATAAAAATTGCGGTTTTATCCAACGCAATCATAAATTTGAACGTTGTTTTCAATTTAGACTTGTTTATATTTTTTCGTTTGGGCTTGTATTATATTTTCCTTCGGGTTTATATGATCCGTTCATCCTATTTCTAGTATTTTGACTCTTCAAAAATCAAGAGTCTATCCTAAATTGAGGTAAATTATATGGCCTTCCAAATACCGTTTCGATCCCTAACATCACTGAAGAGACATTAATTGTCGAAATCCGGATAACCATCTTTTCCGCAAGTTTATTGTTTTCTGTTTGGTATTAAATTAATAATTTTAAAAGATCCATTTTGTAACAACTTGTGATCCGTTTATTTGGCAATCGCCAATGGCAGTCAGCAGGGTTTAAGAACATCTGTTGTTCGACCTGTTAGTCAAATGCGTTTTGTTGAAATATACTTTTCGCTTTTTGATCTTTTGGAAAATGTTGTTTGTGTTGTATTTAAACCCTCTGTTGTTTGTGCTGTATTTAAACCCCTCTATCAAGAAATTTGTTTTGCATGCACACGTATAAAATTGCGGTTTTAACCAACGCAATCATAGGTTTGAACGTTGTTTTCAATTTAGACTTGTTTATATTTTTCGTTTGGGCTTGTATTATATTTTCCTTCGGGTTTATATGATCCGTTCATCCTATTTCTAATATTTCGACTCTTCAAAATTCAAGAGTCTATCCTAAATTGAGGTAAATTATATGGCCTTCCAAATACCGTTTCGATCCCTAACATCACTGAAGAGACATTAATTGTCGAAATCCGGAAGACCATCTTTTCCGCAAGTTTATTGTTTTCTGTTTGGTAATAAATTAATAATTTTAAAAGATCCATTTTGTAACAACTTGTGATCCGTTTATTTGGCAATCGCCAATGGCAGTCAGCAGGGTTAAAGAACATCTGTTGTTCGACCCGTTAGTCAAATGCGTTTTGTTGAAATATACTTTTCGCTTTTTGGTCTTTTGGAAAATGTTGTTTGTGCTTTATTTAAACCGCTCTGTTGTTTGTGCTGTATTTAAACCCCTCTATCAAGAAATTTGTTTTGCATGCACACGTATAAAATTGCGGTTTTAACCAACGCAATCATAGGTTTGAACGTTGTTTTCAATTTAGACTAAGTCTTGTATATATATATACACACATATTATTTTCTCCTTTCATCACATGGTCTAAGATTCTAAAATTGAAGGGTTTTACTTCGTTAGACAAGTCTTCTCCACTATAAGCTTATTTCATGTAGCAGTCATCAATTTATAGTTTGGATTTTACCCTTCAATTTTGGTGCACACGTTTGTTTCGCATTACAATACTGTGGATTCATTTATTTTCGTGGTTACCAATTTTCGTGGAATGAGGAAAACTTGCATTTTCGTGGATATTTGATTTCATGGTTCTGACAGATTCTGTATGCATTCCGATAGAAAATTCTTATTTCGTTGAACATTTACATTCGTGGTTCTCCTATACCCACGAAATCCACGAAAATTAGTTTCCATCGAATAATAATGAATCGACAGTACATTCTTCGTTCCTAAATTTTATTATTCAGATTAACCCACACACGTACCATTGATTCGTTAACTAGCTCATGGACTCTTTTGTATACTTAGTCTATGTTTCTTCTAGTAAATAAAAGTCAGATTCATACATCATCCAATCATGGCTTACACTGCTTAAAATTATGGGGTTTCTTTGAAAGTTGACAGATTCAATAAATATAAAAATTTAATTGATTAATGGCAAAAGGACATCTAGTGTATTAAAGACGCAGGGACTTTCGACTTTAATCATTTTAGGTACGTACCATAGCATAAGCACACATAAAATGCATTTGTAAGGACGATGGAACATGATTCAAATCAAATTATATCCCGTTTACCATGATACAAAGGAGACATTCAAACTCGAAGTCGAAAGAAATTGACACGTATAATAAATGTCCATTGTATCGATATCAGTTATTGACCAGCGCCAATTTCATAGACTATTTTATCTTCAGTTGAACTTCAGGGCTGAAAAGTAGAGATATTTAGTTATCCCGAGTTAGTGTCAAAGCAGAAATTAAAGTCAACATAAGATAAATCCAGGATTTACAGACAAACAAACAAACAAAATAGTGAATTTTAATTTAATACGAATGTAAACCCTACCTTTTACTTGACCGACCTTCTAAGTTGGATTTATAACGTGCAATTCCACAAGGTAACAGACCGTAGGAACCCACGTCAACCTATCATGGCACATTATTCACTCTCTTACCCAAAATGTTAATTTATTCACAACACGTTTAAACGCTTTGAATCGTACAGATTCTGAATATATTAAACAGAACAAACATAGATCTTCAATTAAAACAAATTCCATTCACAACTACTGATGACGTTCCTGACTTTTTGCAGATTGATAAAAACTAGTTTTTGTTATATCAACTTTCCCTATTTTAAATCCCAACCATTATTAATCAGTAGGTTAACAAACAGTTTATAAAAGAACATAACAAAATACAAGAAAAGCAGTTTCGTCTTACATGAAGGTAAAATAGTCTCACAAAATAAAGAGAAACCATACCTTTTAAAGAATGCACGCAATCATAGTATCCTTCAAATAGTATCGGTTAATTTTTCGACGGATCTGTTAAGCTTTTTTCAAAATAATCGGATTTAAAATGAATACCCTGGAAAAATGTATGAATAAACTTAAAATTTTGGAAACACAAACACTCGCATTTGAAATTGTGAAAACGTTATTCATATGCAGGATATATTGATATTGTGATAATTTATCTAGCATTTCGTTTAAATCGGAATAAATAATGGCACATAAAATTTCTTACTTTATAAGACTGGTGTCCATGAATATCACTCGATCTGAAGGAATAGGACTTAATTTACAAATGAAATGATCCATACATTCCAGCAAGTAACTTGGTACAGGCTGTGTTGTTTAAGAAAGAAAAAAAAGACAATATGTTGCAAAAATGTTGCCATGTATGCTGAGCGAAAGGTACAAAGATGTGTTTTGTTGGGATGGGGCTGGTACAAATGTGTATGTAAACTGCGTATTATAGGACAACAGATGAACATATTGATACTGTTTACGAAAAATGTAATTATCTTTTATCAATATCCTTTTGGCGTGGCTCGTTAGTTCATACATCGCGCCATTGTGTTATTGTGCTATGACATTTTTGTATTATGGTCTTTCATTTTTGCTTATGTGCTTTGTCTATAGAGTGTCTATATGTCATTTTATTCTTTGTTGGCACGGTTGGTTGTTTATATAGTGATTAAGATTACAACACAATTTTGACTGCTGTACCCCAAGTTTTGACATTTTTACCTATTAGGTGTGTTTGTTTTGTTCACCCATGTTGTCAATATAATAAAATTTTATGCGACTGTCATACAAGTGAAAGATTATCCTAGCTATTTAATTTTGAATTGACTTTCAAAAACATATACTGACGTGACTACAAAACTTAATATTGGGTTGATATATTAATATAAAGGATTGCAATTTTAAAACGAATTATTATAATTCAAAAGAGTGAAATGCCTACATTGTGTTAAAAGGTTTTCAAAATGATCTGTTATCTTATCTAGAACATACGATAAGTTCTGAAAAACAATGAATAATATAGAACAAATTAAAATAATAATTTGCATCTGGTCTCGCGTAATTGGAACAAAATTATTACATTTTCAACAAAAAGTAAGTTATCCCTGGCAAGTTTTGTTTCGATTATTCTTACACTTTCAAAGAAAAATAATCAAATGGCATTTAATAGAGTTTAACGGGAATATATTTGGTGAAAGTTCTTTATGTTATTCTTATAAAGGCTTTTACTTTTGTAGAAAAAAACTTATTCCTATAAGAATATCTAATTGCTTGTTATGGCCATGGAACTTCAAAAAATGACATATACTAATCGCGAAATGTTGATCTACATTGGCTATGTAAATGTGTCAGAGAAAAAGATGACAAAATGAAAATGAAATTTATTCTAGTTTGTTTTTCTTCCCGAAATTATTATAGAACCCCACTGTTACCCTATGGACAATGCTTTACAAATTATTGCACTCTTGTAATCGTAAACAACGAGGTGTATTCAATCGATTATGTTATAGTTAGTAGTATTAAAAACGAATCGATAACGGAAGAAAAAGAAATCCGTGAATGTGTACACAGAGAAATTATAGATTAAAACTGTAACATAACAGCTATGATACCATTGTATACAGTTTAATGAATATTCCTCCTTGAAATTTTGTAATCAATAAACTCATCATATATAGATACCAGGCTTTAAATGTGTACGCCAGACTCGAGTGTTGTCTACAAAAGAGTCATCAGTGACGCTCGATTAAAAAAGTTAACGAGGCCTAATACATTACGAAGTGGAAGAGCATCGAGGACCCCAAATTCCAAAAAGTTTTGCCAAATACAGCTTAGGTAATCTTTAACACTGGGTTTGAAACTCATTAGTTTTTCGAAAATCAAAGTTCTGTAAACAGTTATTTAAAAATTTTGAACACATCAATGTTAATTTATGTCAACACATTAGTACTGCAACATTGATATTTGAAGAAATGCTGACATCAAGTATTTTTGAAACAGCAAGGTGTGCAACAAAGATATTAAATAAGTGTTACACCTTTTATGGCTTATTTGCAGAAATTGAGAATGACACGATAGTCCCAGATATCACAACGGATCTCCAGTCATGGGATGAACAAGTATGTATAATTTCGTACTTTTTAGTTGATAAAATTACAAAACTGACTCAGTACAGCAAAAACGATGAGCAGAGCTTCAGACGCACGAAATTATGAGGTTAATTCATTTTAAGCACTGGTTCAATATCACTACAATTTGACAGTTAGTCTCCGATGGTATCATAAACTCTGAAGTCAGTGCTTTGGTACTGGCATGATTTATAACTAAATATTCTCTTAAATTTCCGTTGATAAATAAAGAGATTTTTTAGAAACTAATGTTTCAACTCACTGAGGCAAAGTTGACGTTAGTTCAATTTGACCTTTTTATGTCCGTTTTGGTCATATAGCTTAACACGTTTAAATCTTATACATCATTGGCTTTCAATTTTTGGGGTTTGGACGTTCATGATGAAAATATCTGCAGAAAAGGGCTTCCTCGCATCATTTACTATCACGAGTTTTATCAGTAATGATAACAAGCAGTATAGTTTGGGCTACCTTTGAATTTTCCAAAAGAAAATATGATAATGTATGCACAGTCATAAACATCTTGTATATCTTGATTCAAATTATTCCGGAAATTACAAACTTTGTTCACTTTTTATTTGAAAAATGTCTTTGTATAAACGACCATAAGTGTCATATTAATATAAGTTATTATAAGTAGTTTATCGATTAGGAAAAGGCAAATCAAGGTAACAATCAAAAACCTGATGGAAAGAAGTACGAACAGGTGTGTCGCCAGGAAAAGCGTCTCCTGCAATGCAATCATCACCGACATAAGAATCCAGATTATATTAAAATGCACAATCAGGTTGACACATTATTAGATTTTTAAAATTTTTATATATCTATATGAGCAGGCGATACTTGTTACATTTTGTTTCGGGTTAAACCTCAATTGTTTTATTCATAAAGCGATTTGAAGTTTAGCTACGGCTACTAACAAAAAAAAATAAAGATACATATCTTTTTAAAATTTTATTGATCTTTTTAGGTGTTCAAACAACAGTGTATACATACATTGTTACAAGACATTAGTAAATATAATATATGCCATTGATATTATGCGGCTAAGAAATAATAAGGACTTACAAGTTTTCGATGTGAATATACAACATAAAGTAAAATAACAAAATACCGAAGTCCAAGGAAATTCAAAACGGAAATTCCCTAATCAAATGGCAAAATCACAAGCTCAAACGCATCGAACGAATGGAAAACAACAGTCATATTACTGACTTGGTACAGGCATTTCTTTATGTAGAAAATTGTGGATTGAAACAGGTTTTATATGTAGCTAATAATCTTATTTGTATGACAGTCATATATCATTCTATTATATTGACACCCAATGTGTGAGCAAAATAAACAGACATAATAGATAAAAATGTCATAATTGGGGTACAGCATTTTACATTGTGTTAAAATCTTAATCACTTTAAAACAAATAACTATTTAAACAAAGAAAAACAAAATGGCATATAAACACTCTATAAACAAAGTATATAATCAAAAATGAAAGACAAGAATACAAAATGACCATAGCACAATAACCCAATTGCGGGATGTATAAAAGTACCAAAAGTAAATACCAAAAATGGAATAAAAAGAAAAGACAACATTTATACAAAGACAAATCAAGTAAAGAAAAACACTATAACACGTTATTTGGATGATAAACAACGCCAGTAACTAGAATCTATACTTCAAGACCATATGTATTATTTAATAATAACATAATACCACCAATAAGAAAATTCTCTCCAAACTTGTTTGTTTCAGGAAAATCTATATTTTCCACGAAGATAATTGTGAGCGACTATTCTGTGTAAAATTTTGTATTGAAAAGCTTATAGTTTACTCTCTATTCCACATTTTTAAAGCCAGTGAATACATATTTTCAATTTTCATCACTAATTTCTATATTAAAGTTTCTTCCCACCTTTGTTGTTAAATAGGAGAAACATGTCCTGATCAATAAAAATTGAATAAGCAACTTTTGCAAACAATTTGCTAATTGGCATTTTTATTCTCATGCTCAAAATCATACCCATAAGCGTTGGTGTTAGGTAACATATGTTGCTGTATTAACGTCACGTTTTATAGCAAGTTTGATAGATAGATTGTCTACAAAAGTAATATTTAGGGATATTTATAATTAATAGCGTCATGAGACTAAAATTCACCATTCACTTGGTAAATGTGATATCCGTAACTGCAGTTACGTATATCCAAAGATGGTGGACAATGTTTCTGGTCAATATTTCTTTTGTGTATTTTGTAATAAATGTGTATTATTTTTCGGTATTTTGTGTCTTTTTTAACGTATTACTAAATTTGAAACTTAAATACCAAGTGTTTTTCATAGTTCAACGGCTAAATGGAAAACCGCCGTCCAAAATATCGCGATAATCTGGGTAACTGAAGTAAAAAAATTTAGATGGTATACGTAGCTGGAAATATTGATATCCGTAACTGATTTTATTTTTAAACAATTCATTCATGTTTGAAATGAAATAAATGTCTCCGGTTATCAAAATTGTAATAAATCGGAATCTAAATTGTTCTTGGAAGTCTTTACAAATATTATGTGAAAATATATTGATCAGGCTACCAATTCTGTATTTCTATATAGTCAGCAGCATGCATAGTGAGCTAGAGGAAGGAACTTGGGTAGCTTATTGCAGATGAAATATGGGTGGCAATCAAGACATACATATCGCTTATAACGAAAAAAAAGAAAATAAAGAAATACCAAGTAAAATTGAGAACGGACAGTCCTTTAGCAAATGGAACAAAATCTAAATCTCAAACACAAACATATCAAACGAATTGATAACAACTGTCATATTCTTGACTCTTCAACTTCGTACTTTATTTGGCCTTTTAACTTTTTGATTCGAGCGTCACTGATGAGTCTTTTGTAGACGAAACGCGCGTCTGGCGCAAATACAAAATTTTAATCCTGGTATCTATGATGAGTTTAATTGGTACAAGCATTTCCTTATGTAGAAAATGGTAGATTAAACCTGGTTTTATAGCTAGCTAAGCCTCTCACTTGTATGACAGTCGCATAGAATTCCATTATATTAACAACAATTTATGAGCAAAACAAACAGACATGATAGGTAAAAATTGGGGTACAACAGTCAACATTGTTTTATAATCTTAATCACTATAAAACAAAATTTAAAACTATTTCAACAAAGAAAAACAAAATGGCATATAGACACTTTATAGATAAAGTTCATGAGCGAAAATTAAAGGCAAGAGTACAAATTGACCATAGCACGATAACACAATGGCGGTATGTATGAATACTGAGCCACGCCAAAAGTATATTACCAAAAATCAATTTAACAATAACACAGAGTTAAGGTTAACAGTATACAGAGACAAATAAAAATAGCACTATAACACGTAATTAAGATGATGAACAATATCAGTACCTAGAATCTAAATTTCAAGACCCCAAGGGTGACTGGGGAATATAAATATGGGTTTCCTCCACTAAAACCCTAGCCTCGTAGAGAGTGCCATGCTCTTTGCACGTTAAGAACCATTGCAACAACTCTTTGTGGCGTCCATAGGTGACCTGTGGTAAGGCCAAATTTCCGTCCCTACCCAATTTACCATCATTTTCCCGTGGCAGTCCAAATTTCCCCGACCTTCATCCCGTACGGCCTCTATTGTAAGACCTACCAATTGTATCTATTTTTATCTTGTTCTCGTCCTGAACATATATAAAAAATAAAATGTGGTATGAATGCCACAAGAGACCAAATGACACAGAAATTATCAATTATAGGTCACCACGGCTTTCAACAGTGAGCAAAGCCCATACCGCATAGTCAGCTATAAAGTCTCGAAATGACATATGTAACACAATTCAAACAAGAAAACTAACAGCTTAATTTATGTACAAAAAATTAACAAAAACAAATATGTAACACATCAACAAACGACAACCACTGAATAACAGGCTCCTGACTTGGGACAGACAAATACAGAATGTGGCGGGGTTAAACATGTTAGTGGGCGCCCAACCCTCCACCTAATCCTGAGACAGTGTTTCAACAGAACAATACAAGAACTGTACAAAACAATAAAACAACGCATATGATCAACATCATCAAACAGCAACCACTCAATTACAAGCTCCTGACTTGGGACAGGCACATATAGAATGTGGCGGGTTAAACATGTTAGCGGGCGACCAACCCTCCCTAACCTTGGAAAGTGGTCTAACGGTACAACATAAGAACAGACTATAAAAATCAGTTGAAAAGGCTTAACTCATCAGGTGGATACAAATAAAAATTAATCTAACAAAAACACAGAGTGGACGTGGGAGGGTACTTGTACATCCCAACAACAAAAAGACACTAAGTACAGATCCGAGAGTACTCGCAGTTACTGACAGCTAGTTCAAAGCCAATAACAACTAATAAAAAAATCATGCATCTAAGACTAAATTATCAATCATTACACATCCAACATCCAATGGATTTAGTGTAAAGACGTCATAAACAGTGGTATTTTTCTAATGTTGTAATAATATTGTGGGCATACATTTTTCTTTTTCCGATAATTTCTAATCTTTTGACGAATTTATGACAGTTTTATTTCCAAAAAATGTTCGTCCGATCTATTAAATCGAGGATAATGAATGAAGCAGAAACAAAACTCAACAGTTACCGATATCCTTTTCTTAACGTTCATTACAGTTACGGATAACAATCTATACAGTTACCCATATCAACGCGTTTTTTTTTGGAAGGCTGATTTCTCCATTTAGCGGCTGAACTATAAATATAAAACTCAAATTCAAATCAGCTTACAAATAAATCATGTTAATCAAATGGATGAAAGATTACCTTGGAAACATGTTTCCATTTGGAGTCATGTTCTGACGAAAAGCGTTTCACCTACATAATGCGAATAGATAACAGCTGTAATTCAAATTTTTGAACTTTCGGCCTACCGTCGCATGGAGTCTTTTGAATAACTTCCGATTTAACTTTTGAGTACCATCATTTTATAAAAATATGTATTGTAATATCATTATGAAATTTTGAGGTTCCAGAAAGTTGAGGTAGACCACAATCATGTGATTTTATTTGTAAAAATAAAAGAAAGGTAAAGCATAAGTTTAATCTGCTAATATTTCATACATTACGATGTTTCCTCGAGTTATACAGTAAATTTTTTAAATGAATTGTGAATAGGAAATATTGAGAGCGTGTTGCAAGAAACGAAAAATATTAACACGAATAGTATTTAGGTATCACACTCGAAACGTCGCGATAGCATGTTCTTTATATTTGCGGCTTCGAAGAACATTTAAAATCACCATCACTGCATTTATTGAAACAGAAAGGATCCTAAACAATTTGTGTTTTAACTTCTGCATTAACTTCACTTGATGATACATGTACAATCGTGTTATATTTTTATTAAGATAGTTTATCTTTACAGACATTGCATGATCTACTGATTGAAGTTGAGCACTACCAACCACTTAAAGACATTATGTATACAGAAGAGGAAGAGATCGACATGGATGTACCGTTTGTCAACATTTTACTGGTTGGACCAAGTGAATCAGGCAAATCTAGTTTCGTGAACACTGTCGAATCTGTTTTCCGAGGACGGACAGTTATTAAACCCCATGACAGGAGATCTAGATCGGTACGGTTATCGCATGCATTATTAGTGCTGAATCTTTCGAAATTTTTTAATTAATGAAAAGAGAGGCGAAAGATACGAAAGGATCATTCAAACTCATAATTCATGACAACGCCATGGCTAAAAATCTTGATTCATATGGTGCACCCGTCGAATTGCTCATCCAAGTACAAACCCGGTGATAAGTCTAATTCGGTAGGTCATATTTAAGAAAAAGGGAACGGGATTGTAGTTACGAGAATTGGAACATATCCGTCGACTTGTGAATTATGTAAATGGCATGTTTTATATTGAAAATTTCTGTAAGAGAATATTTTTGGAACAATCTACATTTAACTGAAAAGTCTTATTAGTGATTGTGACATCACCGAATGAGACTTATAACCGAATTTGTTCTTGCATGTGCAACACAACGGATGTCATAAGTGGATCAGACACTACTTACCCATTCGAAGCACATGAGTTTGCCCCGGTGTGTTACGTGTTGCTTACGTTGTCGGTAGGTCCCTTTATCCGATTCCAAAATACTAGACCGCGGCTCAATTCTTACGCAAACTTTGCTTTTGTATAAAAAAAATTAGAGAAATATTTAGATATGCAGAAATGAACAATGTTCGAAGAACAAAAAGTTTGTTAAATGTGAATTCCAAATTCAGGGTTCACACAATTAGCGAGCAGTTAGTGACTATATGCAGCATTGAATTTGAGAAATCTCAAGTCACACGAACAACATATTTGTTGTTAAAAAAAAACAACCAAAAATGTTATTTTGTTTCTAAATTTTCAAAACTCAGGAAATAAAATTGTATTACATTTATGCAATGTTATGCTTTGAAAAATACGTATTGCAAAATATAGTTTTGACTTGGGCAATTCAATTCCAATTTTCATCAATTATAATGTTTAACGATGCAATGTTTGTGACTTTAAAGATATTGTATAATCACAAAGGCTGCAGCAAATATAACATGTCTAATATTTCAAGACAAAGGTACTAACCACTACTTCATGTACAATCCTCAGAAAAGAAAGTTTGTGTTGTTATATATTCATATGGCATTCGAATTGTGTGGTAAAAGTGGTTTTATTTTACTTTTTCAATTGTACTGACATATTTTCGGGGAGTCACAGGATAATAGAAAATGAAAGGATATGGAGTAAATGTACATGGGACAAAATCGCACACAATACATAGAAAACATAGAAAATTATCAATGAACAGGGCTTTTATTCCTGTTCTTCATCTTGACAGTTGATGCAGGGTCTTCAACAATGAACAAATCATTCATACCCTACAACAAGGTCAAGAATCAATAAAGAAAACAAAAGAGGAAATTATGAAATTAAAACCATATCTATTGTACTGTGACAACTTTTTCCATCATCAATTTATACATTTGTTACTTCTAGTCATCAAACACTTTATAGTTGTCGCATATGTTTCAACTTCAGATTACATTCCACTCTTTTAATATTGGAAGAACGCGAAAGAAGCCAAAGTTCAATATGTGCATATATAGAGGACCTGAAAATGAAAATGATGGGAATAAAATGGAAGCGGATATACAGTATATTATAAAGGACACATAAAAATGATTACGTGGTAAATATTTCAATTTTAATGCATGTTTACACTATTTGATGTTTTAGATTTTCGATTTATATTTCATAGATATATAAAATTAATTATATAGTGAATATTTCATAAAGCATGAAATAATTATTAGCGAAGCATAGCAAATCAATTACACTTTGTGCCATTCTTTATGAGGGTTTAATACAAGTATAGCCGTCTGAACAGTAATTTTATTTAGTGTGTCCGATTTCCATTTCAATATTTTGACTGAATGTGGAATTGAATGACGGGTGATGCGTGCATAGAAGGAGACTCTTGGTGGTAGATGCATGCATAGAACGAGAAGCTTACCATGTCGACGCTTCAATCTCGCTCCTTCATGAGAGTTCATGCAGTTCCCTCGATTTTTGTTGGTTAACTTGATTTGTATCTTCTTAATCGATTAACACACAATTAAACAAAGAAGGCCGAATCAGAAAATAAATTTAAAATTAAAAAAAGATATATATACCAATCACTATTCCACACAATCACAGGCACACGCGTTATGAAATAAACGATGGCGTTAGAAGAGCGACTTAATGTTAAATTGGCATTTAAAACAAATATGGGTACAATGCTGGTGATGAAATTCGTCATTATGGGCGATTTTGCGACAGGCTAGAATAGAGTTGAAACCTGTTGATAACAGCCAATCAAAATCTATATTATAAAAAGAGAATGCAGTACAAATTACCAAAAAAAAACTTCTTTCATATTTTTTTAAATATGTTATCACAAAAGTCATTCATTGCTTTTATTTTGTTGCAGAGGTCATAAAATGTCGGACGCGGCATTACTTATTTAAGGAACTATAATGGGTCATGCCACAAGCATACAATTCAAGAACATCTATATTTCACCAAACATTAATAAGCAGATTTTTAGTATTACAACAGTAGGATTTTAACTCTGATAATGAAATTTTAACTAATAATACACATAATAAAAGACTGATATAAACAATGTAAATATATAGTCTTCACCTACACGCTTATAACAAAAGGCACTACAATGCATAAAACAAATAAGCATTTTAAAAGCAGCATGATGTTATAAAGTTAAAGCATAAAAACATTAAAACTATCTGCATGCACTGCGTAAGCAAAATGCTATTCCACAAAGAAATCACTTTTGTAAACTGTGCTTAATGTGTTTAGTATGAAATGGTGTGACAGCCATTCCATAAATAAGAAGCATATGAATGAATTCAATAAATATTCGAACAAACTAGTAGGAATATAGATAACTATTTTTTTATTCCTGTCATAAGTTTTACTACTTTCCAATAACCTTATCCAGATTTTGCTAAACATAAGGTCCTTTTTGGTTTTATCAGCTCTTCAAGGTTTTCAACTATTTTACTCAGTTGGGTTTGGTAATGGAATAACAATGATATGTCCTATATTTTGGACAAGTTAAATGGCATGAAACCGAATTGATCAACTACGTGTACTATTGTACAAATTGGATAAACTGAGATTTTCAAGGCCAAATATCTATTTTCTAGGCTAATATACCTATTTAAATGGCATCATAGAATTGTACTGGTGTTTTCAAATGACCATAAAACCATAATCAATCGATAAAATACAATAAAACAGCAGATATATCTTATATCATACATGATAATAAATAATCTATAGTGACTTTAAGTAGTTTTAAATCATTTTCACATTCTATCTTATTTTTGTTAAAATTGAAAAAAAATTTTTTTATTTTATTGCAACACCTTTTTCGTCACAATTTTTCACAATAACAAAACATCGCAAAGATTTCTGAATGTACAGTATTTAAATACGATATACTGAAGGGTGATGGAATACAAACCTTTATAATTCATGTGTATTTTTTTTTTAGTTTACAGGAATTCCATTGCTGCAGATAATCCCAATTATAGGAGATATCCAAAGATTAATGACAGAATGCACTGTTTTGTATTTGTGTTTGATTCTTGTCAGCCCTTAATCATGAACTCATTTCTACAACAGACAGCTACAGTTCATGAATCTTTGAATGACGCAAGTATGTTTTATCCTATACAAAATGATTATCATATAATATTCATACTAAAATAAATTTACTTTTAATGGCAAGACTAGAAATATATATATACCCATAAAGCGGTCAAAACTCTGATAAACCTACCTTAACTAAAGTGAACAATAATGTAAATAATGAAAGATCAAACATTTTTCTAGTAGGGATAACGACTCAATAAGTATATTCATAACATATTTAAATTTCTGAAAAAAAATTACTGCGTTGACAATTGTAGCCTTTTGATTGGAATTGCAAATAGAACCTTTAACAGACGAAAACAATATCTGCTCATCTGATTGCCTTTTCTCTTATAGATATCCCCAACTTATACTGATGACAAAAACTGACACATTATCACAATTGATACAGAAAGATTTGTCAAAGACATTTCACAGTAAATGTATACAGATAAAGAAACAGCAATTTGCGCGTTGTCTAGGACTACCTGAATACAGCGTTCTATCCATGAAGAACATTCACATTGAGCACATAGTTGATACCAGCTTGAAGATTCTTACCTTATATAATTTGAGGCGCATGCTGATGTTCACGGCTGGTTTCCTTTTGAACAACCAAGAAGAACTCGAACAGGACACGTATGAACGAGAATATGACGTTTCAATTGACAAACAGTATCCTTAAAAGTTGGTTCCAAACAGTGTTAGTATCATTCTCAATTACTGTGTAAATACGATCTGTGTAAATAATCTTTTGTCGTGGCGCTTCTTTTAATCGTTTTCTCCTTCCTTCAATGTTTGTATTGCCCTCGCCCATTCTTTCCGAACTTAATAGCTTCCTTATATTTAGGAAAACACTGACATAAGACTTTATTATAATTTCCATTTAACCACAAGTCGAAAATATTTAACATTTTCGCAGTTTCATTTATCGGTTGAGACCGGTTTTTATTTGTTCATTTTTAACGTTGTGAGTAGTTACTGCTTAACACTTGCTGTCGATAAAAATTCTTGAAAAGTAAAATGCATGAGCAATGTATTTACCTGACTTATAATCTATACAAAGCAAATTTTGCCATTGCAGATATGTACCTTTAAAAGATACTACGTTAGTCATGTTGAAAACACCAATGTTAATGTAAGGAGTTAAAATGGAAGATTAATTCAAACGTTCAAATATAATTTTCTTACAGACCAGTTAACCAGTTTAAACGAACCTTGATAGATATTTGCCTTTGAATATTGTAAACAAGGATTCTTTCTACAAAGTAAAATACAATGAACGATTTTTCATTCTAAGTATAGAATCCTTTTTCTGATTAATTCTCTACATGGCTCAGAGGAAAAAGTGTCAATTCATTATTACTTTGTTAGTGCTTTTATTTGAGATCAGAAAGTAGGACATCAAATTATTTTCTTTCGTCATTTATGACGAGGTTTTCAGTGTCAGTTAGCACTTCTTGCTGGTTGAAATTAGAGGTATATTTGAAACGTTAGCTAAACAAAACCAACATTAATAGCAAAGATATACAAATAAGAATTGTAAAACAGTTGTCTTATTCACATACTTTTGAAGTGTAAAAATAACTTTATATGATATGAATTCATATCTGCAATAAAACAGACTTTGAATACGTATTTATTTCATATAAATACATAATGAATTCAATATACAAAACAATATTTCGTCACTCTTTTCTAGAGTGAAAAGGACAAGCTGATTAAATATTGATGATGATAACTGTCCAATGGATAGAGTTTTAAAACAATGAACCACCACATTACAGTGTAATTAGATATAAAGATTTAGGCTGTTATGTTTCCCATTTAATCTCTTACAAGGAAGTCACGAAAAGAAGATAAAATTATAAAGACTAAAGATCAAGGGTATAATGCAAGGAACTTTTCCATTCATAAACAATGTTTAAAACACAGCAAAGGATAAGCCTCGTGTATTATTTAATCCTTAATGCTACCTTATGTGATCTTAAAATTATCATATGACCTAACATATCTGGCATGATGTTATTATTGGTTTTATAACGAATGAGAATTATGAGATAACTGTATTGTATTTGAAGCTTTGCGGGCGTCCATCGGTATTTTTACTGTCGCAAATTGAGTTTACCTGGCGACGCGTTGGTAATACAGTGTATGTTATGCACCATAATTGATGTTTTCTTCTTTTCAAAATGTACATATGATCTGGTCAATTTTTTATGCAAGGACAATTGGATTCAAATTTTTAGATAATTTATTAATAAAGAAATAATTAAAATTCTCTAGTCTTCGTGTAAGTGAACACAGTCCTTGTGAAGGCCTTTGTTTCAAAAATTACATTTCGTTCTACTCCTCCTCCTACAGTACCACCGTGGCTGCGATTTGAACAAACGCAACAGTCCTTCTCTTTCCGCTCAGGCAAGGTAGTTACGGACCGTGTTCGCTGTTGCCGTCTTCGTCGTCGAGGTTGTTAACTTCTGATTCCGGACAAAGATTCCACACCTTTCTGGATGAATCTCAGTCTTGATTTCACGGGTGTGTCCGAAGTTTTTTTTTTTTTTTTTTTTTGGCACAAGATGAAGGCATTTTGTACAATTCGATTAAATAAATGGAGAACAACTTTCTTCCAGGGTTTGCGGTTTTTTTGTTGTCCTCCGTAAGCTTTCATTATGGCATCGGTTGTGTCAGCTGCTTCCATATTTTTATTGTATCCGCTGACGATGCGTGGCCGACCGGAGGGAAGATGTTGAGCCGGAACAGCTGTACTAAGCATTCGGACCGGTTTTCAGCATCTCTATATGCGGCACATAACATTTTCGTTTCCTCTTGTATACCTCTTTCGAAGAGTTCCTGAAAAAGGAAAACTCTATGTCGAAACATTTCCCGATGTAGCATGAGCTATTTATTGACATAATTTTAAATAACTTAAAAAAATATTTGTACCACGGCGTACATGTGCCTATCTGAGTAGAGATATTATTTGAAATGCACGTGTTGTACTTTAAAAGAACTGCTTATTTTACACGCTTTGTGTCTTTCAAAAGCAAGGATAGTTTAACATTCCGGAGTACCTGAGTTTATCCCAGTTTTTTACGGGGTCAGTGTTTTCGTTTTAGTTTCAATGTAAAATTGTTCTTTAGTTTTCAAAGTTTTTTTCTCGTGTCTATGGTTTCTCTAATTTCATTTATTTTGACGGTTCTATTTTTTTTTCTTTTCGTTTGACCGTCTTTTTTAAATTTTGGGAAAATATATAGCACTAAAACTGACTAAAAATGTCATTATTTATTTTTCGAAATCGAAACTACTGATATTAAAAGACCGATAAATTGTGAGAACAAACGTCAAGATCATCTGTACACAGACATAATTTGAACATTCCACATTTAATTTGTTTGACCTGAAATAGCTACCTGTAATATATGTATCGTTTTGAAGAAGTCGTGAAGCTAGGTTGTGTGAGCAAAAGAAGCTATCATAAAATAAATGGTAGCCTTTGTTCAGAAGATTGGACGCACTCGTTAGGTCCATGACAACCGTTGTATTCTGCAATTTTCCTGCTGGTACTGGATCAAAGTGTCGCCCTCTGTATACAGATATTTGTAAAATGTAACCAGTCGCTGATTCACAAAGCATCCAAAGTTTAATTCCAAACTTTGCAGCCTTAGATGGGATATACTACCTCATAACGTTATGACTTTTGGTTGTCATTAGAGTTTCGTCCTCACAAACCTTTTTTTAAGACAGACGAATGAAACGACATAATCGTTTGTTCATAAAGGACAACAGTGGTCTAAATCTTGAAGCAGGGTCATAAGCTGGGTGCTATCACTACAAAAGTTCAAAAGTCTGAAATGACCAATTTTTGTCTGAATTTGCATGAATTTTACTTGACAATTTTGTCTGAAATTTTGTAAAAATTCTTGACAAAGTCTTAATTTGTCTTAGATAAGTACCTAGATTGTAGACATTGCTCTCGACTATCTGTATCATTACTTGATTTTACTGGACATATGTCTTGACAGTATTAACATTTTCTAAAATTTATCGACACTTTCTCGACAGTCTGAAAAGTGTCTTGATTAGTCTCGACCAATTCTCGACTGTATTAAATTTGTCTCGATAAGTCTTGACATATTCCTGACATTCTGTATGAATATGTCTCGACACATTCGTGACAGTTTTAAAGATGTCTGAATATATCTTGACACATTCTTGATGGTCTTAAAGATGTCTTAATATGTCTCGACACCTCGAGTATAAATTTCGTCTGAATTGTGTATCGACACGTTCCTGACAGTCTAAACACTTTCTTGTGTTTTTTAATACTCATTTTAGTACCGCTAAAATAAACTTAGAGGAATTAGGATACAATAATACATTGCTAATTATAAAAACAACATTTTGGTACAATTATTTTCATTTACCATGTTAACATTGAATATGTTGCATGAAAAATGAAATATGTCTACAGTATGATTTATTTCAATCATTTAGCACGTTTTATTATATTTATAAATCAAAATTTGTAATTATTTAGAAACCCACATTTGACTTTATTTATATTATAGTACTCACATTTGTATTTGTTAATATTTTCATTTCATACTCATATTTTAACTATAAAATATTTACATGCCCAATTTTTGTTTTGTTGTGATCAGTGTAACTTGCTATAACAGTATATTCTATAAAGAGAAATAAAGCAAAATATATATCATGTATATTGGTCATGATTTGTAAAGCTCAGAGTTGACAAGTAAATACAAGACACAATTCAGTATGTTCAGAATATGTCAAGCCATATTGAGAAAAAATAAGAATGTCGAGAACCTTCCGAGAAATTTCAAGACAGTATTCAAATGTTGAGAATTTGTCAAGAAATTTTAAGATCGTATTCAGAATGTCGAGAATATGTCAAGTACAGTTCATACAATTTAATATAAGCCAGAATTTGTCAAGAAAAATTAAGACATAGGTCACACTTTTGAGAATGTCGAGTAATTGTTCATGCATCAAGACAAAAATTAGACTTTTGTAGTGTATAAATAAAAAAAAAAAAAAAACTTTTGAGATGAAGTTATGCTGTATGTTTATATTATAAATCATAAAGCACAATGCAGGGGTGGAAAAATACCTTATACCCTTATCCGGGACTGAACTTTTCTTTTCAATTGCTTCATGTTCCTCTGTTAACACTTTGGATTTGAAAAAGAAAAATTCTTATTTCGTACCAGACATAAAAATAAATAACAACGATTAATGGAGGAAACGAATAACACTTTTTTGACATATATTGAACGGTTGCTTCTAAGTATAGGTATAACAAAAGGAGAAAGTTTATCATGATTGTTTTAGCCCATCACTTAAGGAAAAGTGTATGCAAAGGTACTTATAGATCGGAAATAAATGAATATCATAATTCTTTGTATTTTTATTGCTCAAATTAAAACATGCAGAGTTGATGTCTATCTGATAATAATATATAATATTACATGCTCTCTGTGAACAATATTTAATTGAACAGAGCAGCAAAGCTTTTAATCATTACCTCTTCGACTTTACTACATGTATAAAGTCTTACATATTTTACACACTGTTTAATTCGTATCTATCTCGGGACGTTTCTTGAATAGTCCGACACATTTAAAAACTTTAGTGTTCTGGAAACGATTTATTACATAACCTTCTTGAACCAGTGGGACGCATAACTGGGCATGAATGCATTCCAATATTCTTCTATGGAAGACTTCTTAACCAAACCCATGTTGAATAATATAGCTAAGAAGGACTGAAATTCCATTTCTGTCAGCGGTCTCAAGACTTCAATCTGGCATATATTTTGGCGCTGGCTGCGCTTTTCTCATGAAATGTCTTGCATAACTATACAACAAAGGAATGACATATCTTCAGAGTTATATACTTAGAAGACGACCATTTGTTATTCTTTTCGGGCATGAACATTTCTGTGCGGATAGTCTTATTATTTTCATCTGTTGCTACGCATGCTCATATTTTTCTTCATCCGTCTTTGGCAAATATATTTATTTTCAGCTTTAACCATGAAAGGATATTCATTTTATTAATCTTCCTGTATCCCTCCAGAATAATTAAATGGTCGACCCTTTCAAATGTTTGCTATTTGTTCTCCAAGATGATATACAGAAAGAAAATCGTGTTATTTTAATTTATCTTTCCTAATTATGTCTCTTCAATTACGTTTTATTTCGATAACGAAATGAAAGTATTTTGAATTAATTAACAATATTTGATTACTGTAAATTGGTTTGTTTATTGAGTTTTCAACAGAACAACAATATTGGCGATATTTTATTTTCAATAATCTTTTAAAATGGATTTACCTTTCTGTTCTTCTGACTATTTCTTTGATTAATTCAATTGAAAATAGCAAATAGAAGTACTGGTGCTGAATTTGCTGCCGGCATGTTTCGAAGATTATGGTTTGCATGGAATATTGTGTTCTGTTCAGGTTCTGGAGGAAAAGCTTGCACACATGGACATACGGAAACCATTGCGCTGCTTTTACAATGACGTCACCGTTTCGTCATAGAATTGCATATGACGTCACGAAATAAGGAAGAATGTAAAGAGAAAGAAAGAATATTGACAGAATATCATAGAATGTTATGCCTTCAGAATTCAAATTAATGTTTTATATCATTTACCTTAACCATCGGCGAAATCGACCCATTTGCAGTTAAAGAACACCTAAATCGGCCAAATCGACCGGGTTGCATTTATAGACAACGTCAATCGGACCGATCGGCCCGATGGCAGTTTAAGGTAACGTCAATCGACCTTGATCGGCCCTTTGGCAGTATAAGGGTTAATGGAGAAATAACATGCCATTACATTCCGGAATTCAAAATGTTGGCTTCCTTTTAACAGACGGGGAGATATAAAATGTTACTCTTACTGTCATCCAATCAGAACCATTGATACAAAGTAATTGCATTAGAATTTGATATCGCTTGATATCAACTCAGGTTATTTAAATTCAATATAGATATAAAAGAGCCTTGCAAGTTTATTATTACTATATTAATTTAATAACGAAAGTTGTATCAAACGATATCCAATTTTCATGAGTTGCTAAACCTATTTCTGTTATGACTTACATTCTCTGTGTGTTAAATAGAAAAGCCAACAACTGTTTGATCTAGTTTTTTTGCCCAAACCAGTATGACGTCATTTGTCCTTAGCATCATACATTTTAAAACTTGTTGTACGCTTCAGAGTATAAGACAATTTGACCAAACTAAGACATTAGTTGAAAAGTGCGAGTTTTGTGTATATTATTAGAGAAAACACGTATACACCTTACAACCATTTCATACACATAATATAGTGGACATTTGCTTCATAGTGTCTAAAAACAGACATAACTACAAAACTTAACATTCGCCATTGTACCGTAAAATTGCAGTCAAGGTCAGATGAAATCGGAATGAGGATATGTACATCTAACAAACATTGAATACACAAATATATCTGAACTATAGTTTATAGTATCTAAAAATGGACCAAACTACGAAAACTTAACATCGACCAATGAACCATGAAAATGAGGTCATATTTAATCTACCAAACCAACATATACACCTAACAACCATTCCATACTCCAAGTTTAGTTGACCTTATAGTATGGGGATACTGAATTGACCACGAAACTTGAACCTTTTCACTGACTCATGAAATGAGACCAAAGTCAGGTGAATCCTGTCTGACAGACATGTAGACCTTGCACGGATCCAATTTTCCGACTATAATCATCCTATTAGTCATAATAAATGCTAAATTCACTTGACAAAAAAACCTACAGCTCTTTTAAGCTGTTACTGAACTTTAAAAATGAGGTCAAGGGCATTAGACTTCACAGACGGTAACTTCATAACATAAGTTATCTGTAATAAAGAAATGTAGTATTGCGGTTTATTACTTTTTGAAATATAAAGCTTTATAGTTAATACAGGTAATAGTTATCGCCGCCTCCGCTGTCGGCAAAATAGGCGTCTCTTTGTTTCGCATTATGTGAACTTTGTCGCAGGCGAACCAAAAACACCTAAGTACCGAAATAAGGTAATCACAGTTGCTGAAAAATAGTTCATAGACCAATTTTGTACTTGTGAATATATCATTGTTTCGCAGAAAAATCTGCAATCATCGAAATACCAGAGAATCCAAGTCAGTTCTTCGTGAAGCAGTATACTAAGAGACTCTTGATTATCTAAAGCAAAATATCAACCAGGTAACGGTATATGATTTTAAATTTCTCCACATATGTAATTTCAACAATTAATTTTCTTCTTTACTGTTTTATCATTCTTGACAGTTTTGCCTAAAATTGTTGTTTTATTTGATGATACATTAATTTGTGCTGAGTGTATTATCTTTGATATGGTTCTGTTTTGGTTGACATATTATTATTTATTTACCTGTTGCCAAATAAAATGTTTCTAATCCAGATCTCGAAATTATAAAATAATAGTAAATTCAGATAAACATGTAATATGCAAACATTTTCTGAAGCGAGACTTATTTTCAGCTGAACCTGGTAGAAAAGATTTAAGATTCGTGTTGTCGAACATAGATTCAGTGAACTTTTCAACATTAAATAGTGTTGAATATCAAAATGTTTCTTTGCCGATTTATAAATCGACAAAATGTTCGATTTTTTTTATAAGCAGTGTGTATATAAAACTAAGAAGGTGTGGTATCATGATTGCCAATTAGAAACTCTTTACAAAAGACCAAATGACACTCGAATTAACAACTATAGGTCACCGTACGGCATTCAACAACGAGTAATACCCATACCGCATAGTCAGCTATAAAAGGCCCTGAAATGACAAATGTAAAACAATTCAAACGCGAAAATTGGCGGCATGACTTGTGTACAAAATAATGAACGAAAAACAAATATGTGTTTTGTCGGAATGTGCATCTTGTGCAGTACATTTTGTACCGTTAAGGTTGCACTTCTGTGAATATAGACAATGCAATTTCCATAGGAACTCCCTTTGCGGCTAATGTTGTGCCGCTTTTACTATGAAGTTTCGTAAAAATTATATCCTAAGACAGAAGGTTGATATGCACTACTTTTTATTCAAAGGTCAAAACATAGGGCTGTGCGGCATATTTTCAACATATATATGCCCCGAACTTCTAAGACTTTAAACTTATACTAAACTTCTGTACTACCCCTACCTTTACTTTGGGTCTTCATCAGAATCCATTTTCACCGCTACCATGTGTTTTATACAGGTTTCATTCCCAAGTTATTTCTCTATGAGATGAAACATAGAGATCATATCTGAGAACAAGTACGTAAACAAAACAAAATATCTATGAATAATATATATCACCCTAAAAGAGGTGTGGCTTGTGAAACACCTGTATTTACAAAGTGCAACCTTAATGTTATTAGTATGAGGCCGAATAAATATTATACACTTACCTGAAAAATTTGGAAAAGAGATAGACTCAACAGCTATAGTTTACATGCTGTTATGTACATATCTGCATAAAAAGTACTATAAAATGAAGCGGCATTGCACGAATAAATTATTCATGAAGAATAGTATAGAGTAAAGTCTTTTCTAATTATCTGAATGGATAAATGATAAGAAATGTTTTATAAACACATCATAGATTCTATTAATTTTGTATCTTTATAGCCTTTATACCGGTATATCGATAGACATAATCGTGAAAGAAGAAGTAACAATTGTCAAGTATTGTGATATGATCACGAATTATCTGGTATCGGATCATGAACGTGATTGAAACAAAATAAACTTCTAAAATCTTTGAAAAAATCGGTTGTATTATCAAATCGGAGAAAAATTTAAATAAAAACAAACCTGTCTGTCAAATAATTATTCTGTAATAACACAGCTTAGTTGTCTGGAAATTAGAGCTAAACATGTATTTTCGAAATTATAAAAATGATTTTCAAAATCTATATAACACAAAATTACAACAAAACTGGATCTGTATTTTCAATTCAGTATCAAAGTACTGGTTACTATGCTGATAATACCCTCGAGGACAAAAATCCACTAGTCGAGGCACCGACCTAGTGGTAGTAATAACATTTACGGGACTACTTGTATCGCTCCAGATGCGTATTTCGACAATTACTGTCTCTCAAATCATGCTATAGTCCAGCACATTAGAAAAAGTCTAAATCTTAATTCCAATGTTGATGAGCTTAAAACGAAAATGACCAAAAGTAAACCGAATCGGACAATGGATTAGAACAATGCAAGATACAATTCTCAAGTTCTAATGATTTTCAAAATTTCTATATCACCAAATTACAATATCCGTATTTTCATGTTATTAACGGAGTACTTGCTACTATGCTGATGAAACCTTAAGAGATTTGCAGTCCATTTACAGAGGTTTTGACCCAGTTAAAGAAAGAACATCAATAGTACCGATTTTATTGCACAGGATGCGCACTTCAATGATGCTGAGGTACAATTATTTGAACATCCGAACCCCAATGCATAAGTTCAAGAGCTATATTATGAAAACAAACAAGGACCAAAGTAAAGCCTTATCCGGACAAGTAATCGGAGCTTTGTATGAGGGAGATACATTCCTTTACTCAAAATGATTTTCAAAATGTTGATATCAGTTATTTTTATAAAAGTGTGTACGCTAGTTTTATTTCACTGTATAAAATAGTTGTTTATATCATATCTTTTACTGGGCCACTGTCATCATGTTGGTTTGGACAATTTTGCAATATATACAAACAGGAGTGATAGTTTATCAAAAGGACAAGATACTCATCTATATATAAATTATATGTTATACACAGCATGAATATTTTGTTTAAATTAACACAATGCAATAATTCACAATGCATTTGGTCGGGTAAAATTTAAGGTCAAGCAGTATAAATCTGCACCAATATATCAGCTTTCATACTTTGTAAGTCTGTTCCAAAACTAGGTTTTGCTGAGAACTTTACTTTACGACAAAATAATTATTTCAATTTCCCATGCCAACTTTCGATTTCTGTGTATAAACATTCCTGTAGCTCATGCATATCACCTCTTCCAATTGATACAATTTTCCAGGGCTTGCGTTTCCTATCATTATTTCCTGGATAGAGGGTTACTGCTTACATGCAACTATATCATCAATAGTTCTACGGTGTTATGATACAGGCATCCCTTTACGTTTTATGGACGCCATCATGATTTGGCTGACCGCTATTTAACAAGGATATGTTCTACAAGTCGTAACCACAATTTCCCTCAATTTTTAATTACAGAAAGCAATTTCTTACAGGATTTTGACATGCTTGAGTAACACCACGTGTGTCCCATATGAGTTCAGCATCGGTTTTAGTGGTTTTGTGTTTCTCAATCTTTTGTTTTCAATGTAAAGTTTTTACTTTATGTTTTTTTTTCTTCTTTTTTTTGTGGCAATTATGTAATTATAGGAATCATGATTTTCGTTGACCTTATTTGTTTCTTCGATCTCCGATATTATTATAGAATATTTATTCTAGACTGGATATTTTACTGATCTTTTGAATTCAATCCATTCTAATTTCATACATAGTCAACGCATTTAAGTAGTAAAGAATAACATGACATATTTGATTCTTCATTATAAATACTGAATCCATAATATGATGTTATATCAAAATCAATTGAGAAGTATTTTTCAATGTCTTCTATCATAATGTTGAATATTTTATATTATTTGAAATATATTTGTCACCAAAAGTGTCCAGAAAAGATTATCAACTGATACATTATTGTATATCTTTTAAAAGTAAATTTTGACATGATGACAACGTACAGAAACCCAATATCAAAATTTCATCTTAATATCTCTTTCAGTTACAAAGATATGTACATTTGAAAATACATACTAGAATACAATAGAAATACCTTAATATGTACTTTTATCTTTGTTTTCTACAGAAGGTATTTTGAAATTCGTGTACAACTTATAACATTATCGTAAGAGTTTGAAAGTTGCAAAGATTCGCACACAAAGAGTTAATTCTTTCAGTACAAATCAATGATTTGTCATTTAAATGAGATTTTCATAATAATGGCAGTTATTATATGACTTTAAATTATCTGTTTTCTCATTGGCTAAAGAATAGGAAATCCTCTTTGAGAATTTTTAATAATTATATTCACCGCGGCAAAAATCAAGAGAGGTTGATATAAGATTTCGAACAGCGCCCGTGTACCTAAATATAAAATAGCAAGGCAACGTCAATGACGTACGTTTATGACATCAGGCAAATTCCCTTTTTCTTTTCTTTTTGTTTTCGATGTATTTTTCTATTCTTCTGGATTTCGGTGTATTTTCTTTAGTAGACTTTATTGAATATTTCAGCTTCTGCAAATTAGCAGCTACATAATTATCATATATTTAGTATAAAAACAGGTGGCAGTTTTAAAAGTATCTTGAGAAAATACTATAAAATAGGAGATTGATAAAAGGGTGTCTTCCATTTATCCAACTTTTAAAATAAGGTATTCTCATTTAGCCAACTTTTTATTTTTGTTAATTATTGGGTTGTTTGTTTAGTAATAATAAGGTGTCTTTCTAAAATTTGACAGTAAATTTGTTCCTGTATGTTTTATATTATTTAAAAATATATATAAAATAGGCGATAGTAAACTTGCTACATTTATTTTTAAATGAAATTTAGTGTATTTTAAATAATAAATAAATTTTTCATCATTTATACAGAAGAAACCCAAAAATCAGTAATATTTTATATAAACTTTTATGAAAGTAAATATGACTGTCTGTATTACTTGTTTAAATTGTAGGTGCAAGTTATAACATAACAATAAATGTGACACCTGTTAACTTTTAATTGTGGTGCTGATTCAAGGTGATTACCAAATTAAACATTGTTCGTGTTCAGCATATTTGCTAATCAATGCAAAAATCTAAACATTTTTCACAACCCAAGCCCATATCTCCAAGTGTTAAAAATTAAAACTATGTAACAGTACTCAGCAATCTTTCCAAAACATGTGAATGAATGAATGAATGAACTCTATTCTTATAAAACTACATTTCATAGTTTAGCTCTTGTTGTAGTATATGTCTAGATTAGCACATACTTACAACTTCTCGTCCAATCAAATTGCTAGAATTTGCCTTCTAATTTTCGTAGTACATACTTTTCCGTGTACTAAGTAACTACGCTTGAATGACCACAAGGGTAAGATTTTATTGTATCGTAATCAAGATATTAAAAAAAAAATTGCCACTGGCTATTTTGAAATAAAATGCTGTGTTCCAAATTAAATTAGATAGTTTGTAATATAGTTTTCACATTGATTTTAAATATCCTGCTATTAAAATCTTTGGATCTAAAATGTTTTTGACGATTGCAAGTTTCTTTCATTTAAATAAAGAGTAACAAATATGGTTCTTTATACCTTGATTAGAGTACAACGCTATCTTAAAATTGTTCATCCATGCAATTACTTTGTACACAAAAAGTGTGTAATATGAAACCTTGTGAAGGGAAATTAAGGCAACTTGGTCTATTTCGTCATGAATTGATTTATTGATTGATTATTGGTTGCTTAATTTCCAGTGGCAAATATTTCATGCATGTTCAAGACGATGTCATGAATTGCAGAACCGTAATAATGTCTGAAGAGAATGTGCCACTTATATATAAAATTGAGAATGGAAATGGGAATGTGTCAAAGAGACAACAACCCGACCACAGAACAGACAACAACAGAAGGTCACCAATAGGTCTTCAATACAGCGAGAAATTCCCGCACCCGGAGGCGTCCTTAAGCTGGCCCCTAAACAAATATATATACTAGTTCAGTGATAATGGAGTCATACTAAACTCCAAATTATACACAAGAAACTAAAAGTAAAAATAATACAAGACTAACAAAGGCCAGAGGCTCCTGACTTGGGACAGGCGCAAAAATGCGGCGGGGTTAAACATGTTTATGAGATCTCAACCCTCCCCCTATACCTCTAGCCAATGTAGAAAAGTAAACGCATAACAATACGCACATTAAAAGTCAGTTAAAGAGAAGTCCGAGTCCGATGTCAGAAGATGTAACAAAAGAAAATAAACAAAATGACAATAATACATAAATAACAACAGACTACTAGCAGTTAACTGACATGCCAGCTCCAGACCTCAATTAAACTGATTGAAAGATTATGTCTTCATCATATGAATATCAGGCACAATCCCTCCCGTTAGGGGTTTAGTATCATACCATCATAAAATATATGAGAAGAGGATAACCCGTGTCATGCCAACAACTGGTTTTAAATAAATGTGTTTAGTTCCGATGCAAAGACCCTATAAGTGAATCAATATTAAAGCCAAAATATGCAATCTTTAATGACCTGACAACAGTATATATATGTTCTGATACATCTTTTAGTTTTACTTTGAAATAAAAAAACATAAACCCTAGTATCTTTGATCTACTACTAAATAGAGTTTAATGGCGACTACCCTTGCGGGTATTGCGCCAGATTACCTTATATAAAACATTTCAAATAAATTTTTAAAATTTATTATTATTTAGGAATTAACCTGTATTATATATTCATATTATAGTAAATTGTGAGTTTTTTTTTTTTTTTCCTTAAATTTAATCTTGATATTTCAATCTGAACTATGGTGTGTATTTTAATTATCTTAAGTATCTTGTGGTTAATTTATAGTGAGAAGAAAAATTTATGTGAGCTTATTATTCTGTTATTTGTAACTTAGCCTGCTTTATTTATAAATATTAAATGATTTGGTAAGTAGGTGTGTTTGTTGTTTATACATGAAAACTGTAAGTATCAAATACTCTTCGATAGACATATTTTACAATGATACTAGTGAGTAGATTTACAAAACTTCGTTAATGAGCTCCGTTTTACAAACACTGGTGATACAAGTAGTCAGCCAAAATAAACTATCAATAGACCAATTAAAAGATTACTCGAGTTGTAAATATGTGCTAAATTGGATAGTCTATGAAAGGTATATACTATGAAATTAAGAGCTCAGGGCAAGCCCTCGCTCTAAATTTCATAGTATATACTTTCTATAGACTAACCTAGCTTTATGACTACGTCACAGAACAGTAGGTTGACAGATAACCAGAAGGATGGAACCACTTCACTACCGTAGGACCAAGGACAACAAACCATTTGGAAGGCTGGCATCACAAACTCAACAACCAGTTAAACAAGGCTCATCCTAACCTGTTCCTCATCATACAGAAGCTTCAGAATACACAGGCTGCCACTGAAATACTACTCATCCAGTACGCCGCAGGGGAAAACGCAAGACTCGCAAGTTAAAGTACCGCAACATAGACAACAGACTGACCCAACAGGATAGACTACAGCAAGGACAGATCAACGTATATCACTACACTGATGCAGTATCCCACCTACTTAAACTAGGATGAAGATCTACTGAACATTCCTTCAGTGTGTTCTATGGATATTTCTGTGCTACGTTTTTAACCATTGTGCTTGCATTACTATGTATGATGTGTGTATCTACTGAACATTTCTTTAGTGCCATTGTATGTTGTGTGAATCTACTGAACATTCATCTAGTCACGGTGTGCTATTGATATTTCTGTGCCAGTATTTTAGAACCATTGTGCTTGAATTGCTTTTGCTTTTGTTTATATATATATATATATATATATATGTTGTGTGAATTTTGTTCTGTTCAGTCTTTGTGTAGTAAAACGTATTCAACTTATATTTTGTCCCATTTGGATCATTTGGTCAGAAGAACAGAAAAAAATGAACGAAGAGGATCTATTACACAAAAAAGCTCCATCTCATTGACAAATCTCTTCATGAATAAAAGTGCAACTGATATTTTTCTATCCAATTCACATTTTAATTAACGGTTAAAAAACTTAAAAATACTTTCAAATGATTTACATTACATTAACTAAATGTCAGTTGCACATTTTAACATGCTATGCTAAATAATACTACAGAAAATTTAATCCGGGTATAATTTTCAGTCTTATTTTCACCTGTCATTCAACCCAAACTCTAATTGAAAACCGTTTGTTCTTGATTACCTTTGATCTCATCTATCCAAGTTTTTTTACCTGTACTACCTATAATTTTAAAAGTTGGATAAATGAGAATGAACCATCACAACCGATAAAAGCCATATAATAAAACAATTGTTGACCTTTGATTTCAGTTGATATAATGATTTCTCTAATTCTATGGAAATATATCCCTTTCCGAACCCATTGTATAAAAAAATTTAATCAACGTGTGGTTGCCGGTGATCTCAGAAGATGATTGGCTGAGTGTAAGGGTCATAACCTTTCTCAGCTTACTGAATGAATCAAAATGTTCTAACAGGTGTTAATGAAATTGACAACTTCGTGGAAAGTGGAAGGCACTCGAAGGGATTTTAGTTTAGAAAAAAAGGAAAATTTATCTTTTAATCATTAGAGAAACAGATTATTACATATTTACGCGTGGATTATCGGATTTATCCAATCTCGATAGTTAAATTATAAATTTTAAAGTCCTCGCCGAGGCTCGGATTTTAAAATTGATAATTTAACTATCTCGATTGGATAAATCCGATAATCACTGGTATCAATGTAATAATCTATATTTATCAACCTCATCAAAGGTTAATAATTGTATATTATCTTTATGGATCCCATGGTTGGTTTCTAAATAATATGACTTATAGATGAATATTTTTTTCAAAAATAATTTTGGTAACAATTTTTCAAAATTTTGTGCGTTTGTATATCTGAACGTTTTTCATAGTTGGCCAATTAAGAATTAAAAAGCATTAAGTTAATCAGTATACAGATACAAATTGATAATTGTGTTTAAAATTTTGACATGACGTTGTGTTCATTTATACTAATTGAAAATCCTTTTCTCTCATTTTTTATTTTCTCAATATTTTGATTAAATACATGTACATGTACATTAAATTTTGAAAATACAAAATAAATCTATTTTCACACCTAAAATTGATCATCAAATACCAGGATTAGAATATTTGATCAAATAAAATGTTTACTGTAAAGTTTATATCACAAACTCATAAACAAATCCCACATCCCATATATTTTTCATTCAAATTAACGTTCAAATTTGTCTCCAAGGAACTCGTCCAAGTAGTTTAGAAGAAAATCATCTGCCGCTCTCAACATTTGACGCAAATTATACATAGCAAGAATGTTAACATTCTCATTGATACGTTGTTCACTATCGATATTCTTCATCGGTAGAACAGTATATGGTGGTAACCTCAAAGAATGGGCCAGTTTTTCGACTCGATCCTTTACGTCAGGGCTGTGAAAAATACGAGACAAATCTAACTTCACCGTCTCTGATAGGCAATCAATTTTTGTCATCAAAATGAGCTGAGGAATACCTGAAACCAACAGACATTTTTTTAGAATAATTGAGCTGAAAAACAGAAGCAGGCTTCTTATATTTAAGCATTAATTTGAATCTAACAAAAAAGACTGTGGTCATTGTATGGATCGACATGAGAACACAAAACGGTTTAATGTACACGTAATATACCAATTTGAGTTCAATCTAACTTTTAATGTATAAATAAATTCAAAGTATATTTATATATCTTTTATTTACAACGCTCTTTTGGTTTTAGGTCGTGATCGAAACGTGACTTGCCATTTTTAGGCTTCATTATTTGAAACATATTGGGTTAAAATCAAGAATTTTTCAGAACCTATTTTGATTGTAGTGTTTTACAACTCAACACCATAAAAGGCTGTAATAAGATAAGGAATATTTGACGATATAAAATTAACAGAATGTGGTCAAGATGGGATAGTACAGATCTTAACTGTCGAATGGAATATAAAGAGAGTTGTTAAGAGTCGAAAAATAAAGAATTGGCATCAAACTCTAGTTATTCTACACCAAAAGGATGATGTTAGTAGGGTCTTTTACATGCATGAAGCGTGGCGCTCCTTAATAAGAAAAACCTCAAATTACATCCATTTAGTGTTACGAGACACTCCTTGTCTGGGAACGGATAGAGTTAACTGTTTTCGATAAAAATGTTTGAAATATTCCGAGAAAAGTACGGGTCTTCTCTTTTCACAGGATGTTACATATAAATCACCATCTACCTTCATGCATGCAACCATTTCGGCATGTTTTGTATTTGAATATATAGGTGTAGGTGCGATCGGGACGATGAATTGTGATGGTCACTCTGAAGTGCGAAGGTCTTCGAAAAGTGTGATGGTCCATTTGCTGGTGTGCGATGTTCTATAAAACGCTTGATGGCTAGTTTAAAGTCTACGGATAATGGGGTAGAGAATGCCGCGCTCTATCGTACGTTAAACAAACCTTCTGTAGATTTTGAAAATAAAATGATCCGCTACAGAAGTCAAATATGCTGATTACGAATTTTGGAAATTTGACCAAAACTGATGTTGCAACATACACAATACATATTGTAGGGTCATTACTTCGTCATTTTTGATAAGATGAGCCAAAAGAAGTTATTTTGTATTCATAGTAAAATCACAACTTTTCTATGTGAAATTTGTAGTACTTTGGTCTGATTATGAAAACATCAAACTTTAGAGCCAGTTTTAACCAATCGTGACCTTGGCATCACAGTAAATATAACGGTCGTATTTGATTGATTAATTACATGGGATTTCCTTCTAATTTGAATGTCTTTAGAGTTACCATATGCGGTCGGAATTCTCTAGTATTCTATATGCCATCTGTATGTATTTTTCGCCTTGAATATAGGAGATCGAGAGTTTCCGGAAGTGAATATAGTGCAAAGTTACACTACTACAATGTGTAGTGTTCAAGGACATATTCAATAAAACGATTCATATAAGGTAGAGAATGCATATTACATTAAGTTAAAGGTAAAAGGGTCCGAAGCAAGGACGGTTGTGACATTTGTTAGCCACCTTATTATATTATAAATGGACAGTCGACCTTCCCATAGATAGAAACAAGTGCCTGTACTTTACAACTTCACCGAACAGCAAACCTGCTTGTGTGCATGGACCATGATGAGGTTTATAAAGAAGAAATCACTTATTTTCAATCATTCTGAAAACAAAACTTTGTTCAATTATCTTACTTGCAAACATATAAAGTTAATGTTTGAAATGTTTCTTATATATTGAGAAATGTACATTTTTCCCGCTAGTATGTATCTATAAATATCTGATTTTAAGACTGACAGACAGATACCATAAACATTCTAATATATATATAACAGGCCAGAGTCTGAGATTGTTTCGCAATATGTATAAAAACAAGATTGACGAAAAAGGTCATTAATTCAAAATCATAAAATGCCAAAAATACAATTTGCAAATAAAACATTTGACATAAAAGTTCATAATTAATATGCAATTATAATACATAATTAATATGAAATTACATCAACTAAAATCATATCAATTGTATAAATGACAAAGAATACAAATGTAGCATTAAAGGTGGGGAAAAAATTTACCTCACTAAAAAACATATTCAGTACAAAACTTCTTATAAAGTTAAAATAAAGGGAGGTTTGCGGGTGGGAATTTAAATTTCACGCAATGTATTAGAATCACAAGTTATCAAGACGAAAGCTAATGATGAAAAGAAGCGCACATATGGCACATTAACTCGTGCTGACCCTGCAAGATCATTGACCAATTAGAAGGATGGAATCCACTCACGTGGTTCTCTACACGTGAAAAGTATTATATAATGTAAACAATTAATCAAATAATTAAGTTAGACAAATCTCTAACTGGCCACTACAGAGACATCGTAAAATTTACAGTATAAATTTCTCACTCTTTATATCAGTCTAAGCTTTAAAACTACATAATTAATTTTCCTCCTGTCTTAAATTATTTTATTCCGCTTTTCAATTAGCAAATAAAATTGGTCATAATCTAGAAAACAAAGTTAATTACGAAGAAGAGGAAGTTTTTTTCACTAAGACGTTGATTCTTTTAGCTATAAAATAAACATGGCAAAGTTGATCAGTTGGACACATTCCGACAGCATGAAATAATTCAGAATATGTTCATTTAAGGTGCCAGTAGCAGGGATTGGCACGATAACTGTCCATTGTAACCGATTAATAATCGACTACATGAAGGATTTTTATGGAATCGATTAATAATCGATTACACTGATTTTTGTGTGTTAGAGGTTCCACAAGTCTTTTTTTGTACTATATAAACGATATTCTAACCGGTCTTACATCTAATGTGCGTTTATTTGCAGACGATACCAAAGTTTATTGTGGCAATTAATAAAATTCTGATGTATCCACATTACAAAAGATCTTGACAAATTGGCAACACGGGAAATAGTAGAAAATGGCATTCCATCCAGATAAGTGAGTGTAATGTTATTTCAGTCACCAGAAATAAATAAAACTAATCACATTTAAGTACACATTACAATATCACTCTTTTAACACGTGAATAACATATGCAAGAAAGCGAATAGCACTCTGTGCTTTCTAAAGAGGAATCTGAACATTAGCTCAATATCAATTAAAGAGCAGTCATACAAATCCCTAGTTAGACCATTTTTAGACCCAAAATTTTACTCAGTACTAAGTATAATTATCTATTTTAACTGAAAATACGAAAAGGAATTTTTGTCAATAACAACATATCTCATGAATGTACGTTGTATGCATGAATAGCTATTGAAAGTGTCCTCCATACCCACCCTTGTGCTAAACATCACAGTGCAGTATACCGGTATCTAAGTAATTCGTGTAAAAGGAATAATGGAACGAAAACTATAAAATAAAAATACAAACAAGGCAAAAAGACATATGACAACTGTATTATCTCCAAACATGTATGTTTTGCTATGCGTGCATCACCAGGTAATCGGAACGGAAATTCACGAATACAACAGTCAGTTAATTTACAGACCAAGCTAGAAAATCGACCCCGCCCTCTCGAAGTATGTATCTTGATCTTTTCTCCACTAATTGGGTACTATGACGTATATCAATGTACGAACGTACGTAACAAATCCATACCTCTCTTGTTTCGCTCATTGCAAATGTATATAGCATAATAGATACAAAGATACTTATTTTTCGACGAGTTAGGCTCTTTGGGGCCTTATTATCTTGGATAAATAGATTTATTGTTTACTTTACGTCCAGTGAAAATCATCTTTGATGTCTAGTTATTATTACATCTTAATTGAATACAGTCCAGTCTAAATATGTGTTCTTATTCATAAATTAAAATGTTTTCTAAAGTTATCAACAGAATTATAAATTACTCCAATGAAGGAACAAAGACATAGACGTTTAACATATATGTTGTATATGTTTTCCTGTGAATGACCACTGAAGTACTTTTGTATATAAACATAATAAGTATTACTTTATAATGCCTTAAAAGGTTTTGTCGAAAATGAGGAGATGGTCAACCACACAAAAGAACATTAATTGGTAAAAGAAACCTAATTTTCAGATGATCATCAATATAAATAAATAAGAAGATGTGGTATGTTCACCATTGAGACATTTATTCACCAGAGACTAAAATGATTTAAATGTGAGCAACAGTAGGTCATCGTATGACCTACAACAATTATCAAAACCTATATAGTCTAGTCTGATCATGCATTGCTTTCATGATCAAAATAACGTGTTGCTTGAACTTTCACGATCAATTTTGATCAAAATTAACAAAATCACTCTTTTAAAAAAATCTGCATCTCTTCAAGGAAAACATTCATTCCATTTCACTGTTCCATATCGTACACATCTGTTTTCGTAACTGATTCGCATAGTGTCATGTGTCGCCATTTGTGCTTTCTTAAATAGTACTGCATTTTGTCTTTACCTTGGTGCATAGTTTTATTGTGAAAGTTGAACCATAATGTCAGACAGATATGAAATATGCCACAAGTCAGAACTTGAAGGACGATAAACAGGGACACACTTCTGTCCTAATAAAGAGTAGTCAGAAGTTTGAATTGAAAAATAATGTTTTACTGTTATCGGGTTCGCTTTTTTTATTTCCAGTGCAAAAGATACTAAAAGAAACCAACACAAATGGAATCTGCGTTTCTTTGCACAGGATCTAGAACTGGAAAATGTTGCTATATTTAATTAATTAATTTTGATTAAATTTCGTTCTTCTTTTAAAAATATACTGCAGTCTTCTGAATTAAAGAAAAGATAAATCTCATCTTTTGGTTTTTGATTTAAAGTTTCGAGCTTCTTTGTCCAGATATTGTATTTACCTTTCTGATTCATAAGATCCTGAGATTTCTGCAGTTGTTCTTGAACACAATCAGTCATTGGATAATCCGGGTCGGTATTGGCATCGACAATAATGGCAACGCAGTGTATTCTGTCGTGCATTTTAGGGTAACGTCTGTAGAACGGACTTTCCTTTCTTATGCGTGATTTTTTTCAAACTGTTGATAAAATGAGAAAAAACATTAACTGAACACACTTAGAAATATCCAATACATCAACTTGGCCTCGATTTAAACATTGCTCTGAAGGCAGCCTTTACATTAAGGGTGGTTCCTCTTTGAAGTACATACATAATTATAGTTATTGAAAATACACATATATATATAGTTTGTTCCTATGTTGTACTGATACACCACTGTCCCAGGTAAGGAAGGGTTCAGCGCTCACAAACATGTTTTACCCAGCCAAATTCTTTATGTGCCTGTCATAAGTCAGGATCTTGTTAGCGTGTGGTTGTTGTTGGTTCATGTCTGTCATATTTGTTTTTCGTAAATTGTTTTGTTATAAATTAGGCCGTTAGTTTTCTCAATTAAATTGTTTCATATTTTCCATGTGGGGCTTTTTATTATGGAACGCCTCAGCTGTCTTATGTGGAACTCTGATATTACTTTATGTTGTTTTATTATTACTTGATGATATTTTGTCTTTACTTAATATGGTTTTGACATTACGTAATGATGTTTTGATATAACTCAATATGGAATAGTCATTACTTAATGATATTTCGATATTACACGATATGGTTTCGTATTGACTTGATATAGTTTTGTCATTACTCAATATGGTTTTGTCATTACTCGATGTGGTTTCACCATTATTTAATGTGGTTGTGTCATTAGTCAATGTGGTTTTAACATTACTTGATGTGAATGTGACTTAACGTTATGTAGTTGTTTCATTACATGATGTGGTTTTGTTATTTTGTAATGATGATTTGCCTATTCTTTATATGGTTTTAACATTACGTAATGATGTTTCAAAATTTGACGATTTTACACTACATGATGTGTTTGTTTCATTATTTGATGTGGTCCTGTCATTCTTTGATGTGGTTATCCCATTACTTGATGAGGTAAAATCACGTGACCAATTCGGAAAAACCTGTTCTATTTTAGATAGATTTCCATGTTGTATGTGCCTTGGATGAGTGTGGCCATCCATCGAATTAGAGTTCAAATTAAAGTTAAGGTTACTGTTTGAGTAGAACTTTGAGTTAGTCTCCGATTCCGAATTCAAGTCATTATTAGAATTAAAGTTTTAGCTGGCATTGAGTTTCGAGTTGGACTTCAAGTTTGAGTCACATTTAAAGGTAGAGTTCTAGTTACACCATTAAATTTGAGTCACTTTTGAGTTTGAGTAAGATTCAATTTAAGTCTCATTTAGATTACTAGTAGTTAAGATTTTGAGTTGAAATTCGTGCTATCTTATATGAGTTCGTGATTAAATTTTCTATCGCGGAACAAGGACTTTTGCTCAGGATTCCGAAAAGAGGGCTCCGGGGTATGCGTACAAAAGATAAACAATGTTACAGTATACAAAACGCAACATAGAAGTTGAAATAAAGTTAGATGTGGTGTGATTGACAATGAGACAACTATCCACCAGAGTTTAAATGCAGTGGATGTAAGAAATCATATATAGGCAACCGTACAGCCTTCAACACACCATATAGTCAGCTATAAAAGGCCACCATGCACCATGTGAAAAATTCAAACGAAAAACAAACGGTCTTATTTATATTTAAACAATCTACAAAAAAATGACACACATTTATACAACGACAACAATTGAACTTCGTGCTCCTGACTTGGGGCAGGTACATAAAGAAAGTGCACGTGGCGGAGTTAAACATGTATGTGAGCGCTAAATCCTAACCTTACATCGGACTGTTACACTTGTGTGACAGCACAACACGAGAAAAAATGTAGACTAGACAAAGTGATGCCCTGCACTCAACTCATTTAACCGCTTATACCCCAAAAGTGACCAAAAAAGTTCAATTATCTCCCAAAACAGCAAAAGATTATAAAATAAAACCAACACCACATGCACACCTTCAATATATGTACATACAGACAGTAAAGAAAACTTCCTAGGATTCAAACTGTAGGAGGAGTTATGCGGAATAACTATGTACCCATAATGGGACGGACAGACGGACGGACAGGGATAAACAATATCCCCTCCCCAACTTTCAGTTGCGGTGGCATACAAAACAGTTTCATTTGGCTGACTCAATAGATCGGTATGACTGGGTAATATAAATCCATCGGGGTGATCTCGGATGCTCCAGAAAGGCACCCACCGTGTTATTCGAGAAAGTACAAACCCAGTGATTTGGTTTTATTTGGTAGTTCACATTCAAGAAAAAGATGACGGTATTATGGTTACGACCACTGGAACATGTCCGTCGTCACATGTGAAACAGATATTCCAAAAAGTTTATTTTTCAATTAGTGCGAGGTAGATCAGGAATTCAACTGATTACAAATAAAAGATTGATTTTTGTATAAGTTCAAATGATCATTTACGCTAAAAAATTCGGAGAATTCTTATTTTATAGTATTGATGCTTTGTCGCTAAGTCCGAGCCCCTCCTATCGTTTCCTGTAACTTTAGTGTGAGTTGATTTGAAGTGCTTCATTTGTTAACATTAAAGTTCAAGTCGTTTGATTTGTGTCGAGCCTGCGGCAGTGAGACCCAACAAACCTATATTTCGTCGTCGATAGTGGCGTCGGCGTCTCCATCTCTATTTTTTTATTTCTATTGAGTTTAACCTTTCATTATACATGTTACTAAACACGTATGCCATTATAATTTTGTACTTTTAGAATATCATACTGTATTTGTTTACCTCAACTATTGTATCTGTATTTATATTGTATGTTTCTCTGTAAACTTGTAATTAGTTTTAGAGAATAAAGTATCTATCCATGTATCTATCTATCTATCTATCTATCTATAGATCGTTAGGTTTCTAGTTTTTACATTTTCATTTCAGGACCTTTATAGCTTACTATAGGGTATGGGGTTTGCTTATTGTTGATAACCATACAGTTTTGTTTTAGTTAAATAAAACCGAATTAAACTGTTTTGACATGATAAATTTGTAAACCTCCACGAAGTGTTTTAAAACTTGTATAGAAGTATAGGAGTTATTCCTCAATTTCAAGAAAAGCATCTACAGAAAAACATTTTTTTAATTTTGTTTTACCGATAAATGTATAGATAAATGTACAGCCGATCAACATGACGCTTTTACACTTACATCAGCAATATCAGGCGAGACATAGGGTTCCGTGGAATATTTTACAAATTTATTACAAAATACTGCTTCCGTTTGAGAACTTAGGATAAAAACAACAAGACAAAGTGGTTTGGGATATCCCAATTATGTAAGAAATACTGTAAACTTTTAATACTTTTTTCTTATTATTGTCTGCCGGTTACCTTTTTCATGCTTAATTACTCTGAACAACCACTCGAACTTCAATTTGAACTTTAACTCAATGGATAGAGATACCCATCCAAAGCACATTAAACAAATGATATATTGAAATCTGTTTAAAATAAAACATATTTTTTCCGAATTGGTCACGTGGTTTTACCTCATCAAGTAATGGGATAACCACATCAAAGAATGACAGGACCACATCAAATAATGAAACAAACACATCATGTAGTGTAAAATCGTCAAATTTTAAAATACCATTACGTAATGTTAAAACCATATAAAGAATAGGCAAATCATCATTACAAAATAACAAAACCACATCATGTAATGAAACAACTACATAACGTTAAGTCACATTCACATCATGTAATGAAACAACTACATAACGTTAAGTCACATTCACATCAAGTAATGTTAAAACCACATTGACTAATGACACAACCACATTAAATAATGGTGAAACCACATTGAGTAATGACAAAACCATATTGAGTAATAACAAAACTATATCAAGTCAATACGAAACCATATCGTGTAATATCGAAATATCATTAAGTAATGACTATTCCATATTGAGTTATATCAAAACATCATTACGTAATGTCAAAACCATATTAAGTAAAGACAAAATATCATCAAGTAATAATAAAACAACATAAAGTAATATCAGAGTTCCACATAAGACAGCTGAGGCGTTCCATATTTTATAGCCGACCACATGTTATGGGTTTCTCATTGTTGAAGGCCGTACGGTTGCCTACAACTACTTACATCCACTACATTTGAACTTTGGTAGATAGTTGTCTCATTGGCATTCATACCACAACTCCTTATTTCTATATAAGTCTTTTTTGTTCACCTAAATTCAAATTGATTCAATTTGTCTAATAATCTATTATCTAATGAGCTCAAACACCTACTTCTTATCATACGTTTGACATCTGCCCCGATTCGGTTTTAGATGTCATATATATCAAATATTGTCTTTCTTAACATGAACTCAGACATTTTTTCTTGATTTTTTTTTATCAATTATTGAAAAGTTGACTCTTCAAGTTTATGTCTTTACTGTGAATACATGTTTTGTACAAACAATTCTGCAAAGATGGAGATATACTTCATAACTAGATCTGCCATACAATTGTTATTAACAATACAATTCTTCATTGAAATGTATACGTATAAAAGACCAAGACAAACTCCTTAGAACAACTGATCAGTTGTTGTATCGAACAATTCATTTACTCTTATATACAATTATGGCCCGTAGAAAAGGTATCCAAAATTGTGAACGCTAAAATATTAATTCCTGAGTGTGCAGCACGAACTATATATAACAATGGCCATTTTCCTGACTTGGTACAGGACATTTTAAGAAAAAATGGTGGGTTGAACCTGGTTTTGTGGCTAGCCAAACCTCCCGCTTTTATGGCAATGTTAAATATGGTGTTCACTTTTTACTTTTGCGGTCCGAGAGGCTGTTCAAGAATCCTTGGTTTTAGTCCCTTTGAGTTGGTATTTGGTCATACTGTAAGGAACATTTAAAATTGATAAAGGAAAAGTGGCTTACTGAACACACTGACTTGAATCTTCTAGACTATGTATCTAGATTTAAAGAAAAATTATATACTGCTTGTCAAATTGCTCAGAACAATTTAAAACTGTTCAGAATAAGACGAAAATATGGTATGATAAAGATGCCAGGGACAGATTTTTGAGCCTGGTGATAAGGTACTTGTATTTTGCCAGTCCCTGGACATCCATTACAAGCTAAATATTGTGGTCCTTATACCATAGAGAGTAAAATTAATGATTTGAATTATATTGTAAAACACCAGGTCGGCGTAAACAAAATAGAGTGTGTCACATTAATATGTTAAAACCATATTTTGAGCGTACTAATGAAGGTGAGAGTAAACCAGTTGCCACTTTCGCCATGGTTAAATTGGAGAACAATCATGACAAACCAGATGTAATTGAACCACCTTTTAGTTCTAAACCTATGGAAGAGACAGTTAGATTGAAAAATTCAGAAATTTTGTCAAATTTAGATTCAAAACTTGCACATCTGTCTTTTGATTGTAGAGAAAAATTAAAAGCTTTGGTATTTTCTTTTAAAATCTTTTTCCAGATGTGCCAAACAAAACCACTGCTGTTTGTCATGATGTCGATGTAGGTGATGCTTCTCCAATTAAGCAACATCCTTACCGGCTCATTCCACTCAAACTTGAATTTATGAGACAAGAAATTAAATATATGCTTGACAATGATATTATTGAGCCGAGTAACAGTGAATGGAGCTCTCCTTGTCTCCTTGTGCCCAAACCAGATAAAACCTATCGTTTCGTAACTGATTTCAGAAAAGTAAATTCTGTTTCAAAATCTGATTCCTATCCGATTCCAAGGATAGACGATTGCATTGATAATATTGGAAAAGCAAAATTTGTGAGCAAATTTGATTTCTTGAAAGGTTACTGGCAAGTCCCATTGACACACAGAGCTCGAGAAATATCAGCTTTTGTCACACCAGATGGCTTATTTCAATATACTGTAATGCCGTTTGGCATGAAAAGTGCTCAACTACATTTCAAAGAATGATCAATAATGTTATAAAAGATTTAGACTCTTGTTATGCTTATATTGATGATCTTATTGTATGTAGTGATAGCTGGGAAGAGCATTTAACACATTTATATGATACTTTTAATAGATTGTCACAATCAAATTTAACTGTTAATCTTGGTAAAGTGAATTTTGCCAGGCCACTGTTGATTATTTAGGGCATACAGTTGGCCAAGGTCAAGTGAAACCTATTATGGCTAAAGTGGATGCAATTACTAAATTTCCTCCTACTACAAATAAAAACAACTTATGAGATATTTAGGCATGATTGGATTTTACAGGAAATTCTGTTCAAATTTTGCTACTGTTGTTCAACCATTGACTCATCTTTTACGGAAAGATTCTAAATTCATCTGGAGTGAAAATTGTCAAAAGCTTTTGAAAATAGCAAATCACTTTTAATTAATAGTCCAGTTCTGATCACTCCAGACTTTGAAAAACAATTTAAACTTGCCGTTGATGCAAGCGATGTAGGAGTTGGAGCTGTTTTATATCAGGAAACAGGTGATAATGTTAAAAACCTATATCATATTTTTCTAAGAAATTAGATAAACATCAGAAAAATTATTCAACTATTGAAAAGAGTGTTTTGCACTGTTGTCTGGACTTCAACATTTTGATGTATATTTAAATCCCACTGTCCATCCTATTCTTGTTTATACTGATCATAATCCTCTCACCTTCATACATAAAATGAGAAACAAGAACCAGAGATTGACTAGGTGGGTTTATTGTTACAGGAATATGATGTTATTGTAAAACATATTAAAGGTAAAGATAATGTAATAGCAGATGCTTTATCTAGAACTTATTGAAACACTTTGTATATACTATGTATTTTTGTATATATTATTCATGAAAAGTTTTGTTACACTCAAACTTTTTAAGGGGAGGTGTTATGATATTGTAACTATCATATCTATTTAGTTGGCCTAATTTGTTTTGTGTGGCCTAAGAATGTTTACATTATATTTTGTTATATTGTGTACAAAATGATACACATTGTGTTACAACTATGCAGTTTAGAATTCACTGGAACAATCACTTATACTCATGGAATGATTAGAACTTTCTATTTCACTTACATAACGTTTCCAGAATGATCATGACAAAAGATGCGTAATTTAAATTTCTAGCGTTGTCTAGAAGTTTCCGTTTGAGTATATATATATAAGTATGCAGACCCGATAGACAGATAGACCTAGACATCGATAAACATAGACATCAACATTCTCAGCAGTTGGATTGACACTTTTATTGAAAACTACATCATACTAGATTGTGACCTATTGGATATAATATTCTGTGAATTCCGAGAAGATTTCGGATGAAGAAAAGATAAAAGATTGGACTCATATTTTGACAGTTAAGTTGACATTACTCTTTGTGTTATACTTCTTGTAAACTGGTGTATAATAAATATTGTTAAATTTATTATTGATTTGTGTCTTTTGTTGGCTACAATCAAAGTCGATTTTTCTGTTCATAACACAACCAATTTGTGATGGTGTCCGTAAAATTTACGGTGTCATTTTAATCTGTCCTCCTCATAACTTTGTTGGAACAGTTTCTGCGTTAGAGCACACTCCTGTATATGAAGTCGGTATAGTGTGAACATGCACGAGCATAACGTATCAACTGAGATATGTAAACACCATACGAAGGGCAGAGGTATGTTACTGCTGAGAAAGGGAAATTGATAATTGGGAAGTTGAAATCGTCCCGTTTATCATAGATTTTAGTGTGAAGTCGTCCATCTGTGTCAATATTGAGGAAAAGATCAAGGTATCAAGCAGTCCTTCTAGTATCAGTAGTATCCTTAATTTCAAGTTCACTGGGATATATGAGATGTAAGTATTGGCTGAAATATGGGTTATTCAATGATAGAACATCATCAATATATCGGAAAGTAAAATTAAAGAATTTCTCAAGATGCTTTTTCTTTTTGTCTTTAGCAGGATCTGAATGAATTCTGCTTCAAACGAGTACAAAAACAAATCGGCCAGTAGGGGTGCACAATTAGTACCCATTGGAATACCGACTGTCTGTTGAAATATAAATCCTCCAAACTCAACAAATATATTGTCCATCAAAACGTCCAGCATTTTGATAATATCATCTTCAGTATATTTTCTGGTAGATTCAGTGTGGTTCTTCACAAAATATGAATTATTGTAACCCAAAACAAGAAATTTGTATCTACGATTCCCATTTTTATAGAAAAGCTCTGTTTAATGAGATGGTGAAGTCGATCTTTCAACTGAGCATGGGGAATAGTAGTGTAAAGCGTAGAAAATCAAGTCTTTATGTTGCTGCAAAATTGCAAAGATTGTGATCGAAGATTAAGCAGGAGAACTTTCAATTTTTGAGAATCCACATCTGGTTAACACCACTGGTAGAATATATCTCATCACAAAATTTTTGAAGCCCATCTTTAACTGTAGAAAGAATAGTAGTCAGTACTTTAGAAAGATGTTTAGTCGAACATTTTGATGACCCAGCTATGTATCGTTCTGTATATGGAGTTTTGTGAAGTTTTGGTATCCAGTATAATGATGGTAAATTTTCTTCGTTTTCTTTGATGTTGATACCAAAAGAAAGAATGACAGATTTGTGATTTTGTAAAATTTCGTCCTTGGTAAATGATGTTAAAGAATATGTAGGATTACCAGTACTTCTATTTATTCCATATCAGGATTATTCATGGCTGGGTGTAAATTTTATGGTTATTCGTCCTTCCTTGCATTCAAAGGAAATTTAACTGAATTTGTCCATGTTACTTGGTAATGTATTACACAAAAGAATTTTTATTATATATTTAAAGGGGCATTGGCTGTCAAATTCATGTTCACCGATTTGACTCAAATTCTCATATTTGATTTATAACATACTAAAACGTATATCCAAATTATAAAAAGTCTAAAATAAACAATTTACAAGGCATGGGCTCGATAATATGTATCATCGTTTCGTGTGTATTTTAGTCTAGACGCCATCTAATTAACTATCGAGTTGACCTCCGAAGACTGCCGACGGTCATATAAGCGATATAAACATAAATATAGATATAAATAGATAGCGAACTCGTGCAATTGGATTTTCTAGGTCTGTTTAATTTCATATTATAGATTAAGAATATATGTTAATCATCGTTTTACCTGTATAAGAATGAGTTTTGTGGATCGAATCAGTCAATCAAATGATTTACCTTTGTTTCACTTTCAATGTTGACATTCTTTTCCTTTTAATAACTGAACACGCATAATTCATGCGTAATCTATCTCTAGCTAAGGGGTTAAATTGAAGGTCACATGAATACGGATTCAATGAGGTCAAATTATTCACTTGCAAGTGAATAATTCATCATCGATGTTTCTTAGCTTATTTTGACAAAATTGAACCATACTGGCTGCTAAAAGCGTATTATTATTTCACTATTTCACTTCCATTAATGAATGAACAAAAAAAAAATCATGATTTAAATTTTCTATGTATCTCGTAGCTAGTGCCCCTTTTAAGGTATAATAATACCCGTTATCTACCTTGTCTATACATTTTGCTTTTAAACCTGACAAACAACTTATTCATTTCTTGAACACAATTTTTGTTTGTTTAATGTACCAATCTATTGAGCTTAGCCATTTCCAAACAGATTTTTACAGTGTGTTGTTGTGTTAAGCCGTTGAGCTCTCACAACATGTTGAATTCCGCCACATTCCTCATGTGACTGTCCCAAGTCAGGAGCCTGTTATTCTATGGCTGTCGTTGGTTCATGTGTGTCATACTGTAATTTCGTTAATTATTTTGTTATAAATCAGATAGTCTGTGTTAACGTTTGAATTGTTTCACGTTTTGTCATGTCAGGGCCTTGTATAGCTGACTGTACAGTATGGGTTTTGCTAATTGTTGAACACCGTACGATAACCTATAGTTGCTTACATTTATGTAATCAGGACTCTGTTGGATAACTGTCTCATTAGCAATCATACCACACCTCCTTATTTTCTATACACAGCGTAACAAGCCTATATTTAGCCGACAACGATATGAAACCCCTGCGAAACATAGCCATATTTTATATAAGCTAGTTGTACGAGTGGGCTATTGCACTCGATACAGTTTATGTTTGTTTCCGTTGATGTGTAAACAGCTGGAGCTATTCATTCGCTGATGATAAAATTTTAGTGCAATTTTGTATGATTATGTTTACATTCATACGTAAAGGTAATATTTAGTGAAAGCTTTGTAAAAGCGCTGCCACGACTATCCAAAACCATCGTAGGAATGTCACTAGTTAAAAGGGATATTAATGCTAACGTTACCAATGTGTATTACATGTACATTTGTATTTCGTTTTTCTTCTTCATATTCATTATATTGTATTTTACTGATAAACATGTTAAATAGACTTTTTAAAAGTTATTTGGAATTTAGCATTACTATTTTACATTAACCGCTTCCGTCTCGGGCAGGATACATGATAATTCAAAACCCTTCGCATTTTTTTCTATTGCTGAGAAATCTCAAATGGAAATCAATTGGAGGAGGGGTACATTTACTCTTCTCAATCATTGAAGGAATTTTATGCTTCAATGCTCAGAATTTTCACAAGGAAGCACAATTAAATACCACTTTTAATTTTCCGACAAATTTTATAATTCTGAAAAACAGATTTTTTCCAAAGTAGAGGTGTGGCATCTCCAGAATTTACCAATCTAACTTTAGAAATCATATATTTTTATTTATAATTAACATATTTATGTCAGAAATGCAGAATTGAAGGAAGATTTGTGGCTTATCAATTTCAAGAAGTGTGACTGTTATACAATATATGGCAATCTGATTTTTGTCAAAATGGACTATATTTTAATCAAAATATTTCTTTAAAGAAACACAACCCGCCACTTTCTTGTATTTTATTAAAACTAATATGATGTCTTTCAAAATTTGTCAGTGACATTTTAGCTTAAATATAAAGACATTTGAAGAGAGGTCTTGCATCATGAATCTATAGAAATCTGCATATTCTTACAAAGACAGGTACTTTTAAATAGTAAGTTCCCGCCAGATGAAATTTAAATTGCTATTTTGCGGACTTCCATATTATACTCAAAATTCTGTTATTACTGTCAATTAAATTTCAAATTCAAATTAATAAACTAAGACGTACGCCTTTGGTTTAAACAATATTTTATTCGATAAGTCAAATCATGCTATGATATAATACAGTATAAACAATGGGATCCAGAAGCAAGCAACATTGCTTATTTTAATCTGTCTCCAAACGTACGCCTTTAACAGCCATCTGTATTTAATCATCTCTGTGGAAGGTATTAGAGTACAAGTACAAATACCCAAAAGAAACTATCAGAACAGGGTAAAGAGGCCTGTTTTAAGCCTATTTTATGAAATACATGACGATTGCTATAATCATGAAACTTTGTTGTCACTATTTGATATTTATATAGTAAGCATATTGAATTATTGCTCGTAAGAACATATGTATGGGGAATTCATATGGCACTAAATATCGAAAAGTTCATTTGTATTATTTAAAACGTATTCTTAAAGTCAAAATGAGTGCTGTAACTAATATGATTTATTGTGAATTAGGTAGATTGCCTATGTCCATTGAAAGGCAATATAGAATGGTCAAATAATGGTTAAAAACTGTGAGTACAGAAAATGTATATTAAAGAACTGCTAAGATGAGATGTTTGAAAGAAATTGTTTTAAAAGAATGATAAACAAAATTTGCGTTGTAAGATTAGATATATTTTATGGATTTAATTATGTTTTGTTGAACCAAAGTGTAGTTTGGATAGATATTTTCTATTACAACTGAAAGAAGGAATATTTTGATGCATTCATTAGTGAAGTAACTGCATTTTTCAGAATTCAACATGTTCAAGTAAATGTCATTTTATAGATATATATATATAGTCCGCATGCTTTGCAATTTTATTTGGATAGACCTGTAAACTATATATACAAACCATACATTTGTAAATATCGTATATCAGCTCATAATTTAAGCATAGAAACAGGCAGATATTATAATGCTGATAAAATGATAGACTATGTACAAATTGTAACACAAGCTCTATTGAAGATGAATACCATTTTATACTTGAATGTCAAAAATTAAGTCAAACACGAGAAAAGTATTTTAAAAGTATCATTGGAGAAATCCATCTGTATACAAACTTATCCAATTGTTACATACATGTATGTAGTATCATGTAAAGACTCACGATGACGACGAAGACAACGCAAGATGACGGATAGTTTATCTCTATGCAGAAAGACATAAAATAATAGTCATCCGAATAAGATAGTTCGTTTAATCCTCATTCATTTGAGCATGATATGATTGTAATCTTGATGGAGGCATTGGTGAACATTTGGTTTGAAATTAAAATCAATATATGTTTACTTATAATATACTTTAGATTATATATTGAAGCAATTTGAAAGATAAATGTTTGAGATTTACAAGTGGTTAAACACAATATTTGAATACGTGTTTATACCAAAAGTGTATTACCACGACTTTATTCATAGTAACTGTTGATTACATCATTTTCTCTTCAATCCAAAACCAAACATTAAAGGTGATAACTAATAGTTAAGTTGGTTTTAATCATCATGATGAAGGAGCTACACAACTTAGAAAAATAATTATACCTTATTCATATTATAACTGTTAAATGCTTACTTAAAAATTGGGACCATTTGAGATAAAGGTAACCACAAACCTTACATGCAAACGTAAAAAATGATAGACTATGTAAAATTGTAACACAAGCTCTATTGAAGATGAATACCATTTTATACTTGAATGTCAAAATTAAGTCAAACCCGAGAAAAGTATTTTAAAAGTATCATTGGAGAAATCCATCTGTTTACAAACTTATCCAGTTGTTACATATGTATCTGTCAGAATATTAGAGAATTAAATAACTAAGATAAAATTGAGAATGGAAATGGGAATGTATCAAAGAGATAACAACCCGACCAAATGGCAGAAAACAGCCGAAGGCCACCAATGGTTCTTCAACACAGCGAGAAAATCCCGCACCCGGAGGCGGGCTTCAGCTGGCTCCTAAACAAAATGTGTAATAGTTCAGTGAAACTGGACGTCACAACAAACTCAAAACATATAAATGAACTAAAATTAAAAACATACAAGACTAACAAAGGCCAGAGGCTCATAACTTTGGACAGGCGGGGTTAAACAGGATTTGTGAGATCTCAACCTCCCCTATACCTCTAGCCAATGTAGAATAAACAAACACACAGCAATACGCACAGTAAAACTCAGTTTAAAGAAGTCCGTGTCCGATGACAGAATAGGTAACAAACGAAACTAAGCAAAATGACAATGATACATAAATTAACAAAGGACTACTAGCAGTTACTGACATGCCAGCTCCAGATCTCAATTAAACTGATTAAAGATTATGTCTTCATCATATGAAAATCAAGCACAATCCTCCCATTAGGTATATTTTAAAATCAGCAGCAAAACTTAGAATTTAATTGCATGTATGTAGTATATTTGTACTCACATATTGTGTTTATTAATTAAAGTATATCATTCTCCGCTAGTATTTTGTATCTTGTATTACGTATTATATTGTATTCCATGTACACCTTTATATTTATATATTGTGTAACTAAAATAGTTTGTAAAATTCTATATATAATATTATTATCCTTATGTTTATGTATCCTATAAGCTGTATTTGCTTTTGGAATAAAGTATAATTATTAAGAGGTTTTGTTCCCGCTTGATGAAATTTTAATTACTATTTCACAGACTTCATTATACTGAAGGTTCTGTTATTACCGTCTCTTAAGTTTCAAATTCAAATAGATAAACTAAGACGTACGTCTTAAACAGCATCTTTTGAAAGGTATTATAGTACAATTATGATCAAATGAAATTTTCACAAATTACGACAAAAATAAAGCTAATTTCGCCTCGTTCCAAACTTTTCCAATAAGTTGGATAAGAATCTACGAACTTTTGTATAATGGCCTTACCGTGTATTTATCTTTGATATTTCCATCTAAAATCGAATCAATATCGAACTGATCAATTTCATGAGCATCTTCAAATCCACGACAATCACAAATCCTGAACCGAAGAGGTCGTTTATTTGATACAATAGGGTAGACATTGAACTGTAATTATAGAAAACAGTTATTATACATATATCTTTAGTAGATTCTGTAATTTAGATAAAATTCACAAGTTCTGAGATCTCAATAAATTAATATCTAATATTGCAGAGTTTGAAAAGACTCTAATTGACAGTAGGTATACTAGTATCTATAGTGTTCAGTTTGGTCCGTGTGTTTTTCGAGTGGTTTCATCAGGAATTTTTTTTCGAGTATGACCACGTTTTTATCTTTACAACTTGACCCTTAATATGTGATATATGAGTAGTTCTTTGTTAGATCTTTTCCATTGATACTTTAATACATTCAGCAAACTAATTTGAATTCAGGAGCGTAGCTACCCGGAGGCACGACAGCACGTGCATCCACGTCGTTTTCACCAAAAAAAATAAATAAATAAACAACAGAGAGAGAGGGGGGACAAAGTTTACATATAGGAATTGGTCTTTCTATGTATGCATTTTAAAACTACCTCAAGAATAAAAGCAAGAGGAATACACATGCAGCGAAATTTTTAATCCTGTAGGACATGTATACATACAACTGGTGTAAACTTAGCGGAACTTTTGTATAACGGGCATTGTTTAGAAAATACTAGCTACATAGTTGTCGGTACCACTACCATAACGTATATTCGCCTTGAGGGGGAAAAAAGCATAATCCCTTCAGGGTTAACAAAAAAACTTGAACATTATTATTTTCCGCTTCGCCTCAAAGCACACATCTTACTAGAACGAAGACTCTTCAACTCGTATTGATCCGGGAATAATGACTGTTACCTTGTGAACTAGTTCAAAATTTACTAAGTATGTAGGTCTTGACAACACGAATAGTTCATTTTCACATCACGTCAACGGATTCTCGTCCTGGTGTCATGTAATATTTGTTACCGGACATTAATAACCATTCAAACAATCAATAGTTTCCGTATACTAGTAGATGAGAAGTTGGAACTGCTGTTATAAAAAAAAGTACACATTTTCAAGTACATGTATTACGTTTTTATTTATTTTACAAAAAACATCTTGTATATAGATTCGATAATTCGAAGTCGTTTCTATATGGACCGGCAATACGAATGGTTGATTGTAAAAGCATTTAAATAAATTGTTAATTCTAACTCGTTTTACTGGACTATTTAGTCATTCGATTTTATAATGAATTCTCTGTCCGAGTCGGACACTAAGCTGCTGATTTTTTTCGAAAGATACACCAAACTTTTAATACATGTATCTTCACTGTTATCATCTAGATATTGCCATACAACTGGTCGAATGCATAAGTATTTGTTAATTAACAAATGCAGATCATGAAAAAGATCGTGATCAATTTAAAGTACCATTCCCTCTGAAAATGTTCATTAATTTCAACTTCGAGAATTCCTAACTGCGTAAAATTAGAAATTCCTATCTCTCTCTTGTAGAGTTTACCCACAAATGTTTTAAACATCTAAATACATATGTTAAGCAAAATATTGGAGAATATTGGAGAATGTGTCCACCAAGTATTTGTTATCCAATGATGTTTATGCTAACAGAAACTCCACATATAGTATTGTGTTTATGTTTATTATTTGTTTTTTATACATCTACTTTGCTCAATACAAATACTAGCATATGGAACAAATCTCCGTGATTTTAAAAGCTTTCACGGCGTATAAAAAAACGCAAACGACAATGTTTAGTCTTCGAAGTTAAACAAATAGATGACCAAAAACCACAACAAAAATGTACAAGTTTTATTACGGTTGTGATTGTTTTGAAACGCTTTATATGCGGAGCTTCAGAGGGCTTCGCCCACTGGCCCCCTACCAGGGCTTTGCCTTAGGCGGCCCCAGACCCCTCGCCCTTTAGTTTGTGACTCCACTTCATTAAGAAGGTAGCTACGCCCCTGATTGATAGTTACCTAGGACGTAGTTCCAAAGTAAACCAAATAATCTTGGAAGTTTCCTTTGCGATAGTTAACTAGTTCTGTAGTATTCATTCCCAACACTTAGTTTTATGAAATGCTTTTCGTTATAATGTTATAAGTTATAATGTTTCCTACAACAAGACCCTTGGCAAGTAATTACATTTAATTATATCTTGCAAAACACTACAACTAACCGATTTTGTCATACAAGTGTCCGAGCTTCCTGCCTAGCTTGAATCGATATTCTTCCCGGAAAATAGAATTCAGCGTGTTAAAAGCTTGTTTTCCTGACCCGACTGGACCAAGTAACAGCACACTGACGTATCGAATTGCATCTTCGGGCACACCCATCTCGCGCAACGGCCAATATTCTTCTATGTCTCTCTTTAGTAACTCTTGCAACTGTATAATACAAATTAGAATAATTGATACATGTACGTCTGTAGGAAACCTTAAAATTGTTCAAGTCATGTACATGTGATTATTTAATATTTTTCCAGAAAAAGTATAATAAAATCAATTAGGAAAATAACAAATATTTAAAATTGAGAGAGCAATCCAGTCACTACATCCCTAGGCTGTGGTAGTATCATGTAAAGACGCACGATGACGACGAAGACAACGCAAGATGACGGATAGTTTATCTCTATGCAGAAAGACATAAAGTAATAGTCATCCGAATAAGATAGTTCGTTTAATCCTCATTCATTTGAGCATGATATGATTGTAATCTTGATGGAGGCATTGGTGAACATTTGGTTTGAGATTAAAATCAATATATGTTTACTTATAATATACTTTAGATTATATATTGAAGCAATTTGAAAGATAAATGTTTGAGATTTACAAGTGGTTAAACACAATATTTGAATACGTGTTTATACCAAAAGTGTATTACCACGACTTTATTCATAGTAACTGTTGTTCACATCATTTTCTCTTCAATCCAAAACCAAACATTAAAGGTGATAACTAATAGTTAAGTTGGTTTCAATTATCATGATGAAGGAGCTACACAACTTAGAAAAATAATTATACCTTATTCATATTATAACTGTTAAATGCTTACTTAAAAATTGGGACCATTTGAGATAAAGGTAACCACAAACCTTACATGCAAACGTAAAAAATGATAGACTATGTAAAATTGTAACACAAGCTCTATTGAAGATGAATACCATTTTATACTTGAATGTCAAAAATTAAGTCAAACCCGAGAAAAGTATTTCAAAAGTATCATTGGAGAAATCCATCTGTATACAAACTTATCCAGTTGTTACATATGTATCTGTCAGAATATTAGAGAATTAAATAACTAAGATAAAATTGAGAATGGAAATGGGGAATGTATCAAAGAGATAACAACCCGACCAAATGGCAGAAAACAGCCGAAGGCCACCAATGGTTCTTCAACACAGCAAAAATCCCGCACCCGGAGGCGGGCTTCAGCTGGCTCCTAAACAAAATGTGTAATAGTTCAGTAAAATGGACGTCACAACAAACTCCAAAACATATAAATGAACTAAAATTAAAAACATACAAGACTAACAAAGGCCAGAGGCTCATGACTTGGGACAGGCGCAAAATGCGACGGGGTTAAACAGGATTTGTGAGATCTCAACCTCCCCTATACCTCTAGCCAATGTAGAATAAACAAACACACAGCAATACGCACAGTAAAACTCAGTTTAAAAGAAGTCCGTGTCCGATGTCAGAATAGGTAACAAACGAAACTAAGCAAAATGACAATGATACATAAATTAACAAAGGATTACTAGCAGTTACTGACATGCCAGCTCAGATCTCAATTAAACTGATTAAAGATTATGTCTTCATCATATGAAAATCAAGCACAATCCCTCCCATTAGGTATATTTTTAAAATCAGCAGCAAAACTTAGAATTTAATTGCATGTATGTAGTATATTTGTACTCACATATTGTGTTTATTAATTAAAGTATATCATTCTCCGCTAGTATTTTGTATCTTGTATTACGCATTATATTGTATTCCATGTACACCTTTATATTTATATATTGTGTAACTAAAATAGTTTGTAAAAATTCTATATATAATATTATTATCCTTATGTTTATGTATCCTATAAGCTGTATTTGCTTTTGGAATAAAGTATAATTATTAAGAGGTTTAGTTCCCTTGATGAAATTTTAATTACTATTTCACAGAATTCATTATACTGAAGGTTCTGTTATTACCGTCTATTAAGTTTCAAATTCAAATAGATAAACTAAGACGTACGTCTTAAACAGCATCTTTTGAAAGGTATTATAGTACAATTACGATCAAATGAAATTTTCACAAATTACGACAAAAATAAAGCTAATTTCGCCTCGTTCCAAACTTGTACATGACTCCTTAAAGTGTAACCAGTTAAAGTCATACATGTTTATTTGAAAGTGTGCTTACGTTACAGCCTATCATGACAAACGGTCAATATTCTAATCAAAGTATATCGGAAGAAAAAAAACAAGTCATGATATTTGAGAAGGTGAAGGCATTTTACTGATGGACTTTTTTAAATAAAAATAATGAGATGTGGTGTTGACAAAGACGACACTATCCATCAGAAGAAGGTGAACAACTAAAGGTCAAGGTACGGCATTCGACAATGAGTAAACAAATCCCTAACTTTAAGTAATGCACAAAATGCACCGGGATTCAAAAGAGAAAGCAAACGGCCTAATTTGCTAAAATAATGAACGTAACTATTTAGGGCTGAGTATTTAACAACAACCACTGGATTACAGGATCTTGATTTGGGACAGGCAAATAAATATTATGACAGGGTTAATATTGTTGTGAGCGTTGAAGTCTCATTTAACATCTAACCCGAGACAGTGGTGTAACATTACAACATAACAACATACTAAATATCAGATGGAAAAGGCTCGAGTCACCAGTCTGGTAATAAGCACAAAAGTTACAAAATGAGAGAAAAAGATTCCAAGGGACCTGAAAATCAAAATTCAATAAAACTGATAGCACAATAGTGCTAGATGAGACTGAAGTAAATACAAACAGCAGTAACGAAATATGACATGGAAAACTAACGATTAAGCTACACGATCCTATCTAAAAATATGGAGTAAACTCAGGGCTCAGAAAGGTAAGCAGTTCCTGTTTAATGTGGCACCCGTCGGTTGCTCAAGCAAGTAGAATTCGTTAATAAGTCGCATTCGGTAATGTCGCAATCGAGGAAAAGAAGACAGGTTGTGGTTACAACAAGTAAAGCATATCCGTTGTCATATATGCTACACACAACCAAAACCAAATGGCTATCAGTAAAGTTTTCGAATGAGACTTCAACTTTACCACTTCGGACCCTTAATGTAATTGCTTCCTGAAAGTAGTAGCCAAAGAATTCGTGAAAAGGAAACACAAAGGGTAGGAATATATGTAGATAACGAAACCTAGATCAAATCCCATATTCAACTTTAAACTAACCATGTTTCCATAACTATCAACTCGTACAACTCCAACAGACTAAGTGTAAGGACATCTTAGCAGAGTGAAAAAAGCATTCTCCTGTGCAATGCCACAATATAAGTATCGACAGGATGTAGAACATAAGTGTTAAGAACTTTCCAGCAATATATGCGGAGTTGTTGATTGAAAAAAGTAAAACGTAACTAAATCAGTGAAACTTAAACTCGTTTAGATGAACTTTTGTCAAAGATAGTGAAATTGAATGTAAAATTTAAAAAACCTATTTGTAGTAGGCTGAAAAGGGACCGGTTGTCGTATGGTATTTTACACTAACTACCTGAAAATTTACCCTTGGGTCAGTTTTTCTCAATTGTAATGTATACCCTTAGAAAGTTGAACTCCTGTATTTTATTCCAAGTATTATAGCATGTTTATTGTACACAGGGTTTTGAAGGAGATTGAATTTTTCATGGTAAGGAGATCAATATATAATGGCTAAGTAGAAATGTTAAAAAAACCTTTACAACATTGTTTATTCATACCAAATACTAATTAAAGCATTATATAAAGTAGATTTTTAAAGCTAGTATGATGATTTAAATCCTAATGTCTCTAGGTAGGGGTAAATTTAATTTTCCATGGTAGACGAATCAAACCACAATGGCTATATCTATATTTAATAGAACGTATATAACTTTCTATAATTTTCCATAAAAAATTGCAATTGTGGCAACATTATTCTGAATTTTAAAAGATTATACGAGCTCGTTTAGATCATTATTCAACTAGAAATCAATTACTGTACAATTAATGAACCTTTCAGTAAAGTGAGACATTAGAACAATACTTATTCTCTTAGGTTTGTTTAGTTTTTATTATCTCTATGTAGCGTGTTATTTTAGATGACATATTTCAAAACAACAGAAATTCAATCCTTCGTTTCAAAAACATTTTGAAAGAAAATCATTTCACTGTTAAAAATTTTCTATCTGAATTCGACACTAGTTCTAAACTCAAGTTTTAGTTGTAAATTTCAGATCATATTGCTGTTTAATTGGTCTAAAATTATATTGCAGTTCTCTTAGTTCAAGTTGAGCTGTAACATTTGGGGTTTGTCTAATCAACCCTTTACTTTTAATGCTCAAACTTTTCTTTTTTTACAGTTTTGGCTTTCCAAACATTTGGTCATAAAGGTTGTTTTCACATGTTTGTGCGCACTGATATCATATCTTTACATAGGATATTTGGTCAAAATTAGGATATACCATTTCAATCAATATGGAATGATTGAAGGATTTGTGTTTACATCGAGTGGCAAAAATACATGCATATCTAAACGAGAAATGTTGATGTGTTAAGAATATGAACACTGCTTTTAGTTCACCCAATTACACGTTAATGTGCTTATTCACACGGAAACAGTCCACAAAAATAAATTCCAACCATCACGAACAAATCATCTGACTGACCCACCAGTCTTTGCTTTTAAACCTAAATGCAGAGTGCTAAACGGAGAAGCAGCAAATACCTATCAGAGAAAAAAACCAACATTTTCATCTAGTACCCAACCTGACACAATATGAAACATTGACATTAATGCGCCTCCGGGTGCGGGATGTGTTGAAGACCCATTGGTGGCCTTGGGCTGTTTTATGCTCTTTGGTCGGGTTGTGTTCTCTTTGACATATTCCTTTTCCATTCTCAATTTTATGTACACTTTCAGCTATTATGGATATTCGAATATTTTGAGAGTAATTTAGAAGTCAAAGAAAAGGTAACTAATACACCGATTTGTAGTTTTAGTTTTAGTTTATTACTAATACACCCAGGCACATATTGTGTGCAACAAGAGAACATAATGTAGTATAGAAAATATAGTATACAAAATAATAAATTGGTCAATAAATATGACAGAGGAAAAAAACCCGCAACCCTTTTATCACTACGGGTGAAAAAGAGGTTTTCAGTATTTGTGAAATAAGCTCAGAATAGTACTAGCGTAGAATAAAATTTTCAAGATAGATTATTAATAGAGTGTTTATTACAAACAAACTTCAGGTACTCACAAAGCGGTCTATGTTCGTAACGGCCAACAAGATGGTGAGTAGTACACGTTGACACAGTTAATAAAGTTATTAATTCGTTTACATTCCGGTCCGTGTGCCCCACAGAGAATCAAATAGTAAACAATCATATCAAAACGTGAAACTTGATTAAAGAACTAGTACAATTTGAAGTACAGCGTAGATACAGATATCTTGTTTTAATAACGGATCAATTATATTTTGCAAAATAAAACTCTGATTCAAACACGAGATTGGAACCGTGAAACTGACATGATGTTTGATTTATTTTATTGACAACACATTTGTTACGCTTGATGGAAGGGATGTTTGATTTTTTATTGACAACACATTTGTTACGCTTGATGGAAGTTTTTTCCCAAAAGACAGTGTTGGCTTTCTTATCGGAGTAATAGTCAACAATTCGAGTAAGCAGCATCTACAAGTATATGGCAGGTCTTGTATGATTCTCAAAATAACTTATACATTTGAATCCCATATGGGTAAGTCCATTTTCCTCCAAGGAGTTGCTAAACAAATTTCCTCTGCAACATCTGCAAGTAAATAGGTATCAATATTTCTATGTTTTCATGGGATGATAATTAATAAACACCGTGTTTTTCTGATTGTCTTTATCTTTATTAAACATTTTGGAAATTCAAAATTTTCACTTTGTTTTAAGTTCCTTCCGGGCGCAAGACATTTGGGCTGAATTATAAGTCTGGTCATGGTACGTATTATTGGTTAAAAAAATGAGTAAAGTTGACATATGGGCTGATTAATTTTTTTTATCTGTATCAATATTTCAAATGAAATATATAAGATATACATTATAGAATACGTTTAGAAATACAATGTACATACATTTTAGATTTTAGTTCAAATGGGTAAAACCAAAAATTTAGAAAAATCTATTGGATTTACTTTTTCGTGCTACATGTATAAAGACATGCTCAAAATCCCACTTCCGTCCCGGAGACGGGAGCAGACTACGTTTCCCAATGGAGGAGTAAATAAAACAACGATATGTTATAAATAGTATGTCATTTATAACCATTTTGATATAAGTTTCAAATATAAATATTTTACATGTGAATTACCAGTACATGGGAGGATTGATCTAAATGTCGACTTGCCAATGACCGTAACGTTACATAGTGTAAACCCAAAATGTTGCACCAATTTGCAAAACGTTCATCTCCCGTTCCTTTGACATGCAAATTTCAGGAGAGGGTGGTGAAAATGAAATAGCTGAACAGCAAATAGCACTAAATATTTATAGAGACAGAGCATATATAGAAATAGAAGGCATATGAAAACATTCGTAAATGGTTCCGCGGAACCCTAAATTGCTGCTGTCAATGTTAAAGTGTAACGTTAATTGTAAAGAGTCAGTCCATTTATCAATAAAGTAAAGACATTCTGTTAAAAGAAAACTTTTTAGATGCTATTATTGATGTTGAAGATTAGCTTTTGTCCAAAAATCAATGAGAGTTAACAAATTAATCATTTCAAAATAACTTCGTTCCAGACTGTCTATAAATGGTAACTGCAAAGAGCTAAGTCCATCTATCAGCAATTTGATTAAAATACAGAACATTTGTCCAAGCTTTGCTTACAAGGATCTGAAAACGCCCGTTCTACTTTCTGTTTTAGAGATCTTTCGGATTCCTCTGATTTGTCGTAATGGTACAAACCTTTAAAAATTTGAAAGCTGAAATTTCGTCTGGCTAATGTAAGAATTACCAGAACAGAAAGTAGAACGGAGTACTGTGTCAGATCCCTTGAAGCGAAGATCATCAGTAAAATATTTTGCACTGGATACTGTATTTTGGTAATGAAAAGCTTCTGCCCAACTGTGATTAAATTCCATGAAGGTTTGACAAAGTAATTGATGTGTAACAAACTTTAACAACAGATTGCATCTACTTGTTAACTGAAAAACTAAGTCTATTTGTCAGTAAAATATGGAAATATGAAAATTAATATTTTCTGAATTTATGTATGGATACAGTCTTTCGATCATAAAAGAGCTTCTGTCCAAATTTCATAAAATTCCTTAAAGTTTGACAAAGTTTTTGATCTTTTAAAAACAACCACAACCTGAACATAAACGTTGACGCCGACGACGACGATGACGGAATTTCATACACGAGTTTGTTTGAGTATCAAAAGGATTATATTTTCATGTAAAAGCATCTTATTTTGATAGTTTACCAAAGATAGGCATTTAAATAAATACCCTCTAGAGCATATACGACTACATCTTCAGCATCAAAACTCCATCAGTAATTTCTTTAATTGTCTTTTCACTGATTTTGTATGAATCGTGTACCATTACGCTATTTAGATGTATCTGTATCCTTTATAACAGCATCTTTAAAGGTAAGCAAGTCGGGTCCTTTTCCAAAAGAAGGGCCAGTCTTTGTTCATTGTTAAAGCATATTCTGGTGTTTTATAGTGAATTTACATGGTTTATTTTAAAGCCCCTGTCAACAGGAAAATAAAGGCATCTCCATCGTATACTGATTCTCCAGATCCTGACATCCAGCTAACACTAGCATATCCACCGTACACACTTCCATTTATGTTATACACTAGGGTAACTGTTGGGCCTTTGTTATCACAGTTAGTATGGAATGTTGATGCATTACATCCACTGGAGACAGCAGAATACAACTGTGTGTATTTCTTCTTCTTCTCTCCTCTGATCCATTTGTTAAGTTTTTCTGTGTCTTGTTCAGACAACTGCTTTGACATCTAATGATAAATAACATTGACAGTAAACAAAATTCCATGAAGAGTATTCTTAAAGTGTTCTCCTTTCAGTCACAATATATTCGGCTGGTGGCGATCATTTGGTTTTAAGGATTACTTTTAAAAGCGGAAAATTAAGAATTATGTAGTTTCGAAGTCTTCCGTTATCTTGGACCGTAATATAGCAGAAAACAATCAGTCAAGATTTGTAATGATATATGCACATTTTGAGGCAGGAATATAATTCATTTGCAATTATTTTTATTTGAAAGAAGAAACTAATTGGATTTTATCATTACGCTAGTTTTCACAAATACAAAATACATTTGTGTATTTTTGAATAATAAAAAACTAACCCTTGCCTCTCAAGTGGAGATGACTCAGATAGTTCAATTGTATAGTATTTTCTATTCTGTATTATAGCAAGAAAAATATATTAATTTTTTTCTTTAAATTTTCATATGAAAATCATATTACAATAGGAGGTTTGTCTTCATATTTCATCTTTTGACATTATGTCATTTAGTTGGTTTTTTTTCTATTCATATAATAATCCTTTTCCCTGTATTTTCATACACAATGTGTAAATTTTTCAAAACCTCAAGCTTGAAAAGAAGTTGTATAATTATGGCACCCTCAACAAAGTTGGGGTGCCATATTGTTATTCTACGTTTCTTTTTGTTTTTATTATTTTTATTATTCTTCCACACATTTTTTCCACGCTATTTCTCGGAATTCAATGAATCAATGCTGATGGAACTATACTATAATGAGGACCCCAATGTGAAGTTGTGCATTTGACTTTGGAATTTCTTAAGATGGCCGCCGTTTCCATGGAAACTGCAAAATGTGCATTATGAGACCTAGCTGGCTGAAACTTTATGGAAATGTTACTTGGTATGTCTAGATGTGCAGACAGTATTTAGAAATTCCAAAATGGCTGCCAGTGTTATGGAAACAGGACGAAAGTTTAACATTGACCCACGGGAAAATACATTAAAGCTGCATTTTCTTAAAGAATTTAACACCAAACTCAACAAAACTGTATAGATTATGTAACATGGCATGTGCCAATGTGGCGACTGCTTTTGGAATTTTGGAAATAACCACCGTTACCATGGAAACAGCAAAAATGTCGAAAATTTTCAAAATGCCTCAAGCTTAATGAAAATTTACAGAAATGTTAACTGGCGTGTCAAGAGTTGATATTCGACTTTGAAATTTTCAAAATGGCCGCCGTTACCCTGGCAATGGGGGCCGAGGGTGCCATCCGTTATTGCTAGCAATTACAAATCTAGTCTATTATTGTTATCATAAATTTAGAAACAGCATGATATATCAACTACATAATAAATTCTGTCATGTTTGTATACCTGCGTATTACTAGTATTTTAAATGAACTGTTTTCGATTGGTATTATGTGATTCAGGTTCAAAATGAATAAAAAATTTAACTTCAGTTAATGATGGAAAAACAATAAATTGAACCGTGACCTGATATTTCAGAAAATTAATCGTTGATGAACTAATTTCATGTACCTAAAACAAATATATTCCTAGGCTGTTAGCATTCTTGTCGAAAGATTTATAAAAACGTTATTTTTTCTTCAACCAAGTCAGTACGAGGGATATTCACAAAATGTAAAGTTACAGAATTCCGCTTAAAAGCATAAACACATTCATTCGCACTTTGAATTGGAAACTCCTTTTCAGTGATTGGGTGGCATTTGTACTAGTACCGTATAATGGATTTGATTATGTTAGATCTAAGAGTTGTACATTAGGGATATATTCAAAGCCCGTTTATTCAAATGTAAAATATTATATCGAAAACTTTCTTCAAAAATATGAGTAATTCAAAAGCAACTGCACATATACTCACTGTGGATTTTAGTTTGAGAAAACAAAACTCATCAGTGGCATTGTTGAATAATAAAATTTCAAAATGAAATTCCAACTTTCGATTTTAATGCGATATAGTAGTTACGATTTCTCGTAAGTTCGAATTCTTATCTGTTTGAGGCATTTATTATCTCAAGTTAAAGTTTTATTTTTAGAATAAAACTGGTATGCTAACATGTAGACGTATTGTTATCACAAACTAAAAGCAGTTAAAACTATTTGACACTCAGAGCAAATGTGGTAAATCAGGGATATGTGGCAACATTCGAACAAATTGATCAGCACCGCCGAAAATACAATAGATCATTCTGTGAAGCAGATTGAAGTAAGTAAAGTATTTCACTTCATTTGAACAAGTTTGAACGTTTGCAGGATTTTTGTTTTGTTCACCTGTCCCAATGGGACAGTATGAGCTTTGTTAGCAATTGGTGTTCGTCATGTGTCGTCGTCCGTCGTCTGTAACTCTTACAAAAATCTTCTGCTCTGTAAAATCTAAGTCAAATTGAACCAAAAATCATGGGGTATCTAGTTTTAAAAACGTGTTCGATGTTCCTGACAACCAACCAACATGACCACCAAGGCTAAATATGCAACACAATGATAAAGAAAAACGTTATGGATAGAGAAAATCTGACAGGATAAAAATTTCAGAAAGTCTAGATCTACATAATGTCTATTTCGACAAAAATATCAGAAGTCTATATATATAAGTTATAATTGCCCTTATTATAATAGCGATTTTATTACCTTTTTTTGGTTTGTTTTGCCTATTATCTTAACTAGAACAAAACTTCATGAGCGCGGCTTGAAGACTACTTGAAATGTTTATGGTGATTCACAGCTTGGGTTCGTGTTTCTCAAACTGTTTGTTTATGCACTGATACATTAAATTGATAGTTTTGATGAGTTTGTCAGTTCTTCTTCCATAGGAGTTTGAATGTCCAAATAGTAGCTTCTGTCTCGGTGTTACACAGGTGCTCCTAGAACGGAGGAAATAACTCAGAGAAGAAGAAGACAACCTAGAACACTGATAAATAAAACATTCCTCAGTGTTGCTAGTTTGTAGTAATTCTTTTTTTTTTCGAAATGTGCGAGTCAATTTCTGTCTCTGTGTGGTACGGGTGCTCCAAGAACGGAGGAAATAACTAAGATAAGACAATCTAGAACTCTCTGATGATTTAAAACCTTTCTTCAGTGATGCCAGTTTGTAGTTTTCTTTTTCTTTTTCGAGTGGTGCGAGATCTGTCTCTGTGTGACACGGGTGCTCCGTAAAGGAGGAATTTACTAAGAGAAGAAGAAAACAATCTAATGATTAAACACATTTCTTCGAGTTTGCTATATTTCTTTTTTTTTTTTTTGAGTGGTGCGAGTTTGATAAAGTGATGCAAGTTGTAATAATTAGTGAGAGTGTTTGAGTGGTGCGAGATGGCCATGGGCCGAGTTGTCATAAATTTTTCGAGTCGTGCGAGTTCTGTCTCTGTGTGACACGGGTGCTCCGAAAAGGAGGAATTTACTAAGAGAAGAAGAAAACAATCTAATGATTAAACACATTTCATCAGTATCTATGACAAACGTGATGCTTTCTACTTTCAAATTGTCAACTTCTCATTTCTCAGCAGTAACATACCCTCTTCCCCATCGTATGGTGTTTCTCAATACGTTAAGCTCGTGCATGTTCACACTGCACGGACTTGATAAACAGGGTTGTACTCCTTAAAAAGACTGCCCTTACAGAGTTATGAGGAAGAACAACTGAAATCGACACTATATGAATTTATCGGTAACCATCACAAAATGGTTGACCAATACGATGTGTCTGTGTCTCAACTCACCAGCAACATTTTTCGTGGTCTTAGATATTTATATACCAGAATAGTCGTCTGATCTGTAATTTTACCGATTTCCTTTTCCCGATCGCTACATTTTGACTGAATGGGGATTCGCATGGCGGTTGATGCATACATAGCAGTAGTCCTTCGATATTTCTCTGACGTCGGACGTCCTTTTTATGACTTACTTGGGCCGGTCTCGCTCCTTTTTGAGTTTATGCGATTCCAACGGTTTTGCTTGGTACCTTGATTAATATTTTCTTAATCGATTTATGAGATTTGAACATCGGTAAACTACTGTTACCTTAACATACATTTCACATGCAACTCTCTCAATATGTAGGAAGTCTGATACAGTGTTGATACACGGAGATAAGGTATTGTCAACGACATTTAATAGCGATTCTGCGATTTCTGAGATTGTTAGTATTTTCGTGATTTTTTTTTTGCCTTTCAATACCATCAAATGTTATATTTTGATAGTTTTCGAACTGTTTAAATTTGTAATTCAATTTCTTATTAGTTTCATGTTGCAAAAACAGTGATTTTGAATTGTTTTATTTTACAGTGCTAGAAAGTAGTGCCTTCTGACTCGTCTTATTTTATGTTAAAAATCATCAAAGATACCAGCCTTATGAAATTGTACGCAAGACACCCGCATTCAGTTCGCTGTTGTGTTTTGTATTTTTATACTATAAACAGACAAAGCTTGCTCCACCTGTTATCAAATTTTTCTTATTCATGAATATATGTAATCGTTAGTAGATATATTAAACGTTTTAATTGTGAGCAAGCGCGCGGTCAACTTATCCTGTGACTGTTGTCTTCTGTACATATTTTCTTCATAAATTTGGAAACTTAAATTGACGAAAATTTCAAATTACGTATAAAAGGAATTAGTTCTAGTATAAATTTACGTACTTATTTGATTAAAGGTTTTAAATTTGGCTTTTCACGTAACAGTTCATAGTTTTATTGATCCAGTTGAAATATCCCTTATACATTGAACACGTTGTGCACAAGTTATCACATCATTGCTTAACTACAGATTCACTACAGATTCTTGGTTTCAAGGATTTGTATAGTATATCTCACTATACAAATTCTTGATTTCATGAATAAGTCAGTAATTTTAGTTTATTTTTAATATATATTTTATGAAACAAGTGAAATGTTTTAAACAAATGTATTTCCAATAAAATGATAATATATTCTCAGTTTTGTCATTGTAGAAACAAGTAACTTATCATAAATAAGGAAAACATAAACAAATCAATTAAATGTTCGATTTTACATAGAAAGTCAATCTAATAAACACTGATATCGGAAACCAATACAAGAAATGCATAGTATATGTTGGGAGATATCGTAGCAGCGCCATAATGTAAAGAATTTGAAGATAGTGTTAATACTAAAACATTTTCAAAACACTGTTTTCACCTCTGAAACACACAGAAAAGAGGTATAAACAGATGGGTTTGAAGTAATACAAAAAGTGATATTACTGCAAGATTTTCTCTGTTTAGAAATTTCATTCTTTTTGCATCGCCGACATAAATGAAAAGGGTTTTTATGCATGGAAATAAGTTGCCGGCACATGGTTATTGTGTTTAGGTGGATGTTTTGTTTACAATCATGACCACAAAATAAAAGTCCATCTTTAAGCAAAAGTTGTTTGTTTATAAGATTCTTGCCACACCCATTACAGCTAAAGCAATGTGGACAGGCATGCAAGTTAAATTCTCCATGTGACAAACCAGGGAATCAGCAGTAATTGTCTTTCCACATGTATGGCAAATCTAAAAAAATAATCTAATGCATAATATAGTTCGTATAACAATATATTATAATTAGCAATAATGTACAATGTCTATATAAAGGCATAATGTAGTGTACCGTAAGATACCAAGACTTGCATTCACTTCACTAACATTATATTAGTATCTAGTATCTAGAAATTGTCGATAATATAAACGTTTAATAACTATTTCAAGCACAAATATTTACATTCAATTTTAATTCTATCATATTATTAACGAGATTCTCAAGATATTTTTATGACGCAGTTGTTTTTCAATTGCACATATTTCGTAAGAAATATTTTGTTTCATGCATCCCTCCACTGGTATACATAGACCTATCGTTTTGTTCGACACATATGCGTTGATCCCCGTTTTTTTTTAAAGAAGTTATCTGGTGGGTTCTTAATTCTTAAGATACCAACATAGTTGTCTGATCTGTAATTTCATCAGTTGTGTCCTATTTCCGATTGTGACATTTTAACTGAATGTGAATTCGCATGGCAGGTGATGCATGTTTAGTAGGAGACGCTTACCCTGTCGATACATCCGGTCGTGCTACTTTGGAAATCATGCTATTCCCTCAGTTTTTGTTTGTTATCTTGATTTGTCTCTTCCTAATCGATTTACGAGATTTTTGAACATCGATAAACTACTGTCGCCTTAATTCTGCCATGAAAGGTGGTTCCAGTTTATTTTCGTTGATTTTAAGTGAATTAAAAGAATCAAAAGGATTTCCACCCCAGACCCCTCTCCGATCTTTCCGGACCCTTCAATGATACAGAATGTCATAATGTGTTTGCATGAACAATAAGACAATTCACAGAAATTCATCAGTTTCTTACCTTGCTGTATACTCTGTCAAAACAAAAGACACAATAAGGATTTCCATTGTTGGCAATGTAACGTTGTCCTGTAAGTGGTGCGTCACAAAACTAACAACAAAATGATGTACATGCCATGCCTGCTTTTCTGCCTGTGTATATTCCCTTGCAAATATGACCTGTAAATAAAAGAATTGCTCAATTCTCTTATCTTCAAAAATGTTTATATGCAAAAGCTAGTCCTTTATATAGTAAAATATGATTCATCTACTTTATTCACTAGGAATGAAATGAATGGAAGTACAGCTCCATTTTAGATCACGCAAAAGGTGGTTCATGGGTGGAAAGCCTACAAACATGTTTTTGATATTTTTAAGAATGCAATGTTATAATTTATACTTTAACCTGTGTTCATATGAAATGCGGAGTAAAGGAGACTACAAAAACCTGCGCGAGCACGAGTTATAGACTACTTGAAATGTTTATGGTGATACACAACTTGGGTTCCTGTTTCTCAAACTGTTTTTATGCACTGCATTATGTTGATAATTTTGATTAGTTTGTCAGTTCTTCATCCATAGGAGTTTGAATGTCCAATTAGTAGCTTCTGTCTCAGTGTTACACAGGTGCTCCTAGAACGGAGGAAATAACTCAGAGAAAAGAAGAAGAAGACAACATTGAACACTGATGATTAAAACATTTCTCAGTGGTGCTAGTTTGTAGTATTTTTTTCGAAAGGTGTGAGTCAAGTTCTGTCTCTGTGTGATCCGGGTGCTCCAAGAACGGAGGAAATAACTAATAGAAAACAATTTAGAACTCTCTGATGATTTAAAACATTTCTTCAGTGGTGCGTTTTTTGTATTTTTTTTTTTTTTTCGAGTGGTGCGAGTTCTATCTCTGTGTGACACGGGTGCTCCGAGAAAGGAGGAATTTACTAAGAGAAGAAGAAAACCATCTAATAATTAAACACATTTCTTCGAGTTTGTTATATATCTTTCTTTTTTTCTTTTTTTTTTTTTTTGAATGGTGCAAGTTTGATAAAGTGATGCAAGTTGTAATAATTAGTGAGAGTGTTTGAGTTGGTGGAGTAGGCCGTGGGCCGAGTCGTAATAAATTCAAGACAAATTGAATACAAAACCATTTAAGCCTGCTTACAAAAAGTAGACGGTAAGGATCCAGCTACGGAACTTTATTTGGGGTTTAATTAATTAAGCTACGCTAATTAAAGTAATTACTGTATGAAGTTATAATTAAAGTACATTACATACACTAACTATCTATTATTATATAATACTTCAGACGATCGTCGGCTCGAGACAAACCGGCTAAAAATTTTGGTCTCCAAATTTAATAGTATAGAAATAGATAATAGATAATAGATAATAGATACATAAATCTAATAACTCCTTGCTATCTGAAGCACTTGCATTATCTCAATCCCTTTTAATCAGAATAAAAATGTTGGTTTGGATGTATTGATAGTTTGGCAAAATATTTAGATGTTGATTTAAATCACATTTTAACCTTAAGAATAAGTTTAAGAATAAATTAAACAAATACAATCAAATATATGCTGTCAACACTAAATACTCACCTTTGATATTACGATATGTTTATGATACAATATGTTGATTCAAAATTGCACAATGTAAAGTTGAAAGTACATGATGTTAGGCTAAGTTAGCACGAAGCTACATCACTAGAATAAAACGAAAGGCTTACAACAAAATATGCATCCTTAAAACTACACGATGCAAAATTGAAGGTACATGATGTTAAGCTTACGATGGTTTATCATTATAATGTCACGATGGGCTTGCCATACGATATACTAACTTGAAACTACACGACTTGTAGTTGAAAGTACATGATGTTAAGCTCACATTGCACGATGTTGTATCGATAGGCTTACAATACAATATGCTAACTTAAAACTAAACGCCATACAGTTGAAAGTACGTGTTGTTGAACCAAGATATCACGATGTTATATCATTTTGACGTCACGAAAGGCTTATCATACAATGTGTTGACTTGAACCTACTCGATGTTAAGTTAACAGTACAAGGTCATGTTTTTCTCTGACTGTTTATGACGTCTTTACACTAAATCGATTTGATGTTGGATGTGTACTGATTGATAATTTAGTCTTAGATGCATGATTTTTATTAGGGAGCTACCATTTGATTTTTATGGGGCTAGGATGAAATTTGAAAAAATAGGCAGGACAGGAGTTTTGAGTAAAAAAGGCAGGATGAGACATTTGCAAAAAAAAAAATCAGGATGACAATTTAGGTAAAAAGGTCAGGATAAACTAAAAGAAAGGCAGGACCGAATAAAGTGAAAAATAAAAAGGCAGAACAGAGATTACAACTAAAAAAAATGCAGGACAAAATTTTTCATCCTAGACCCCATAAAAATCAAATGGTAGCTCCCTTAGTTGTTTTGGCTTTTAACTAGCTGTCAGTAACTGCGAAAACTGTCTCTCTGTGTACTTATTAGATATAGGAAGATGTGGTATGAGTGCCAATGAGACAACTCTCCATCCAAGTAACAATTTATAAAAGTAAACCATTATAGGTCAAGGTACGGCCTTCAACACGGAGCCTTGGCTCACACCGAACAACAAGCTATAAAGGGCCCCAAAAATTACTAGTGTAAAACCATTCAAACGGGAAAACCAACGGTCTAATCTATATAAAACGAGAAACGAGAAACACGTATGAACTACATAAACAGACCACAACTACTGTACATCAGATTCCTGACTTAGGACTTATTGTCTTTTGTTGTTGGAATGTACAAGTGCCTGTCCACGTCCACTTTGTGTTTTGTTAGATGTATTTCTATTTGTATCCATCTGATGAGTTAAGCCTTTTCGACTGATTTTTATAGTTTGTTCTTATGTTGTACTGTTACCAGGTCCCAGGTTAGGTGCCTATCCTAGTCAGGAACCTGTAATTCAGTGGTTGTCGTTTGTTGCTGTGTTACATAATTGTTAATTGTTCTTTATTTTGTACATAAATCAGGCCGTTAGTTTTTCGTTTGAATTGTTTTACATTTGTCGGGGCCTTTTATAGCTGACTATGCGATATGGGCTTTGTTCATTGTTGAAGGACGTACCTATAGTTGTTAATTTATGTGTCATTTGGTATATTGTGGAGGGTTGTCTCATTGGAAATCATACCACATCTTCTTTTATATATATGATATCCACATGCGGCAGCAAAATGAATAGCATGGTTAGACTGGTTAAATGTGGTTATTTCGGGATTTTAAGTTTATGTTATATTGTGATGACTTGTAACAATACGGTGCTGCCTTCCAAGTGGTGTAGAGTATTGTTTAGATATTGTGATGATAATTGAAAACATTAAAATACAAAGTTAAAATTTCAGGAAAATGACTTAAAATAGTTCAATGTTTTTGCCTATTAGTACTTTATTAAGTAAGAAAGGACAAAGATACGTTCAAAGTTTATAATGCTAGGGCCAAAACACAGTATGATGTCTTTAAGTAGTTTGGTCTTGACTGGAAACAGTAAAAATGATATTTACACGATCAAAAATAAATCAGAGGAAATACAATATTTTATTCCTTCTGTTTTATTTGGTGTGTCTCCTCTACAATATTTCAACTGCTCTGGCAAATGATCTACTAATACTTTTATTTATGATATCACATCCGTGTTTGAGTAATCAGATAATTTTAATTTTCTACTCCTTCCCCGGAAAAGAACGCTATAAATGATACACTAAAGCGTAGGACTGTGAGGGTCAAAGTTTTAAAAGAATGTGACCCCCAAAAAAAAAAACACATAACCGATATCAAGGATTTACCTTCATTGTCAGAAACGGCTTTAGATGTTGAATTTACAACCCCAAACCCTACCCACCATTTTAATCAAAATAAAACAAAATAATCTGGACGTAATCCAAAACATGCCCTTCTAACCTTACGGCGACCATGACACTACCGATGCAATTTGGACCTACATAGATTGTCAAAGACGGTTTGTCAACTAAAATTTGGTTTCGCAAGTAGGTCTTGTACAAAGCAGGGTTTATTCAAATTCATATCACATTTTCATGTTCTCGCTCTGATACGCATGTAATATTTGCCATACTGTACGTTAAACACAAATTTATTATCAAATCTTTTTCTATGAGACGGAACATTTTAAGCACGTTTATCAGATTCAACCGCTAAGTGTGAAGGGTCCTATTGCATGGGGCCAACCTAAACATAAAGTATGGAAATTCAGTTGTATAACTTTCACTGATACATGAAGGCTCAAAGAGCAGTCTATGAAATGAAATGAAATTTAAATAACGGCTCTAGGCTAAATCGTCAACTTGCTAATTGACCACATATATGAGTTTTAACCCTGAAGTGAGTATTTTAACTCATTTTTTCGTTTTGATTCAGATTTTTGGTTTTTCTCTTTTCTATATTACCTGAAAACTATAATAGCTAGAGAAATCAAAACAGAATTCCTTTTTGGCAAGAAAGAAGCGACAAATAACTCGATGTAGAATGAAAATGAATAGTCTGCAATACAAAATGCCGGAATCAAATGTGTACAAAAGTGAAAACAGGTTTTGGTGCGGAAAAATAAGCAAGCGTAGCAACACCGTTATACATCTAATTGTCGTCCCCTTATAGAAGTTTTTGTCATTAAGTAGAGCGAATGTCTTCCACCATCTTGGATTGCTTTAAGAGAGGAATTAGTCTAGTCAAAATAGCATTTGACCTAAAAAATTGCAACAGAATATTTTTTTCGCCATCCTTTAGGGACATGCCATAAATTAAACATATCAAAAGTCTACCAAAATCAACCCATGGGAAAGTTGTCATTTTATGATACAGGATCGCGCATTTTTCGCGGATTTTACGTTACAGATGGGATGCCGTACACAGACGATTTATTAAAGGGAGACAATATAAGTTCATTCCCGCTATGCATTCAAATATAAAACAAACAGATGATGTTATAATTATGAATTTGGTAAGTATCTATGAATAAGAACTAAAATATATATATAATTTGTCTATCCTCTGAAGATATATTAACAAAAAGATCTCTAGTAGTTGTTTCTGAAAAAGTTTTGTTTTGTCGTCTGCTATGGGTGGAAAATACGAGCATAAATTCTTATTTCGTTGTTCCAAGATCTTTGATACATTAGATTTACATTACACTTGAAAAAAGAAACATTTTCAGACTGTTACACACCATTAAAAATTATAAAAACTATTTATAAAAATAAGGAAAAACTACGTCAGATTTTTTTTCTATGGAACGCCTGTTTAACAAAAGAAATATCAACATTGAACGTTATTTATTACAATATGCATATTTCAAGGGATAACAAGTGGTACACTATATTGCATTCGAAAAGATGAGATGTAAAGAAACTTTTCATCAAATAAAGGAGGCCTTGTGTCTATGGAACACCCTTTTTACCACAATTGCTGCATTTTTATTTAAATTTAAAATACACGAAGTTTCAATCTTATGAAAACCAGTATACATATGTTAACAAAATATTACAGATATATTTCGGTAAAATATTTAAAAACAGCTATTAAGCAATCAAACATAAATACCCTGAAATTTGTATGCAATAAATAAAATAATATGTTAATATTCCTGTAATAATTATTAATTTATCTTCATTTCAGGAAACTTGCCTAAAAGAGGAGAAGTGTGTGATTTGTCAAAACTCAATTTCACACGAAGACACTGTAGTAGTACTAGGTGAAAAGGGCAGCCAGCGTGTCAATAAAGCAAGTAAAAGCCGTCAAGACAATGTAGTTACCAGCGCAGGACAGAAGTTACATCAAAATTGTAGAAAATCATATACAAATCCAAAATACATTGCTTTAGCCAATAAAGAAATTAAACATGAAACCACTAATGTACCAAAACTGCGGTCGAAAGTTGAATTTGACTTTAAGAAACATTGTTTGTTCTGTGGACAGCTTGCAGATGCAGTCATAGGGAGGAAGAGAAAAAGTGACGTGTATCCTGTACGCACATCAGAGTTTCAATGCAAGATTGAAGATCTATGTAAACAACGTGAAGATGAATGGGCACTTGAGGTTCGGGGAAGATTGGAATTTGTTCAGGATCTCCACGCTGCAGATGCTTTGTACCACCAGACATGCAGTGTAAATTTCCGGACGTTGAAGCAGACTCCATTAGCATTTTCTCCACCAGCAAAAAAGGCAAAAACGCAAGCAGGAAGAAAATCTTCTTTATCAGAGAGTTTTTTGTTTGCTGCAAAATACCTTCAGCAAAATGAAGATGAACAAATAACAGTTACAGATCTTGTGAAAAAAATGTCAGAACACTGTGGAATTGATGATGCGTATGGTGTACAACATATGAAGAATAAATTACAAGAACATTTTGGAGATAAAATAATCATTTCTGAAATAAACGGAAAGCAAAATGTTGTTACATTTCGAAACACAGTTCGGTCAATTTTGCATGAGTTCTATGAACAAATAAACACAAATCGTAGTATTGATGAAGAAAAAAAGTCCATTATCCAGGCAGCTGCTAAGATACTTAAATCTGAAATCCTTTCTTCAGAAACATCCACCAAGGCACTATATCCTTCACCTGATGAACTATCTGCACAAAATAACATGAAGTATGTGCCAGAATCCTTACAGACTCTTCTTCAAACTATATTCAGTGGAAAGGATACACGTTTAAAAATCATGTCAATAGGTCAATCCATAGTCCAAGCCGCAGCACCAAGAATGTTTATGTTACCTCTACAACTAGCACTAGGAGTTCAGTTACATCACAATTTTTCGTCCAGATTTCTGATTGATACTTTGAATAGCCTAGGATTTTGTTCATCATATACTGAAATTCAAAAATTTGAATGTTGTGCAGCTGCAGAAAAAGGAAATGACATTCCTAATTTCGTTGCCGAGAGCTTTTTGCAGTATGTAGCGGACAATGTAGACCACAACTCAGGAACTCTAGATGGAAATAATACTTTTCATGGAATGGGAATTATGGCAGCAGTTACCCCAGGGTCTTTCGGTACAAAACCTATTCCGAGAATAGACGTGACGTCAGAGCAAATAGCACTGCTGGCCAAAATCAACATTTCTTACTACAAACCATCAGAATCAAATCGAATGGCATCATGTGTGTATAGTAATCTGAGAAAATGAACTATAAAGATGTGGACTGTTCATTTATGTTCAATTTATTGTGGAAAGTGTCATGGCCTTTGCGGTCTCCTATGCCGGGGTGGTCAGGATATATGCAAATGGTTCAGGAAGGAACATATCCTGGTAAATCATCATTCGTATTTCTACCTATGATCGACTTAAATCCTAGTGATTTATCTTGCATTTATTCCACTTTGAAATTCATTTGCAAAGAAGCTCATAGATACCAAAAACCACCTGTTGTCACGTTTGATCAGCCTCTGTACTGGAAAGCTTTGTGTATAGTCACAAATGAAAATACCGAGAGTGACTTTAAACAGATTGTCCTTCGTCTAGGAGGATTTCACACTGAAATGAGCTTCCTTGGAAGTATCGGTCGTCTTATGGCTGGTTCTGGTCTGCATGAAGTATTAGAAACTGTATATGCATCAAATGCGGTAAATCATATGCTAAGTGGCAAAGCAGTATCTAGAGCTGTTCGTGGGTTTATGATGGTGGAAAACGCACTTCATATACTTCTCATGAAGGAATCATTCAGGGTCAGTCTGCCTAGTGCACATGAAACTGATATAACGGAAGCTGATTCCAGTGAATGCGACGAAATTGTTGAAAAAGCATGCGAGCTATACGACCGATTTGTTGCTGGTGAAGAAACTACTGAATCTGTCGAACAAAGTTCAATTCTTTCCGAGATAAATACTAAACTGGTAGCAACAAAAGAAAAATTGTGTAAATCAAGAACATCGTCTTTGTGGTTGAACTTTTGCCGCATGACAAACATTCTTAGCAAATTTCTAATAGCTGAACGAACAGGAATATGGGATCTACACTTAAGTAGCATACAAGAAATGTTACCGTTCTTTGTAGCGGCTGGTCACAATCTATATGCCAAATCGGCCTACGTTTATTTGTCAATGATGCAAAAACTTGAAATTGACCATCCAGAGGTCTATAGACATTTCAAAGCAGGACACCACGTACTTAAGAGGACAGACCGTTTTTGGAGTGGTCTTTCTACAGATCAGACAATAGAACAAATATTGATGAGAAGTGTCAAATCTTCTGGAGGTCTAACCAGGGGCAGAGGAATGGGTGAATCCCAACGAGCACAATGAATACTATCTATGCCAGCTTGTGCAGACTACAACAGTGCCATGCAAGATCTCACTGGTGTTGGATACTGTACTAGTGATCAGCACAAAGAAGCTACTCGTGCAAGGAAAGAACGAGACAGGGTGGACACTCTTGCGATTCTTGAGTACCTTAGTGAAAGAAATCCTTTTACTAATGATGTTTCACTTAGAAATATTGAAACAGGTGTTGAGGCAGAGCCTGTTGTTAACGTTGATAAAGCGGAAAGTATTGGAAATAAAACGTTAGAACTGATGAAAGGCCAAACAATTTTGAATTATAGCTTCAAGAAGTCAAACCAATCAATAACATTGGCAGCAAAACCTAAGTCAAAGTCAGATTCAGACTTTCTAAATACTGATATAGATCCTCAATTGATGTTCCAACGCCTGACCACAGCAGCAAATGGTCTCTTTGAAAACACATCTGAGGTATTCCAGTATGAATTGTCTAGCGTTCCTTCTTCTATGTTTGATTGCAACCGACTACCTCGAGAGGCATGCAAGTCAAACTTAGCTGATGCGATATGGGCATGTGGAAGTGATTGCATACATGAAATAGATGGTGAGGGTTTTCAGTATGTCCTTGATGGTGGATCACTATTGCAACGACTTCCTTGGACACATGGTAATTCATTTGGAGACATTACACAAATGTATGTTGATCATGTAATCAGAAAGTACAAAGACCCTGTAATTGTTTTTGACAGTTATCCAGAACTTCCTTCAATTAAAGATATAACACATTTGCGTAGAACAAAAGGCATCATTTCGCCGAACATCAATTTCACCTCTTCTATGCCTTGCAAAACTAAAAAGGAACTGTTCATGTCAAACAGTCATAACAAACAAGCTCTTATTAACATGCTTTGTGATAAGCTTAAGGATAATGACATTAGATGTAAAAATGCAACTGATGATGCAGATCTTCTTATTGCGCTAACTGCAGTGGATTGTGCTTTGTCTTCAGAAGTGGTAGTAATTGGTGAAGATACGGATCTATTGGTGTTACTTATTCATCATGTTAATCAGCAGTGCAAAAGGGTTATTTTCAAATCTGATAAAATGGCAATCAACAAAAAAATGAAAATATGGAACATACAACAGACTAAAGAATTTCTTGGGGAGGATGTTTGTAATTTATTGCCTTTTTTGCATTCTTTAACAGGTTGTGACTCAACATCTAGGCTTTTTGGAATAGGCAAAGGACTTGCATTAAAAAAACTTAATCAAGAATATCTGAAAATGCAAGGTAAAGTTTTCATGAATAACAATTCAATTAAAGCAGATATTATCAAAGCAGGAGAAGAAGCGCTCACGTGTTTATATGGAGGACTTCCTCTTGAAGGACTTAACATTCTTCGCTGGAGAAAATTCACATCCAGAGTAATAACTGGAAACACATCAGTTCAGGTGAAAAGTTTACCACCAACATCCGATTCAGGGCAATTTCATAGTCTTAGAGTGTATCATCAGTGCCAAAAATGGATGTCAGAAGAAGTTGACATGGATCCTACAGACTATGGTTGGGAAATCAAACGTGGAAAACTTTGTCCAATTTTGATGGAACTTCCTCCTGCACCTGATAAACTTCTTAACATTATTAGATGCAACTGTAAACAAAATTGCGACACCAAACGATGTGTCTGTAGAAAAAATGGTCTTCAGTGTTCGGTAGGATGCGGTGAATGTCGTGGTTTGAATTGTTCTAATTCTGTTCCCATTGCTGAATCTGACTTTACTGATGAATAGATATTTGTTGTATACAGAAAACTATGGAATAATCTAAAAAAAAAATGTTTCCTTGTATTTTGCCATTTACTTTTTAATTAACATCCCTTTTTGTGAATTATACTTTTTACCTCTCATTATGGTCAACAATTCTTTGATTTTCGCTTAAAATCTCTTCTTGGTTAATATGGTATGAATTAAAGCATTGTACTTTTTCAAATAAAGAATATAAATTGATTTTCACTAAATTCTTAATTGATTTCTGAAAAACTCTGAATTTTATCAGTTTTTTCCAGTTTTCGACGATTTTTGGCAAATTTTGCTTTTTTTCACCAAAAATCAGTTATTTTCGTAATTGTTTTATAATGAATTTTGTTTGATCTGATTATCATTATATTAATATTTGCATTTTTCTATTTTGGAATGATTTAAAAACAGTTAAAACTCGAAAAGTGTGTTTTCCAGTTTTAACGATTTTTGAATGATTTTGCTATATTTTACCCAAAATCATCATTTATCTAATTAAGAATTGCTGTAAAGTTTTGAAATGATGATAGTAAAGGTTTTGTCTTTTTGAAATATGAAATGAACTTCTATTACCATTTTATATTTTTCCTGTCTGTTTTATAATCAATTCGTGCTTTGTGAATCTCAAATTCCAACAAAAATCTGATGTTTTCACCTAAAATTTCATGTTTGTAAAAAAAACCCATTTTTTTAAATTATTTCATAAACACTGTACATACTGTTGTAAAACTTTTGGTTTGCAATGATTATCTTACAGAATAAATGTTTTACAAGCTTTTCCCAGTTTTCACTATTTTGACAAATTTTGCCATTTTCACCCAAAAATCCATGTTTCCACTCAGATATCTTGGTAGACTTTTAGTATGTTACAAAGAAAGCCTGTAAGAATTGAAAATACCAAAAATAATTCTGTTGCAATTTTTTTAGGTTGGCCACATTTTCATCTATTTTGACTAGACTAAATGTAATTCATGTGTAATACTCTTCATCTTTATAAAGAAAGTTATATGTTTTATCTTATTGTAACGGAAATTTATGTTTAAATACAGGATTTTTTGCATGGTCCATTTTTTCATACTTAGCAATATAAGGGATATAACTCAATTAACTTTACTTTTGGTAGTTTTCGTTGCTTGCCGTGGCAGTGTCAATCTGTTTTCGACTGATGAGTTTGGATATCTCTTTGTATCTTTCGCCTCTCTTTCACAAAGATATGTTCAGGAATTTATCTATTTTGTTTTATAGCCAGAAAACGAATCCAACGACACCATTTTTACTTTTATTCTCTGAAAGCACATTATAATAACTATTTTTCATAGTATTACCATAAAACTCTATCGTTTAGTTTTCTTTCTATCACACAAAATGTGTTTTCCGTGTATTATTTACAGTCCTAAGCTTATAAATTAGTAGATCATTTGCCAGAGCAGTTCAAATTTCTAGGAGACAAACCAAATAAACCAGAAGGCATTAGAAATTGCAATCCCTCTGATTTATTTTTATCATGTAAATAAAATTTATACGAAAACACTAATAACAAAAGAAAGACAACCCCAACACCCTGAAGGCTTTTCACACTAGGAATGTTCCAAAAGTCGTTCAATCTTTACAAAAATTGTGTATGAATATAATATAAGGGATTTGATTTATACACAACTGAAACAGCAAGTTATGCTGTTATACATTTTGTATTAACAAACAATATAGAAAGATATATTCTTAAATATGGTTGATAAAACAATTTTGACAGATTTTGATTTTTAATAAGATAATTTAAATGCATAATTTCAGCTTCCCAATTGTGAACTTTCCATTTCTATGTAGGAACATTCTAGCAGCGCCTGTACGGAGTATATACCTTCCAGTTGATAATATACTCCATGGCTTGTATTTCCTATCATGATTTCTTTGATAGACGGTTGCTGCTCTTAGGAAAGCTATTAAACCAAAAGTTCCAAGTGGTGAAGTTGTAATCATCCTTCAAAATTTTATGGACGCCATCACGAGTTGGTTGACCGTTATGGAATATCCGTTTCATAGATAAGAGCGGATTTGTTCCAATTATCGTAACTACAATCCCGTCCCCTTTTCACCAAATGTGACCTACCGAATTAGACTTATTACCGTGTTTATGCTATCATGAGCAACACGATGGGTGTCAAATGTGGAGCCGGATCTGCTTACCGTTCCGGAGCACCTGAGATCACCCCAGTTTTTGGTGGGGTTCGTGTTGCTCACTCTTTAGTTTTCTATGTTGTGTTTTGTCTGGTTTGTTTTGTTTTTCTTTTTAGCCATGGCGTATTCAGTTTGTTTTTGACTTATGTGTTTGAATGTCCCTTTGGTATCTTTCGCCTCTCTTTTAAATTTGACAATACAATTGGGACATTTGTAATTATAAGAATAGAGTTTCTTGTGATTATGATGTTAGGAAAATTGTTAAACCAATGCACACATATATACTAGACTAAGTCCTCTCTGCGCGTTTTTACATCTAATTACCAATCCATAACGTATAATCGGCATCAAATATTTCATTTAGTGATAGTTGATTTCAAAATCTAGTTGCTAATCAACTTCCTATTGTTGCTAAAGAAAACCAAATGGTGACCTTGATAAACAATCAACACAGAATCATGCAGCAATTGAAAAATAAGAGAGTTGATAGCGCGATGTTATTTTTTTATATTTTCCATGCGTTTTTATAAATTGTTTTATGTTAATTAACTTGACATACTTTTTCAGTTTCCGTATTTGCGCAGAAACCCTTTTCGGTATTGTTTTCTCTTCCGAACTTGTTTGTTACGGGATTTTGCGTAAGATATGTGAATGAGCATCATAGTGTTTCCTGCAAATTTGTTGTTTTTGTTTTTTTTTATTACCGAAAGAACTCTTTCAGTTAAACAATTAAAATGAATTCCTCACATTTAAAAATGAGTCTGGAGCTTATTCAACATACGATTATGTATAAAAAATCACGATCTGCCAACTTAAAGAAGAGTTAGCATCTCTAGCCAATATATGACACTGTCGTGAATCTTTTACTTCTCAAAGCTAGTAAAATAGTTTATATCGCCTGCAAACATTTACAAAGACGGAAGGATTTGACACCAAAACTTCGTAGGGTACCATTACCGTCCACATTCCTGACATGTTACCATGGCAACAAAGACGGGCAATAGACCCCCAGCCAGATGCTTTCATCATTTTTATTTATATTTATTGTTCAGTGCACATAAACCAATTTAGGAATTGTTAAAGTACATGCACACAATACGCCTTGGGGCACAAAGAAACCAAGGGCTTGGCTGGAAAAATTACGATGAGCAATACAGACTGAGAAAAGCTCAAGAACCATCTAGTTTATGGAGTAATATATACAATGAGCTTTGGTTATTATATATGCAACCAGTGAATACTATCTCAAATGTGTCTTTAAATGTATCTAATAGTAATATTAATGACGGTAGTGGTCATGGGAATAAATGCTATAGTTATAACTATGATGGAAGCTGTGGAAAAACACCTTGCTTTTATAGCCATTTTGTTTAAGGTGTAATGGTTCACATCCAATTATAAACTGTCAAAGACAATATGGAAATGTGAGAACACATGTTGGTAATACACAATATATAGCACAGGCTCTCAGTTTCAGTTTCGGGCACCTGGGGCTCAGTATAGAGCAGGACCCCAGTTTCAGTTTCGCCCAAGGAGCGCTGAATCAAGAGTCAGATTTCCCAAGAAATACCATACAGTTCACACAAGCAAGATCTAGACCAAATATCAGAACTATGGCAACTTGGTAGAAGCCCTATTAAGATTGGTGTTCTGAATGATATGCTGAGGGCAAGAGAAAGGTTGGAGGTTAATATCTCATTTGTCATATCCACAAGGTTCAGGTGTCAACGATTTTATTGATCGCGATGAATGTTCTGTTCAATATGCATCTTTTGATGAAGTTATACAAATGGTTAGTTCACTCGGAAAGTCAGCATTGATTGGGGTCCGGGACATAAAGTCCGCTTTTCGTTTGCTGCCAGTGCATCCATCAGATTTTGAATTATTAGGGATTTATTTTGATGAAAAGTTCTTTGTAAATAAAAGCATGGCTATGGGTTGTTCAATTTCATGCAATTTATTCAATAAGTTTTCGACCTTTTTACACTGGTTAGTAGTTGAACGGAGTGGAGTGAAATCACTTGTTCATTATTTGGATGATTTCTTATTTGGAGGCCCTGAGGATACACCCGTATGTCAAATGTTGCTAGACACTTTTTCAGATATTTGTGAGGAATTAGGTGTTCCGATTGCTTCGGAAAAATCAGTTGGACCTGTAACATCTTTGAAATTTTTAGGGTTGGACATTGACACTGTTGAAATGGTTGTTAGAATACCAAAAGACAAATTGTTAAAGCTAAAGTCCTTACTTGAACCAATTTTGTTTAATAAAAAGATTAAACACAAGGACTTAGAATCAGTGGTGGGTTTGATGGCTTTCTGTTCAAGGGCGATTACTTCGTCTAGGGCTTTCCTTCGCAGGTTTTATGACGTCATAGGGTCTATAAAAATAAAAGCCTTTTTATTCAATTAGAATAAATAAAGATCTCAGAGAAGATGCTAAAGTTTGGCTGATTTTTCTGGAACATTTTAACGGAGATTGCTATCTATCAGAAAACGCATGGATAACAAATGAAACGTTACATTTGTACACTGACAGCTGTGGTAAATCTGCTTTAGGTTGTGGTGCATATTTTGATGGTAAATGGGCACAATATAAATGGCCGGAAGCATGGTCAAATATGCCAATCATGAAGGACATTACCTTTTTAGAGTTAGTTCCAATTGTTTTACCTATGTTTATATGGGCATCAAATTTCAAAAATCGAAAGATTTTATTTCGAATTGACAACATGGCATTAGTTAGCATTATCAATAAAAGAACTGCCAAGTCGAAGCGTGTGATGACATTTATTCGCCCCTTGTTCTTTTTACAATGCAGCACAATATTCAGTTTAAAGCACAACATATTGATGGTTTAAAAAATGAAATTGCAGACTCGATTTCTCGATTTCAGTTGCACAGATTCAGAGAACTAGCGCCCGGGGCCGAGTCGGTTCCAGAAAACAACCCAGAAGAGTTCAGAGATTTGATATTGAGTCTGAAACAAACAGATTAATTAATTGTTCGCTTGCTCCTAATACAATTCAAGCTTATCAACGAGCTTTGAATGCTTTGGCTAAATTTAGGGATAGTTTTGAATTAGATCATAGTTTTCCAATACCATTGAACCACATTACTCAGTTCATTGCATACATGTCTTGCTTGGACATGGCACCATCTACGGTGAAGTGTTATATCTCAGCCATCAGTTTTTATAAAAAGATTAATTATTACGAAGATCTGTCTCAATTATTTGTTGTAAGAAAAATGATTGATGGAATGGCAAGGTCAAAGTTAAAGAGACCTGACTGTAGATTACCTATTACTATTGATCTATTAGAAAAAATTATAAAGATTTTGCCCTCATTCTGTATCTCCAGATATGAAGCTTTCTTATTTTCTAGTGCTTTTTCGATGGGATTTTTTGCATTTCTGCGAGTTAGTGAAATGACAACTGCATCTTGCAGGGAAGGGTCTAATGAAACTAATCATGCCATTAAAATTGGAAATGTGGAGGTTACTAATCATAATATCAAAATATACTTGGCTTCTTCAAAAACAGATCAGTTAGGTAGAGGGACATCAATTATTGTGGCCAAATAATCAAATAAAGAAATTTGTCCGGTAAAATTTTGCAAGTACATATAAAATTCGACCTCCAATTAGTGGTCAATTATATTGCCACTTTGATGGTTCCCCGCTGACTCGATATCAGTTTTCAGGGATTCTCAAAAAGCCCTGGGGTATATTGGCTCTGACCAATCAAAGTATGGGACACATGCATTTAGAATCGGTGGTGCGACTTCAGCAACTATGCTTGGTTTTCTGACGAGCAAGTTAAAGTAATGGGTCGTTGGAGTTCTGATACTTTCAAAAGTTATATACGAATACCACAATTTTGAATAAATTTCGTTGAATTTGATGGTCAATTACGATTTTTAATGTCGATACATACATGTATTAAATTGTAGGCCAAGACGTGTCAGTATGGATAGTAGGCTCATCCTTGATAAGAAATGCATTTGTGCACGCAAGAAGTAGAACAGGTGGTGTTAATTTAGGTCTCCATAGAATAGGAGTTAATATTTGGTGGCAAGGGTATGGTGGCATGGGTTTGAAAGATTTGGAATCAACTATAAAAAAACTGCTGAAATATGAAAACACACCCGAAATATGTTGTCATACATATTGCAGGCAATGATTTGGGGAAGACGAAAGTAGGTTATTTAAGAAATGAAATTAAGGCCACCTTGGAGAAGGTACACAGTTATTTACCCAATAGTTCGTTTGTTTGGTCTCAGATTTTACCGAGAACACATTGGCGTTATTCAGAGAGTCATGATAGCATGATGACATGCAGACTTAGGATTAATAGTGCCATAGCATCATTTGTGTTAAAGAATGGGGACATTATATAAAGTATCCAGATATATTTCCTACTAGTACCTTTTTAAAGGAAGATGGTGTTCATTTAACAGATCTAGGAAATGACATATTTCTGAATACTTTGCAAGGTGCACTTGAAATGTTTATTTGTTCTGGTTCTTCGACATATCCAGATAAATTTTGTAGTATGTATATATCTTAATTATCTTTAAACCAGTATTGGCCACAGCCCAATCGCAGCTTCATCCCCACTTAAGTGGCGGTTGATCCGGTACGGTTGAGTTTGATATATACCGTACCTGATCAAATTGGCAACTTCGCTGCGTGTGATAAACTACAGTTACAGTTGGTCTATATTTTAGTGATAAAGTACATTTTGTGGATCGCTGTATCCCAGGATCCAACAGCTAAGTTAGTTGATCGCTGTATCCCAGGATCATACATCTATCTATCTATATATATATCTATCTAGTTTCTGAAGGTTGCCAGAGGTAACCAAAAATGATCTATACAAAAATGAGTAATCTATGAATCTATCTAGTTGAACAATATATATCTTTGAATTAATCTAGTTGAACAATATATATCTTTGAATCTATCTAGTTGAACAATGTATATCGTTGAATCTATATGTGTGTAACTATTTAAATTTGAGTTTAATAATAAAAAATCTATGGCCAATACTGCCAATAAATCTTAGTTTTACAAGCCATCTCGAATAATTACACTTAGCATTTTTTTTTTTTATTTATTCATTTATGGCATATACATAGTCTCAATAATATCAGGCATGGGGCAAATTACATTGCAATGTAATGTATTAATTTACAATTACTTGGACAAAACCAGCATTATATTACAATTACAATTACATGTATTTTGGAAAGTAATGCATTGAATTACAATTATTAAATAATATGAACAAATCAGCCCTAATACGGATAAATCTGCATGTGCAATACTGATGACGTTGCCCTGTCGATATAAATCAGGAGTTAATATTGCTTTTCGGACAGGGCCAATACGGAAAAGCCGTATTGGCCCATAGGCTAATACTGAAAAGGCCGTATTGGCCCATGGGCTAATACGGGACGTTCACCTCCGGTTTCAATTTCCTTACTTCTAAGCTTACTTAACTTTGGACGTATCGTTATGCATAAAATGCATTTGTATCATAATTTTAACTGTTAATATAAAAACGTCTTGAAACGGAAATATTTCACAGTCGTTTTGAGTACGACTTTCGATTATTTTCACTTTTTATTTCCGTTGATCAATCATCAGAACGCAGACGATTTAGGAGCAAGAATAGTTAAACTGTCTGATTTATTCTTCCCAGATACTTTATATTTGCTAGATAAGATGAATTAATAGCATAAGATTAAGTACTTGGACGAGAAATCAGAAATTACATCTGACAATGTTGACAAACAATCCATCGTGAATGCGAAAAGATAAGTTCAGATATATGAATTTTCTGTATCTTCTTCACAGTAAGTTTCCTAGTTTAATCGAAGAATTAAAATCATTAAATAAAGTGTTATGAACTGGCTGTTTCTGTATTGGTCCTGTTATAGATTCTCGATGAGCTGTATTCGCCCTCGACTCTTCGAGTCTCGGGTCCAATACAGCTAACCTCGAATCTATAACAGGGCCAATACAGAAACAGCCAGTCAATAACACTATATTACTTTACCAAAGTAATGCATTGTATTACACATTACATTTTATAAATTTTATTATCAGAAGAAACATACATAAAACATTTTATACTGCAATCTTGGTAATTATTAAATAGATATTATAGAAATCCTTTCATTGCCCTATAGACCAAATGACAGCAGTCAAACAAATGTGATTAGCTTCCTGAAGGTTATCGTACAATTTTGACACACATCCTTGGCCTTAGTCTGTATCAATTTAGATGAGAGATGTGTCCGGCTTGGAATTTGAAAGTTTTGGTTAAGATTTTCTATAAATTTCTTAAACTTTGACTTTCAACTGTTGAAAATGGGAGTAAATCACTTCTAGCAATATACTCGAAAAGTGAATCTGTAGCTTCGTTTTGCTTTGGGTCATTTAATTGATATTTCTGAATACCAGATGGATTTACAAAGTTTGCCAAGGTTGATTGTTCTTCTGGGTCAGGCTTTTATATTTCGAAGTATACATCTCTGTGATTTCTCACAAAAGAAATAAAAGAAATGTTGTAAGGAATTAATTATACCATTATGTTTTTTGATTATATTGTTAACTTAATCTCAATGTTAATTAATTACTTTAAAATCACAAATTCATTTGTCAAAAGAAAGGAATTGGTAGCTATACAAACTAATTAGTGGTTTTGCCAAGTGTCAATTAGCAACTTATTTCTTTCATGTTTAAATATCATGTATTGGTTTTTGACTATAATGGTATATGGAAATGACTGCAAATAAAAAACTATTTTACTTTTGTATGTTTATAAAATAGATCTGTTTTAATTATTAGTATAAATGTTTTAGTATTAAGGTAAGATGAAAAAATCATTAGTTTTACAACAGTTCAAATTTACACGTTTTGTTAATCCTTTAAGTAGACATTTATTTGTGTTTAATTTTCCTATTTTCTTAAAAGAAAGAATAAAACAGTACTACACATTATCCCTGAAATTTGTAGCAAAGAATAGCACTATCAGACAAGAAGAAATGCAATATAATGCTATGTAATGCATAAATTACATGCATTTTGCCAATTTAATGCATTACATAGCAATTACATGTAATGCAAAAATTTGGGCATTACACATTACATGCATTACTTGGGAAATGTAATGCATTACAGAGCATTAAAATTACAGATTAGCATTACCCCATGCCTGAAATGTGTCATAATTATTAGAATGTACAGATAGCGCTTGCTATGTGTATACTTATAAATGACGCATTGCATTTTTATTTAAATTGCATTGAGTAAAGCCCTTTTCAGCTGATTTTATAGTTTGTTCTTATGGTGTGCTGTAACACCATTGTCCAAGGTTAGGGAAGGGTTGAGCGTTCACAAACATGTTTAACCCAGCCACATTCCTTAGGTGTCTGTCCCAAGTCAGGAGCCTGTAGTTCAGTGATTGTCGTTGGTTCATGTCTGCCATATTTGTTTTCGTAGATTGCTTTGCTATAAATTAGGCCGTTAGTTTTCACAATTTAATTGTTCCATATTTTTCATCTCGGAGCCTTCTACAACCGACTATACGGTATGGGCTTTTCTCATTGTGGAAGGTTGTAGGGTTGCCTAGAATTGTTTACATCCATTTGAACTATAGTGGATAGTTGTTTCATTGGCACTTATACCACATCTCGTTATCTTTATAATGAGACAAGATTTGAAAGATATATTCGGCTATAAATTTGAAACTGTAAAAGACTTTGATAAACTTAGAGTGAAAATCATGAAACTTGAACAAGGTCACTTGAAAACAATAAACAAACAACGACCGCAAGCATAGGTAAAAACGCAGTTGAAAGTGGCGATGTATGACTATTCGTGACTTTAAAGAAAAACGATAACAGATAAGCCATAGTTCGATATGGTGAATAACAAAGAATATTGATTGGACCAAACAGTTCCATTTTAATCATAGGATACCTTAATGAAGAAACTGAGTATCAACAAAAGGTACTGAACTGGGGCCAACACAAACGTCCGTGTTAACAGATGACTTAGATATTGCACCAACTTAATTACATACAACTTAAAGACAAGTATTGTTGAAGTAAATGTTTCAAATATAACAACCAGAACTCTATATGTACCTCCCAACGCAATTTAATGCGAGTCACACCAGGAGGTGGTGGAGAATATACAAGAACTAGCTACATTTGAGAGCATTGAACTTTTAGAAGTCAAATCTTCATAGAAAACCCCGATTTAACAAAAAGCCAAATAGCTAGCACTGAGACTCTTATTGATAGATATGAGGACATTTTTCGAAAGGTAAAATTGATATCGGCCATTATAATGGGGTACAATATCACCCAATCAACTCGAAGAATGCAATTCCATTCAAATAAAGATATACAAAGGTTCGAACTCATTTGGAATAGTCATTAGCTGCTGGGATAATACGAAAGTCTCATTCACCTTTTGCATCAAATGTTGTTTTTGTAGGAAGAAAAATTGAGTTTTGATAATGAGCACAGATCACATAATTTTAGATGAGAGGACAATAAAAGATTCCTACGCACCCTAGAAAAGTGGAATCTTGATATATTTGTCCAGATCATCCCTGTATACTGTTTTAGACACGAAGAGCGGGTATCATCAAGTAGAGATACAGGAAAATTACAAGGAATGGACAGCTTTTACGTTAGATCTGTTAGATTTTTGGAATTTAATCGTTTACCGTTTGGACTATGTAATTCGCCTGCAACATATCAATGTTTGGTGGAAGAATGTTTTAAATAATTTGAACATGAAAATATCTGTCATCTATTTGGAGGATTTGATTTTTTCAAACACATTTAAAGAAAATTTAGAATTACTGAAAATAACGTTTATAAGACTGAGGGAATGTAATTTAAAGTCAGGATTGAAAATGTGATTTTATTTTAAAGCAAAAGTGCAATACGTTGGATTTGTTATTTTAAATGACGGTGTACCCACAGATCCACAGAAAGTTGAAAAGTTAAAACATTGGCCCACTCCAAAATGCCCGGAAGATGTCAGACAATTGGTTGCATTTGCTGGTTTGTACAGGAAATGTATTAAAGACTTTAATAAAATTTCAAAACCATTGTCACAAGTGATGTCTCAACAGAACCAAGAGAAGAGCAAACGCAATAGAAAAACAGAATGTATAGATTGGTATTGGGGACCACAACAAGATAACGCATTCAAAGAGCTTAAGAAAAGAATGAGATCAGCACCAATTTTGGCCTATGTAGATATATACGATTTGAATAATATATTGATGCCAGAAGAGGTGGTTTGGGTTCCGTTTTACATCAAAATCAGGAAGGAAACCAAAGAGTAATCACCTTTCATTAAAACTATTGCTATTTCTTTAGATGTGTTGGAATTGACAGATAGTCCAGGGCAGCCTATGGCGCAAGTTGATATGAGAGAACTTAGAAAGCAATAACATGAAGATTTACTGGAAGGATTCTAGGTCAGACAGAAACACACCGAACAAAGTTTAAAAATACTTAAGAAAATTTGACCATGTATAGATCATTTCAAAATTTGAAACTGATAAGAGACTTTTATAGAGAAATTCAGGAAAATGATAAAAACAACATTAAGTTTTACCGTCGGTTTACATAAATCAATCACTAAAGGGAGTACATGACTTTATGGGACATCCAGGAAGGGACTGAAAAATTTTAATTAATAAAGATCGACTTTTTGGCCTGGTATTACATCAGATGCAGAAACAAACACGAAAGCTCCGTTGGTGAATATTACTAGAAGTTATCCGTGGGGATTAGTTTATTTAGATTTTTATCTTTGAAACTATCTAAAGTAGGAATTGAAAATGTGTCGATAATGACGGATCATTTTACCAGGTACGCGTTAGCAGTCCCTACAAGGAATCAAACAGCAAAACCACGACTGAAGCTTTTTCATTCAGTTTATAGTACATTATGGAATACCGTCAAGAATTCATAGTGACCAAGGACCAAATTTTGAAAGTGATTTAATTAAGGAAAGGTGTATACTAATGGGAATGGAAAAACTTAAAACAACAATTTATCACTCTATGTGTAATGGAATGACCGAAAGATATAACCGAACTTTGATAGGAATGTTGGGAACTTTAGAATCCCACCAAACATGATTAGAGAAGATATATATACATTGCTCCATTAATTTATGCATACAACGTTACTAAACATGAAAGCACAGGATATTCACCATGTGAACTCATTTTGGATAGATCCCTGAACGTACCTGTAGATTTAACATTCAGAATTTATAAAGGAACTTCAAGAAAGATTAAAAACGCTTGAAATAGTACAAAATCGGCTAACTAGACAAGGAATAAACAGTAAACTTATTTTGATAGATCAGCAAGAGCAATACACTAGAAATAGGACACAAGGCACTTGTAAAATACTTTCATTTGAGTGAAGGCACAAAATTGCGGACACATTTGATAAAGATGTATATGAAATAGTGGATAAACCCATCAGGAATATCCCAGTATTCATTATTCGAAATCAGAGAGGAAAGAGAGAACACTGCATAGGAATCATTTATTTCCTTTGGGATAAAAGGGTATTGAAAACATATTATCAACTCAGAAAGAGGAAGTAAAACTTGATTAACAGAATAGAAACGTGAAACATTCATTAGATGTAAAATGTGTCGTCACATATGAAATTGAAGCAGAAAGTGATACCGACTGTGAGTTAGATATCTCAATTGATTATCTCTTAAAATTAATGCACATAGCATTGACGGAGATACAATACAGAATATGAAATTGTTTAAGAGCCTCCATCGCCGCATAAGTCTGCTAGACGCAGGAAAGAGCCAGAATGGCATAGTGTTTATCAGATGAATCAAATGTCTATTCAGTCATGACAAGTGTTAAGTACCTTGATTTCTTCTCAAATTTTACAGGGTGTATCAGAAACTATGGTCTGCAGAATTGTAAATACTATTTTAGATGACGGTAAGTGTAAACAGAAATAGATGAATTTTAAGACGGACGGGAAAGAATGTAATTGTGAATTTATATTTATATTCTTATATATGTGGTTTACTTTATGAAGTAAAAGTTACTGAGCAATCAATACAATTATTGTGAAACAATTGCTATAAAAATTATAAAAGTCTGAACATTAATATTAAAAGATAAAAGTTAAAGAGGCATTTGCTACGAGATATAAAAACATATTTTTTGTTCAATCATTAATGAATAAAAATAATTCGCTTTTAGTAGCCAGTTAGGTTCAATTTTGTCAAAACAAGATAAGAAACATAGCTGATGAACTATTCACTTGCAAGTGAATAATTTGACCTCATTGGATCCGTATTCATGTGACCTTCAATATTACCCTTAGCTGGAGATGGGTTACGCAAGTAGTTAGTTATTACAAGGAAAAGAATGTCAACATCGAAATTGAAACAAGGATGATCAATTTGTTTGACTGATTTGATCCACAAAAAATCATTCTTATACAGGTAAAACGATGATATACATACTCTTAAAGCAACAATATGAAATCAAACAGACCTAGAAAAATCCAATTGCGCGTGGTCGCTATCTATTTATATTTAGTATATATTGGGGTATATGACCGTTGGCAGTCTTCGTCTAGACAAAAATACACACAAAATTCTGATACATATCATCGAGTACACACATTGTAAATTGTTGATTTTAGACTTTTGTAATTTGGATATAAGTTTTAGTAAGTTATAAATCAAATATGAGAATTTGAGTCGTATCTGTGAACATGAATTTTACAGCTTATGTTCTTTTAAATGTTTTAATAAACTAATTGAATTCCTTAATCAAAGTGTTATAAATCATTGTAAAAACTGTTTTCTTTATATAAAGGCAACAATAGTATACCGCTATTCAATAGTCATAAATCGATTAAGCGAAAACAAATCCGGGTTACAAACTAAAACCGAGGGAAACACATCAACTATAAGAGGAAAACGATGGAACAACAGAAACACCGAACTGCAATGAAAACAAACGCCACCATACATAGAAACAGACTATTTGATAACAACTGTCATATTCCTGACTTAATACAGGACATTTTAAGAAAAATGATGGGTTGAACCTGGTTTTATGGCTAGCCAAACTTCCGCTTATAATTTGAAATATTCATGCATTATTTTGTAGATGAGTTTAGTCCGGTTAGATTTTCCCTAGTCATGCCCGCGGTTTATTATGGTTTATGTTTTACTGGAAGATAGTTCGCTGAAAGTTGTCGGAGTTGGATGTTCTTTTGTATTGAAGATTTGTCCAAAGACATGTGGTTGTTATAGTTGGGAATATCAGTGAATTCACATCCTTGACGCACAAATATAATTTGTCAGTGATCCTAAAATAGATTATTGTGGGAGTGTATTGCGTTATATTGAGTACGTCTGGTGCCAATACTAAATTTATTAAAATTTACTGGATTGATTTTGTTAGCCACATGAACCCACGTTACATTTATTTTTAATTCGATGGCATAGTCACCAATCTTTAAATTGTTAAATGAGAAAACATTAACAACTTTCAGCAGAACGTGAAGATAAAGGATACTGCTAGCTTCTTTCTATTCTTCCTAAGAACTCCTCATACGAATAAAGGAACAACTCGGTAAGACGAGGTGCAGAGTTTGGAAATTCAAAACGAAATGTCCTTCATTAAATGGCAAAACCAAAAGCTCAAACACATCAAACGAATAGAAAACAACTGCCATATTCCTGACTTGGTACAGGCATTTCCTTATGTAGAAAATGATGGATTAAACCTGGCTGTATTGCTAGCTAAACCTCTGTCTTGAATGACAGTTATATATAATTCCATTATATTGACAACATTGTGTGACCAAATCAAACAGACTTAATAGGTAAAATGTCTAAAATTGGGATACAGCAGTCAACATTGTGTTACACTCTTTTCACTATGAAAACAAATAACTTTTTCAACAAAGAAAACAAAATTGCATATAGACACTCTATAAAATGCAAAAATGAAAGACAAGAACGCAAAAAGAAAGGGTTGAATGCTCAGACTGATTTAACTGTTGATAAATAACGTCTCCTGGATATATTAACGTTTATTAAGTCTTCCTTTTTCACCGACATATACCAATCCGCAAAGGTTACACTTTAATCGTAGACGAGATTTGTTGTTTAGCAATCCGGATCATCGTTGCTCTTGGTATTTAGAACAAATTGTCCACAAGCAGGGACATTGACCCATTGGTTGTAAAAGAGAGGCGGGGGATAACAAAGGGTATTCAAACTATATAAGTCCAAGACAAACTGCTGACAATGCGATGACAAAAGATAAAGTACACTTATATTAATTACAATTATAGTATATGGTTGGTTACCTAGTCCTACTCTGAATTAATTATTTTAAAATAAAAGAAATTATCATTATTACCTGCGTTTATAATTTTTACCTCCGTAAATTGTATTTTAATTTAATTAAATGCTATATTTATTTAATTAAATTATATTTTAATTTAGTTAAATTATATTTTACTTAAGAAAAATTATATTTTACAATTATATCATTACTTTAGTAAAATTATATTTTACTCCAGTAAAACTATATTTTTACTACAGTAAAACTATATTTTACTTTAGTAAAATATTTTCAAAATGGTCAAAAATCGACTGTGCCTTTAGTAAAAAAATTCTAAACTCACCAACATTAAGTCTATCCTGAAAATGTTATCAATATGTAGTTTGAATAAATTATTACACATATATCAACCAAAACACACCTGCTGTAGTGAAAGTGGTAGCATTTCTTTTCTAAATTTCTTCGATAACGGATCACTTGCTTAATACACAAAAAGCAAAAGTATAAATCAAGGAGAATCATATTTCCATGGCAACGAGACCATAGTGATAAAAATGTTGGTCAGTTTTATGATCTCCTGATTTATTCCTTTGATTTGAACCGGGAAAAAATAAACTTTCCGAAAACTTTTGGCCATCATTTTGGTCCATTCTTACAAAGAATTGATGTTGAAATATCTTTCTTTTATCGTTTGTTTAGATGTTGTCTAAATCAAGTAAAGATAGCGCTAAGGTAATTGGCGGAACAATGATGCAAATTGAATCCAATCTTAAGACGTTGAAATCGGAAAAAGAGTTTCTGATGAAATTGCAAAAGCTTGATTGCATAAAGAAAAAGACACATCCTTAGATTTGAATGCTGCAATACATGTTGTTTCATGGTAAACTCAAACGGAGAAGAGACGACGAATTGTCCTTGTCAATAAGACCTGATATACTTAAAAGCAAAAATTATCATCTGGAAAATGAGATAAGTATTTTAAAAGAGCAATTAAAGGATGCATTTCTGTAAATATAGACAATGCAATTTCCCACAGGAACTCCTTTGCGGCTAAAACTGTGCCACTTTTACAATGAAGTTTCGTAAAAATAATATCCTAGAATGGAAAGCTGATATGCACTACTATTTTATTCAAAGGTCAAAACATAGGGCTGTGCGGCATATTTTCAACATTTATATGCCCTGAACTTGTTAGAGTTTAAACTTATACTAAAATTCAGTACTACCCTACCTCCACTTTTGCCTACATTAGAATTCAATTTTCACCGCAACAATATGTTTTATACTGGTAACAGTCCCAAGTTATGTCTCTATGAGATGAAACATAGAGATCATATCCGGGAACCAGTACGTAAGCAAATCAAGTTATCTATGAATATTATATATCTCCCCAAAAGAGGCGTGGTTTGAGAAACAGCTGTATTTACAAAGTGCAACCTAAAGAAACAAAGTAGTGCTTCCCTGAAAGAAGTTCAAAATCAAATGCAAAGCTTAAGCGATAAATACAATAAGATAAAAGAACTTGAAAGACAGTTGAAACGATTGGAACACCAGAACGAAATTGAAAAAAGACCATTCAAACACTGAAGTTAGAAGCAGAGGATTGTAAATGGCATTTAGTGCTGAAAAACACTGATTATTCTATCCAAAACACAAGAAATGGACACATCAATAAAAACAGTAAAAACGAACTGATGGAAGTAACACGCGTTAAGAAAGAGTTGCAAATAGAAGTATCAAAACTAGAGGAGGAAAAGACAGATATGAAACTGACAATTGCAAAATTACAAAATGACAAAGAAACTACTAACAAAAACGTAAAGGAAGAAAGAAAAGTGTTGCAGGCAAAAATTATAGAGCTCCAGGCTAACGAAAATGTTCAACTGATAAAATTGGTAAGTTTAGCAAAGGTATGTTCATATTTAGTGTTAGAATAACCCTTCCCATTCATACCTGTACAGGTGAATCTAGTTTAAGGGAAGGATATGCTTCAAAACCTATCTTGTTCACTGGATTATTTTTCGAACTATATCTATTCCGAAGGTCTCAACGACCTTGAATTTGAACGAAAATGCCTAACCAAAATTCAAGAAAAACCTACTCCCAACTACAACTGAGTTTTTTAGCTGGCGTCTTTGTTAGATTCATTCATATGTTGTTTTAGTTTTAAATCAATTATGTTGTGTATCTATGGTGTATGTTTACACAAATTTAACTGCTGGATCATCCCAATTATTTTCACGATAACGAATTATGTGTGTTTGGATTTCACACAATTTATCAATATAACGGAAATATAAACAAATGTCATACAAGTGGAAGGTCTTACTAGTTTTAACTACTGGTTTAACCTACCATTATCTTCGGAAATGCCTGTACCAAGCCAGAAATATGACAGTTGGTTTTCTATTGTTCCGTTGGTTGTTATAGTCGAGCATGTGTATTTGTCAGGTTTTATGGATTTCCACCTTTTGAATTTACCGTCGAGTTTGGTATGTTAATATATTTTTTCTACTTCCTTAGACATTTTAGGTTTGAGTTTTGAAAGAATGATTTGTCAATGTCATTCGGAACTCGTACATGTGTAACAACAGGATCTGCATTGTGTCGTCTTGCTTCTTTAGAGATGAAATGCAGCGTTGAGTTTATGCATGTTAGGTCACTCGGGTTCATGTCAATTATTGGCAAATAAACTATGCTTGATTTTCCCGGAAATACTCCACCATATACCATTTGACACAATGCTGACCATCCAGTACTTTTTATTGGCCAAACAGTCCTAGAGAGTAGACTTAATGATTCCGAATAACTGCTTGCATTTACTTGGTTTAATTTTATGAATTTCAATGATGTGTGAGTTTCTTTATCCAGTTTATATGGTCTAATATCAATTTTTCCAATTTCTTTGAGTTCTTCTATGTTTACATCTGTTCTTGGTATACTATTTGTCCTCATAAATCCTGGTGTGACGCTGGCTATAATTCCCATGCCGTGAAAAGTACCATGACCATCGATAGTTCTTAGATTATGATCAACATTGTCTGCTATGTACTGAAGATTTCCTTCTTCTGTCACCTCCGGTATATCAGTTCCTTGGGACATTGCAGCATTCATTTCATACCTTTGAACTTCTGAATATGATGATGAGAATCCCATATTGTACAGAGAGTCTATCAAAAATCTGGAACCGAAATGGTGATGCATTTGTACAGCAAGGCCTATTTGTAAAGGTGCTATTAATGATCTTGGTCTTGTAGCTTGAATTATCGTTTGGCCAATAGCAGAAAGTTTCAGACTGTGATTACAGGTACTTATTAAACTATTCAGAAACAACCGTAAACTGTCAGGTAGGTAGTGTTCATTGCATTCCAAGGATTCAACATCAGAAACTGATGGGTACTCAGTTTTCGTGCCAATTTTTGATTTGATGTCAGATTTTATTAGACTTGCTGCTGCTTTTATAATGTTCATTTTTTCTGATTCAGGGTCACTTGCATTTTGCTTTTGATGAAAATCATGAAGTATTGATGTTGCAGTTTTGCGGAGTGTAATAACATTTGGTTTCCCATTTATTTCTGTTATAATTACATCATCTCCGAAGTACTTTTGGATTTTTGATTTCATATGAACAGTCGAATAAGCAGTATCTCCGCAGTAATCTTTCATTTTTTCTACTAACTCAATAACCGTAAGTTGTTCATCCTCGTTTTGTAGGAGATATTCGACAGTTTTCTGGAATGCAGCTTGTGCCTGTTGATGCTGGGGTCTGCCGGTTTTATTTTTGCTATGCGTAGGTGTTCCAGATGGAATGTTTTTACCTGTTCGAAAATTCACACTGCATTGCTGATGGTAAACTGCGTCTGCAGCATGCAAATCATGTACAAATACAATTCTGGTTAATACATGTGTAGCCCATTCATCGTTTCTCTCACGGCAGATTTTCTCTATATTGCTCTGGAAATCCTTTGTTCGGACTGGAAATACATCAGTACCTTTCCTCTCATCCTTAACATCTGCAAACTGTCCACAGAAAAGACAGTTATCTCGATAGTTGAACTGTTCTTGTGATCTCAAAACCCGATTTTCAGTTTTCTTGTAATCTAGTTCTTTTTGTTTGACAGACTTGGCATTTGTGTAGTCCCTGTGACAATCCTGGTGTAATACGTCCCCAGACTTAGCAACTTTGGTATCATTTCGTAGCTTGCTGAACTCGTTAATATTTGAGCTCCTTTTCTCTTAATGTTACAGTTGCTCTTCCGTCATTTTATGGATAATTTGCAAATAAAGCACCGTTCCATTGGTACCTGCAAAAGAAAACTACTTAAAAATAAGCTACAAAGAAAAGCCATCACACTCATGATATAGTCATAAATACATATTCAAAGAGATAGAGATAATGTGTGTGTTGGTGTGTCATATGTTATACTACACTGTGTCGAATGCAACACTTCATAATTTTAAGCCCAAAGCGTATATTTTGATTAACCTCATTAGGACTGCTTTATCACAAATATATAAAGCCAAAGTATATAAATACCTCAAAACGTGAGAAGTTATAGGACCTGAAAATTTCTAATGTATCAGCAGTCTATTCAATAAAAATGCATACAGTTTGGATAGATAGTAAAGGTCTATACTTATTTTTTTTTGCGACAATTGTTATACTGTTTAATTTTAAAAGAAATATGCATTATGGATCGGACATGTGCTAAATACTTTTAAGATTTATTTTCTGTTGGTTATTGTCTTTTTTGGTCATACATTTTCCAACAATTTTTCAACAGTTACCGTTTCGTAAATTCTTCACTTTAAAGGAATTTTAAATTTCTTCAAAATCCAATAAGATTTTATTTTTATTTCTAACCTTTAATTAGTTTTAACTAGTTGGATCATTTAATTGGTGCACACACTGGTCCGCTTTCTACTGAAATCTGTGGACATACTCTACAAAAGAATGAAACTAGTTTATTTACCTTATAAAGCGTAATAATGAAAGTAATTGTTCAGGATGAGAGGGTCTTTTCAAGTGTTGAACAGACAAAAGTGTATCAAGATTGTTAAAGGGCATGGAAAACAATTAGCGTTGTTGCTAAACAATGTGTAAAACTTTTCTGACAAAATTCTATACTATTTCGTTTGTTGATTACAAATTATATAAATTAATGCAATAAATATAAATAAAAGGAGATTTGGATAAATTTCACACATAAAGCTGTCTTTATCACCATCCAGCTTAAATTTCAAAGAAGAAATTTGTAAAGTTATTGTAAGTACAAAACATCGTAATTGTGCGTATATGAATAAATTTACGTTTATTGTACTAACGGCGTTCCATAGATTTTTTCTGCAACAAAGTGACGTTGTATAAAATCATTAAAAGATTCTTTTTCTCGTAATTCTTTATATGTTAGAATATAAGTGAAATTCAATACATAATTTGTCTTTCTTTAGGTTTTTGTTGAAAAGAGTGAACGGTCAATATTTTAAAGGAAATATTAGAGTCTTAGCGCTGACGTACGAAAAATGTGTTAAATGACATTTTTGAAACTTTTTATGTCATTTTATAATGTTTCCACCTTAAAATTATAATATACATTATTTCTTACCTTGAATTAAGATATATCCATATTTTAAGTTGATATTCACATAAATCAGAATTTGTTTGACAAGTCTGTTTGACCCTGATTCTCGAGTTATCTCCCATAACACGTATGGCGCGCTTAAGCTGTAACGATTTTACAAGGTATCATGTAAAAAACAAAAGGTGAAATTAGAACACTTTCCCTTTTCCGATTTTGTCCGATTTTTCATGGTTCTTCTTTATTAGTAATGTGCAAATAAAAATACAAAATTAATTTCTGTTGCAATTACTTTGAGGTTATCCGCTGTATAAGCTGGTCCTCGACTGACAACTACACTTTGTTCATAGACAGCCGATCAGAGCCGTTCTATTGTAGAATCTGATTAGTCAAGAGACTTGTTTTCAATCTCCTATATTAGAGGTGAAGAATACATACAGATACAGATTCGTCCAATCAAATTACGAGTACTTAACATGGAGAAATACATAACTTTCACATTCGTTTGTTTCCCGAATATTTTCAATGTCACGATGCTTATTTTATTACGTCACAATGAGAGCCGAATGTTCAGTGGCGCCATTTACAACGATGCGTTGCCATGTAACAACGAAACGTCAAATCTCGTTAAAATCCCGAGGGTAGAATTTTGCCTCCCACATTGGGCCGTACCGGCTGTCTATGAACAAAGTGTAGTAGTCAGCCGAGGACCAGATTATCCGCTGTATTGACTGGACTACAAGTATTGTGACAAACTTGGAACATCACTTTAACTTTATTTTATTTTTACAAAAGAATGTAGTAGAAGACATAAAATTTCCAAAATAATCATACGAATTGTAGCCAAATTTGAAACTGCATCAACAAAAGTTTATTCTACCCGTTTTACGGTGGGAGGGTAATAATTTTATCAACATAGGAAAGATAAGATATTAATGAAAAAACGTATCATATTCTGCATTTGTACCTGTCATATTTGCTCTTGGCTGACTAATTTACTGCAAATGAGAGTACCGTCAATTGTTTTCCCAGTTATTTTATTTATATATTTAGGCTCACCATCTTGTGCCATTGTAAAATGTTTTAAAATTTACCGTTTAAACATTCGTGCGTTCGGTCGGCTTCTTCAGCTGCCAATACAATTTTATAACAATTGCAACAAAATATTTTCTAAAATAAATGTTACTTCACTTTGAATAAAATATAGAATAAGGAAATATTCAATATTAACTTAGTCATTGTTATGCCAAACAACAATATATACCACTTAATTTCAGTTATCTGCTAAAGCCTCTGGAAAAAAAACCCAAAACTTTGTAATGAACATTTAAAAAGAAAATACGATCTCTTGAAAAGAAGTAATATAGAATTTTGTAATAACACTACATCACCTACTATTTGGATTCAAATTCACAGACAACAAGTATAACTCAATAAAGTTTTTGAAGTTTTCTATATACAAGTCATACAATGTATCTGAGCAGGAGAAAAACATAAAAACATAGATGTCTACAGAATTTTGTGAATGAATATACTAAGAGAGTAGACACCAATTTTAATGGACAAAGATAATAAATTCAATGTTATTAACAATTAAAAGAAACATAAGCAATGAATAATTTTCTAGTATTGTTATTCTAGTGATATCTAAACAGAAATGTATGTGTCAATACATCTAATCAGTTGATTATGTCCTGGGTAGTCAGTGGAGTGTCACAGGGTAAGTCAAGAGAAGCTTGGAATCTTGATGGTTTTGTAACAAGCAATATTCATTTAAGTATATGTTATAAATCATGTCAATACCAAAGCACTGACTACTGAGCTGGCTGATGATATCCCCGGGGACAAACAGTCCACCACCAGCGGGTCGACCCAGTTCTAGTAAATGAAATAAACACTATATAAATTTCGTGCGTCAGAAACGCTTTTCTGGATTTACTTTCATGAGGAATGATCAAATCTTCTATAATATTCTTAAAGATGGAATTTAAGACGTTATATTCTTAATTCAATGACTGACAACAGTATGTGTAAATACTTTAAAACAAAGAAACTGAAAAAAAGACACTTTTTTTTAATTATTTTCTTTTAACAGTAAATATACTCAGATGTCCTATGCGCAAAATTGGACAATTTTCGACGGCCGACGTCAATTTAAAAATGGCGCGCTTTCGGTACAATTTTTCATACATTTACTGCAAAGAACTGACTGACTAAGGTGTTGATAGTACACACGCATATAAGAAAAAAAAGCATATGAAAATACATATTCTAGAATAACAGGAAAGTTTATATATCTATGTCTATAAGAATTTAAGATTTTGATTTTCTGCACTGTAGAAATAAATGGCAGTATTTAAAATGGGTAAACATAATACATACCCTCGATTTTATAATAAAAAATACATGCTATTCTCGCTAGTAATTGAAATAGTTAAAGAACACAAAGGTTCAAGCCAGTGCAAAAATGTACCCATTTTAAAGTAGGGGTCTCAATATATAACACATTTTTCTTTGCATTGTCGGAAGATTTAGAAATTGGAAAAGTGTCTGTATAAACAGTAAATATTTAAACCAATATCATGAAAAGGTGAACCCTTGGTTATTTCATTCTTTTATAGATAACAAGTAGAAGATGCCCACGAAATCGCGGTACAATTGGGCAATTCGACACGTTCAACGCCCATTTCATTTTTGAAACAGTTCTGCACCTGAGTAAAAGGGTGGATGTCGTTTAATTTAGCAAAATAATGCACTTACAATACAATACAGGATCCTTATAGGCCTAACAGTCCTATTTTCTATCCTCTCTTCTTACTTTCTCTTGGATTTCGCGGGCAGTACGTCGACTTAGCATGCGCGAAAGCGTATAAGACACGGATCGATAACGGTCTCCGAATTTGGATATTTTCTCAAAATTGGCGTTTTCTGTGGAAAAAAGATTGTTTCAAAGACAAATTTAGGAAGTACAAAACACTACATTTATACGTCATATCACAAATATTTCCGACTTTGTATGGTTTTAGAGGAGTTGCGGCTCAATGAAATCGGTCTCTTCCTTTAGTAGTATAGATATGTATGTCAATAAATTGTAAAGTTATAGATTTTTTCAAAAGGAAAATACACAATTTTTTTTTTTTTTGATACGTCTACAGTTCTGCTAAAATTATTAGCAATTTCTAAAAAAAAATGTTTGCTTCGATTTTTTTATACTTTTATTAAATCTTGTTTGATACATAATGTAATGTTAAGAAAACAAAATAGACAATCCTTTTGGGTAGAAATGGAGAACGCCTGGTCATATTAATTGTTTATGCCCCACTAAGGGGCGTGTTACCCCATAACCTAGTTTCTGAAGTACAAGATAGTAGCTATTCATCTCTAAATTGATTATCCGCTAAAATTTTAGAAAAATTCATAACAAATATATTTTAAATATCAAAAGTGTTGACTGCCAGTGAAATTGTTAAGAAGAATTTCCGGAATCGATCTCAGCCGAAGTTGCATCAGTTGATAGATCAATCATGCGTTATTCCGACAACAAAGTTGTCAACGTAAACTTTCATTAATATTGGATCCTTTTCTTCTTTTTAACATTTCTTTTTATCAAGATGGCAAGGAAATCATACGATATGCTTTATCCATATCTTTGGCATGGTCTACCAACACAGGCCAATCTTGACAAAATTATAGCCTGTAAGGTTTCGGATTTGTTATAATAATTTATGTATCGCATTGTAAGTCACGGGTCCCTAGTTATTTGGTGTCTATTTGAGGGCTCATGCTACATCTATTTCTTGTTTGCAATGTAGGTTCTACACTTTTGTGACATAACTTACAAAATGCGCATCTGGTGCAGAAAAATTGGTACCGTTTATGTTATTACAATACATTGTGCAATATCTGTAGGTGACATCACTCACATATTCAATAATAAATCTATCAGAGGAAAACCAGAAAAATACAGCTGACTTTTGTTGGGTCGTGTAAAGCAGAATTGTTAAACAAGGCTTCCTAAATATCATTCAGTTTCTTCCTTTTATCATGAAGAGATAGCTTTTACAATAGACAATGATAGCAGAGATCCAGATTAGCAGTATCCACATGATGATCATTTCTGTATTCTTTATCTTTTAGTCCAGTTTTCTACTCTTTTTTTTTTTGGGGGGGGGCTCATTACTCTTTTATATTTCAGCACCTCATTATTTTCTATTCTTTATATTTCAAGTTTATTACTTTATTCTTTATAATTTTATGTCCCCGCGGTAGCGGAGGGGTCATTAAGGTTTATCCTTATCCGTCTGAACATCCTTCCGGACGTACGTGTACGTCCGTCCGTACGTCTGAAGTTGGTTTCCGTTCTCTAACTTTAGTTTGCCTCAACCAAATGTTATGAAACTTATACACAATGCTTATAACTACAAAACTCAGATCAAGTTCGAATTTTGGAGGCGTCACTTTTATCGTTTTGGAGTTGTGCCCTTTATAACATTATATGCAACAGGGACATCATATGTGTCCCATGGACACAGTCTCCATTTATTTGCATTTAATTCTGCACTTTTGCCCATTATTCTCTATTTTGTAACCTCCATCCAGACACTCCCACATGGCTCCTAAAATTGTACTCAGGTCAACTGGAAATAACTATTAAATCCCTAGGGTCCAACAGAAAGTTTTCAATATGTATTCTACGATTAGCTTTGGGGTCTGGCCATACATTTCTGCCCTTCTTATAAAAAATAAGAAGATGTGGTATAATTGCCAATGAGAAAGGTCAGACAACACTCTATCAGAGACCAAATTACATACATGTAGAAGCAAGGTTACCATGAAACAAATTCAAAAGTAACCGCAATTCACATAAAAAATTTAACATTTTTAAGGTCACAGGTTCTTTTGAAAATAAAATGAGACGTCAGGTTGCAAGGTCACTAGGTGTGTACTGAAAATAAGAAATAATTTGGTAATTTAATTAAGTTAGTAAACTGAGTTAAATGTATGAAGAATTATCATTACCATATTGTTTTCCATTGTTATGTCCATCTATGAGTCCAATATGCTCTGCTAAATTGATTTTTTCTCTGAATAAATTGGTCAAATTGAATTAATTTTCATCAATTTTGGAAAATATGGTTATCAAAAATTTTAAAATACAAAACATTATCACTGAAAACCTCATGTTAAACCCTCATAGGGACATGATGTTCATCGTTTAAGAGAAATTTCCTTACACTGCTAGATAATTCATATTTGCAATTTTATAAATAAAAATTTCAAAAACTGTAGTCTTCATTCTTGTATATAAGTTTTAAATCTGAAGAAAACTATATTGACATTTTCAGAACATAGATCATAGAATAAAATCTTTATTAAACTATACCAGTAAACATGAGGGAAAATCTGTGTATTATTACGAGGCCTATCCAAGTTTAAGTGCCAAACCCAATTTACAGTCAGGAGTATGACTTATACTAGTCATGTCTGTTTACTAAAAGATATAAGTAGTAATGTTTATTTGTAGACGTACATTTGTAAGATTTTAATAATCATTTCAAGATTTGAATAATCTCCCTTAATCTACTCCAAAATTTACTTATACAAATATTATATTTTACAACACCTTAAATTCCATTTCTCAAGTTTTAAGTAGGTCAAAACATGTCTATTCAATTTTTTGTGGTGTGCTAATATTTTTGTAATTATAGTTCAACTTTTTAGCACATACTGAAATTTAGGATGTATTCTTCTGATGTTTCAGTCTCGTTGAATACTAGTTTGTTTCAAAAGATGCGATACTAATAGAAAATCTTAATGAACTTAAAAAATATTATAACCTAACTAAACGAATTGTGAACTTACAATAAGTAGTTTTGAGTAGTAAAAGTTTCAAATTTTATAACCAATCCCGTCAGTATCATCAGCCAAAATGTTGATGAAATTGGTGACGGGTACAAAAAAATGATTTTGCCAAAAATATGTACATCCCATATCAATTTTTCTTTTCAAAATTCTTAGATAATTATGTAGTTTTTCAATCATTTATAACAAAGAAATTGAAATAATATGCTTTTGTTCTTAAAAGATGAGAATAATCTCAAATTTACAAAATTGATGGCATAGTCAATTTGACGCGAAGAAGCAACACAATTTTAAAACTTTCTAATATTAATACCAACCTATAGTTTTTATGTTAAATTTATTCAGATTGGTCCACTTCATCTTGAGTGAAGGTATTAAAAAATTTTAATTGTGAAACTGATTTTTTCATAATAATGGCGCAAAATGGGTAAAATTTATGAAAATGGGAAAATCAATAAAATGGGTACTTTAAAATGGCCATAGCTAAAAAGAAGTGCACCATCATATAATTTTTCTTCAACAATTACTTTCTTACAGTCATATAGACCAAAAATCAGATTAAGAAAAAAGTTTAATTCTAGAAATTTTTGGCTCCTGTATTTAGCTTTTGTGTACATCCTTAAGTTCTTCAAAGCCAAATTAAAATCTACATTGCCATCATCTTAACACAATACAAATTTGAAAAAAATACCAAAAGAAATTCATGTAATTTCATTAATTTGACCCTTTTATGCCTTTCAAGGCCTTTTTATGTAGCATTTCGACGAATTTCCTTTAAAATTGGTAAAAATAAAACGATTTAACACGAGGTTCTTTTCTCAAGAGACAGGCCCATAAACATGTGAAAGTGTTAACTTAGTTTTATGAGTACTCATCTTAATTGTTGGTTACATTCATTCGAATAACAAAAACATAATGATTCATTTTAAATTTGTTCAAATAATCACCATCATATCTACCACTACTGAGAATGCCATTGTATTAAGAATCGTTGTCTATCATTTCTAATGCTGTCGGGACCAAACGCATTCGGAAGGAACATTAATACTGATATTTTCAACACTGAAACCATATTTTTCTTTTCTTCTCTTTCCGATAAACCTCTACCCAATATATGATATTAAAAGTTTATTTGCCTGATGTTGAATGTTGACCTGAATGTTATTAGGATTTATAAATTGAGGCAATAATAGTTTACCTATGTTCGAATCTTATAAATCGATTAAGAAGACAAATGACACGGACATGTCGTATAGCTGAACAATTCGTGATGGTGACCGTAAATTAAAGTAGTTTCTATTTCAGTCGTTCTTTTCAACACTTCGTTGGAAAAGTTTTTATGTAAGGGCACAACCCTGCGAATGAAGTTCGTATGCACGAGCGTAACGTACCAATTGCTATATAAATATATATAAACGCCATCCATAGGGCTGAGTGTATGTTACTGCTTAGAAAAGGGAAGTTGACAATTGTAATGTTGAAATAATCACATTTGTCATATATTCTAGTTTGAAGACCTCAATCTTTTTTCTATATAGGAAGAAAAGATCAATATATAAAGCAGATCGTGTAGTTTTGGTAGTACGGTATCTTTAATATCAAGTTCACTTGTATATATTGGATGCAAGCGCTCACTGAAATAAGGGTAAATTGAGTGACAGGACATCATCAGTATATTTTGAAAAGAAACTGAAGAACTTTGCAAGATGTTTTTTTTTTGTATTTGAAAAGGTTTTGTTTGAAGTCTGCTTCACATGAGTACCATAAAGACATGTCGGTCAGTAGGGCTGCACAATAAGTACCTTTTGAATATCGTGTGAAATATCTATCAACCAAAACAACAAATATATTGTCGATCAAAAGTCCATCATTCTGATATCATCCTCGACGACGTTGCCCTGTCGATATAAATCAGGAGTTAATATTATTTTCGGACAGGACCAATACCGAAAAGCCGTATTGGCCCATGGGCTAATACGGAAAAGGCCGCATTGGCCCATGGGCTAATACGGGACGTTCACCTCCGGTTTCAATTTTCTTACGCCTAAGCTTACTTAACTTTGGACGTATCGTTATGCATAAAATGCATTTGTATCATAATTTTAACTTTTAATATAAAAACGTCTTGAAACGGAAATATTTCACAGTCTTTTGAGTACGACTTTCGATTATTTTCACTTTTTATTTCCGTTTATCAATCATCAGAACGCAGACGACTCAAGAGCAAGAATAGTTAAACTGTCTGATTTATTCTTCCCAGCTACTTTATATTTGCTAGATAAGATAAATTAATAGCATAAGATTAAGTACTTGGACGAGAAATCAGAAATTACATCTGACAATGTTGACAAACAATCCACCGTGAATGCGAAAAGATAAGTTCAGATATACGAATTTTCTAAATCTTCTTCACGGTTAGTTTCTTAGTTTAATCGAAGAATAAAATCATTCAAAAAGTGTTATGAACTGGCTGTTTCTGTATTGATCCTGTTATAGATTCTCGATCAGCTGTATTGACCCTGGACTTTTCGAGTCTCGGGTCCAATACAGCTAACCTCGAATCTATAACAGGGCCAACACAGAAACAACCAGTTAATAAAATTGAGAATGGAAATGGGAATGTGTCAAAAGACAACAACCCGACCACAGAACAGACAACAACAGAAGGTCACCAATAGGTCTTCAATGCAGCGAGAAATTCCGCACCCGGAGGCGTCCTTAAGCTGGCCCCTAAACAAATATATATACTAGTTCAGTGATAATGGACGTCATGCTAAACTCAAATTATACACAAGAAACTAAAAGTAAAAATAATACAAGACTAACAAAGGCCAGAGGGTCCTGACTTGGGACAGGCGCAAAAATGCGGCGGGGTTAAACATGTTTATGAGATCTCAACCTCCCCTATACCTCTAGCCAATGTAGAAAAGTAAACGCATAACAATACGCACATTAAAAGTCAGTTAAAGAGAAGTCCGAGTCCGATGTCAGAAGATGTAACAAAAGAAAATAAACAAAATGACAATAATACATAAATAACAACAGACTACTAGCAGTTAACTGACATACCAGCTCCAGACCTCAATTAAACTGATTGAAAGATTATGTCTTCATCATATGAATATCAGGCACAATCCCTCCCGTTAGGGTTTAGTATCATACCATCATACAATATATGAGAAGAGCATAACCCGTGTCATGCCAACAACTGGTTTTGAATCTTTCGCGCCAAAACAAGAAAATAACCTGTATCATTAAATTATTTTATCATCTTCTTTTGACATTTCCAATAGAAAAGAGCGTTTGGTACAAGCAATTTTGGTAAGTAGTACTTATTATTGTTGAGGTTCTTTAGACCTGGTTCTGGTTCTCTAGACCTTCTTGACGGTCAATTTAATCCCATTTATCAATTATCCCCGATGACAGTCAGAAATGTCAATCCAGTCGATTTGAGTCATGGGTGAAAAATCTGATCTATTTGATGACATAATTTCTTCATTAACTGTACATGCAATATTTTTGTATTTTTGTTAACCGTGCATATCCTTTGCATGTCTGCAAGATAAATGGGTTATGTATGTGTGAATTGTGTAAAACAATATTGGCGGAGATAAAAGTTTGTGACGTCAGTGCGTGATCACGTGACATTATTATTTGTAAACAAACGGGCTGATGTAACACGTGTCGGAATTACCCATACAAGGTGCTATCAATCTTATATATCACTATTTGATGCTATTTCTGTGTCTGTTAGTAGGTGTTGCAGATCAGAAGTCATAGTTTCATAGTACCATAGTAGTGTTAGTGTTCCTGTTCAGTAGTTGTAAAGTTTTTGATAGAAGGTAAGTCTACATACACCTTATAGCTATTTGAAAATCTGTCCCGGTTGACCCGAGAATCAGCCCCTTGAACTATTGACGTCATACAACAATCATTTTCCATTGTGGCGTCAGATATTTTGTATTATGACGTCAAAAGTTTACGGGAACCTTTGTGATGTCTAGTAATGGCGGACAAATAGGCCGAGAACACAGTTATTTCGTAGTGCATTTCTTTTAGACAATAAATTCAAATTAAAAAATCGCACCTGCTCTATCTCAAAAGATTTTTCAGTGTAGTGTACTACTATTGGGACAAATAATATCAAAATTATAGAAAAGACTACCAGCTCTAACTCAAAATATTGACAATTCTATGTTAAGGGGTCTAAAATTCAGTTTGACAGCTTCAGACATACTAGTTTTGACCTTTTGAACTGGACCAAATCACTACTTAACATAAAGATTCAGCACCCAAATTTTTTAACATGTAATTTCATCCCTTTACTCAATATTTCATGCATAAAATATAAAGAAATGAATTTGGAAAGTGTATGAACAAAATTTACAAGTTATACACTGTCTACACTAGGGACTATATTTGTAGACAACGAAAATCTAAGGACGATAACTGTGTCCTCGGACCTAATAGTATAGAAAGACTTGACAGATTCTAATAAAACTTTGCATGACCTAAGCTTAGGAATTATAAGATAGTTGGGCAAGTTTCATGGCCATAGGATATATATCATAGAATCTATGGCTATTTTAATATTGAAATTTGGATGTTTAATTTTGACGTTTAAATCAAATAATTTCAACTATCAAGATTTGGGCTTAAAACATTTAAATATTGCAAAATTTGCTTTTATATGCTCTTAGATATAATATATTAGGTATTAAAAGCAACTGAACACTCATTTGATTTATCAGATTTATTACAATTATTCAAAAGTCAAATTTATATGAGCCTGTGCCTGAGAATTGAGATTTTCGAATTAAGGGAGCCTTACATAAACATGCATTTTTCCAACCAATTTGAAGTTTTGAAATTTTTTACTATAAATTATTCTTCCATATATATTAAATGTACTTTAAATGGAAAGAAAAGTTACAAAAGCATACCACATGAGTATAAAATGGTCTTAGGTCATGCAAGACTGAACATTATTTAGAGTCAATTTAGGCCGTAGCACGTATTTACATATAAAAATACATACAGAAACTATAAGAAATAGAAATTTGTTACTTTTGCTCATTTCTATGCTAAGATGTCATGATACAAGAAGTCTACTTGCAAAAGGACTCTTGCATTCAACTTTTTGCAGACAGTATGGTCTGATGCACAGTTTTCACTTTTCAATGGAAAACTTGCATGTAGTTTTAGTCTTAACTGGCATATATTTGAACCACATGCTATCCTACAGAAGAAAATAAAGGTAGTATATGAAATGGATAAGGTGCACAGATCATTGTTAAGTGCTTTTTACAGATTTAGTGAAATATATATTTATGATGGACTACAAATTTTATGTACAAAGCTCTTCACATTTCACATACATCAAACAGGCGTTCGACCAGTACCTAATTACAACACATTTTGCACATTTTTTTCTGTGATATTCTTCTTTCTCTACATTCAGAGTTCACAAATGGTTGATAGAATTTGAATTTATCATAGAAACACAAATATCAAAGCATAAAAGCTGTCAGATAGAAAGTAAGCATGCCTCTTAGGCATAAAATGGAAACTGCTATGAAATGCTTATTTTAGCCGTATAATGCCGAAATGGGACATTTTACCAGAATTTCTTTCAAATAAAGATTTAAATCCTTTACTTTTATTGAGTTTGACAAATTGAAACCAGCAAACCATTCAGGAATTTGCCAAAGTACAGAATCTACATTTCCTGAATTCATCTCTTAGGCCCGAGAACACAGTTATTTCGTAGCGCATTTCTTTTAGACAATAAATACAAATTAAAAAATTGCACATGCTCTATCTCAAAAGATTTTTCAGTGTAGTGTACTACTATTGGGACAAATAATATCAAAATTATAGAAAAGTCTACCAGCTCTAACTCAAAATATTGACAATTCTATGTTAAGGGGTCTAAAATTCAGTTTGACAGCTTCAGACATACTAGTTTTTGACCTTTTGAACTGGACCAAATCACTACTTAACATAAAGATTCAGCACCCAAATTTTTTAACATGTAATTTCATCCCTTTACTCAATATTTCATGCATAAAATATAAAGAAATGAATTTGGAAAGTGTATGAACAAAATTTACAAGTTATACACTGTCTACACTAGGGACTATATTTGTAGACAACGAAAATCTAAGGACGATAACTGTGTCCTCGGACCAATAGCGATAAGGTGTATTATTAATTAACTAAGTCTGTGAACAAATGACTCAACTCTCCTGTATTTTTCCTCAATTTTGGAACGCATAATATAGACAAGAGTATTTGCTTCCTTTAACACTCTCCCTTCACCCTCCCAAAACTCAATGGAAATGACTACTCTAATCTAAAATTGAAAGCAATGAAAAAGTAAACTAAATTATAACTGACTCAAAACTAACTTTGACAATGACCACATTGGGGCTAGGATGAAATTTGAAAAAGGCAGGACAAGAGGTTTGAGTAAAAAAATGCAAGACAAAATTTTCATCCTAGCCTGCATGATACTATGGTGAATTGATTATTTTATAAATTTTAGGTTTTCCGTTTCAGAGTTATGGGATTTTATTCATAATAAAATGCTCCGCAGGACGCAGCTTGATACGACCGCAGAGGTCGAACCCTGAACAGTTGGGCCAAGTATAGACACAACATTCAAGCTTGATACAGCTCTGAATTTGGATTGTGATTAAATATTTGACACAGCATAGGTTTCTGACACAGAATGAATGTGGTCTAAGAACTTAAAATTTTAAATTGGACATTCACCTATTATGGTCCAATATCCAAAATCTAAATACATGGTTAGATTCAGCATATCAAAGAACCCCAAGAGTTCAATTTTGATGAAATCAAACAAAGTTTAATTTTGGACCCTTTTGACCTCAATGTGGACAAAGTTGATAACGGGCCCAAAAATCAAAATCTAAATACATGGTTAGATTCAGCATATCAAAGAACCCCATATATTCAAATTTTTGTTGAAATCAAACAAAGTTTAATTTTGGACCCGATTTGGACCAACTTGAAAACTGGGCCCATAATCAAAATCTAAATACATGTTTAGATTCAGCATATCAAAGAACCCTAAGAATTCAATTTTGTTAAAATCAAACTAAAGTTTAATTTTAGACCCTTTGGACCTTAATGTAGACCAATTTGAAAATGGGACCAAAATTAGGAATCTAAATACACGGTTAGATTCAGCATATCAAAGAACCCCAATAATTCAATTTTGATGAAATCACACAAAGTTTAATTTTGGACCCTTTGGACCTCAATGTGGACCAATTTAAAACAGGGCCCAAAACAAAACTTAATACACGGTTAGATTCAGCATATTAAATAACCCCAAGAGTTCAAGAATAAAACCCCATTGAAATTGTTCAAGAAATAAGCAATTTATACAAAGTATCTTCTTTTGCACAATACTGTGCAACTGAATATCTTGCAATTGCGCAATACTGTGCAATTGAAGATTTCTTGCTATTGCGCAATACTGTACAATTGACAATTTCTTGCTATTGCGCAATATTGTGCTATTGGATATTTCTTGCTATTGCGCAATACTGTGCAATTGAAGATTTCTTGCTATTGCGCAATACTGTGCAATTGAAAATTTCTTGCTATTGCACAATACTTATAATATAATAATTTACACATCCTGTTTGGTGTGTATCTCCTGCCATATCATTATTATTTGCTTTAAATATAAATCAGAAATAACCAACTTAAAATATAAATTTTAAAGAAAAAAAAAAGGAAAAAAGGAAAAAAATCCCCCTCAAATTTTTGAAACCCTTATGATTCATCACCCCTAACTCAATCCCAGCCTTCCCTTTGAGGTATGGTACCTTGCAGTACAATTTCAGAGAGATCCATACACTTGAACACAAGTTATTGTCTGGAAACTAGAAAATACTTATTTTGGCCCTTTTGGCCCCTAATTCCTAAACGTTTCGGGCAATTATCCCAAACTCAATTCCAGCTTTCCTTTGTGATATGGAACCTTGTAGTACAATTTCAGAAAGATCCATACACTTACACACAAGTTATTGTCATGAAACTAGAAAATGCTTGTTTTTGCCCTTTTTGGCCCCTTATTCCTAAAATTTTGAGGCAATTACCCCAAAAATCAATCCCAGCATTCCCTTTGTGATATGGAACCTTGTGGTACAATGTCAGAGATCCATACACTAACACACAAGTTATGTCTGGAAGTTACAAAATGCTTATTTTTGGCCCCTTTGGCCCCTAATTCCTTAACTGTTAGTACCATAACCCCAAAATCAATCCCAACCTTCGTTTTGTAATAATTAACTTTATGGTAAAATTTCATAGAGATCCATTCACTTAAACTAAAGTTAGAGTGCGAAAACCAAGCGTCTTCGGACGACGACGACGACGACGACGACGCCAACGTCATACCAATATACGACCGCAAAATGTTTTTAGAAACTGTGGTGAATTGATTATTTCTATTGACATGAGCTCCATTTAGATTTTTAAGAATTTTATATTTTACGTCATCGAGTTATGGGGTTTTATTCATTAAAGAAGGGGATTTCCATGTTTTCGGACATTAACTCAAAATGCTTTGAGCAGTTGTCATTTGTCATGAAACTGCCAAAACGTCTCACCTTTTAGTTTTATGAATGCTAAGTCATGTCCACAATTATTAAATAGAGATTTGTAAACTAATCACTAATAAATGGACTTAATTTTGGCAGTCACCTTTACACACTAACACTGACAGCTGCAATTGTAGGCGAGGAACCCTTTCCCAATAGACCACTTTAAGAGTGAACGTTATGTTCTTCGATGGAAAATGTCGTCAATTATACACGCCTTTATGACGTCATTTAGTATATGAAAACCATGGGTTCTCAACCCTTCTAGTCGTTTTCCTGTGCAATATTTACCCTTACCTATACATTATCGTCGCGTAAATCTATTTTTGTAATATTTATAACTGGAAATCTCCTTTCGTTTTAAAAATAGAGCGTTACATCAAATAGTTGATCTTGGTCCCTGTTGAAATTGTCTGTTGATCAAAAGGTAAACGTGCTGATGTAAATAGATTTCGATCTTCTCTGTGTTTATCAGGGAAGCACTAATGACAGGACGATTGCGCGGATAGTGACAGGACGATTGACCGGATGAGATATAAATAGTCATAACTTTTTGTTATTCGGTAGATTTTTTAATATTTGTAGACCTTAGAGATATTATACTATATTTTATGAAAATAAAACAAAATAAGTGAAAAAAATATTTTGAGCAATTAAAGTTGACCGGACGGATTTCACACTCGCCGATACACGCTATACATATATTCAACTGGTCGAAAACAAGTGTTAATATCTCTTTTGTTTTACAATATTTGTCGATGAAATTAATGAATCTGTGAGAATAATAAATACATAATACGAAAATATAAACTTTATAGTAAACAAAAATGTTTTTCTGCAAAAAAAGTTGACCGGACGGTATTGACATTCGCCGATGTACGCGTTGATTATATTGAACTGATCGACAAAAAGTGTTTATATTTTTTTGTTTTACAATATTTTTACATGAAACTAAGAAATCTACGAGATCAATAAATATATGATATGAAAATATAAACTTTATAGTAAAAACATCATAAACCTTTCCTTGCATGCCTGTGACCATAAATGCCTTGTGTTGTTCAATAAACGACACTTGGCCATTATCCACAGTCACCAGAAACTGAACCATTTGATATGTTTTCCTGTAAAATCCATGGCAGTTTTGTCACCTGACTTTATGTCATGTTCTATTTTTCTTAATACAGAAGGAGCAGTGCGTGTATACTGGGGATGTGACTTTTGCTGTTCCCATTGCCAACAAGTACATACACCGTTTCATCTCATACAAACGGTAGAAAAGACCAGTTCGTTCTTTACAGTTTAAGAAAACTGCATATAGTTTCAAAAGCTTAATACTTGTGCATTATGAGGGAGATGAAACGGTGTATGTACTTGTTGGCCATGGAACAGCAAAAGTCACATCCCCGAATATACACGCAAGGGTTCCTCGCCTACAATTGCAGCTGTCAGTGTTAGTGTGTAAAGGTGACTGCCAAAATTAAGTCCATTTATTAGTGATTAGTTTACAAATCTCTATTTAATAACTGTGGACATGACTTAGCATTCATAAAACTAAAAGTAAGACGTTTTGGCAGTTTCATGACAAATGACAACTGCTCAAAGCATTTTGAGTTAATGTCCGAAAACATGGAAATCCCCTTCTTTAATGAATAAAACCCCATAACTCGATGACGTAAAATATAAAATTCATAAAAATCTAAATGGAGCTCACGTCAATAGAAATAATCAATTCACCACAGTTTCTAAAAAAATTTTGCGGTCGTATATTGGTATGACGTGGGCGTCGTCGTCTTCGTAATCGTCGTCGTTTTCGTCCGAAGACGCATTGGTTTTCGCACTCTAACTTTAGTTTAAGTTAATGGATCTCTATGAAATTTTACCATAAGGTTCAATATCACAAAAGGAAGGTTGGGATTGATTTTGGGGTTATGGTACTAACAGTTAAGGAATTAGGGGCCAAAAGGGGCCAAAATAAGCATTTTGTAACTTCCAGACATAACTTGTGTGTTAGTGTATGGATCTCTCTGACATTGTACCACCAGGTTCCATATCACAAAGGGAATGCTGGGATTGATTTTTGGGGTAATTGCCTCAAAATTTTAGGAATTAGGGACCAAAAACAAGCATTTTTCTAGTTTCATGACAATAACTTGTGTGTAAGTGTATGGATCTTTCTGAAATTGTACTACAAGGTTCCATATCACAAAGGGAAAGCTGGAATTGAGTTTGGGATAATTGCCCGAAACGTTTAGGAATTAGGGGCCAAAAGGGCCAAAAATAAGTATTTTCTAGTTTCCAGACAATAACTTGTGTTCAAGTGTATGGATCTCTGAAATTGTACTGCAAGGTACCATACCTCGAAGGAAGGCTGGGATTGAGTTAGGGGTGATGAATCATAAGGGGGTCAAAAATTTGAGGGGGATTTTTTTTCCTTTTTCCTTTTTTTTCTTTAAAATTTATATTTTAAGTTGGTTATTTCTGATTTATATTTAAAAGCAAATAATAATGATATGGCAGGAGATACACACCAAACAGGATGTGTAAAGTATTATATTAAGTATTTTGCAATAGCAAGAAATTTTCAATTGCACAGTATTGCGCAATAGCAAGAAATCTTCAATTGCACAGTATTGCGCAATAGCAAGAAATATCCAATAGCACAATATTGCGCAATAGCAAGAAATTGTCAATTGTACAGTATTGCGCAATAGCAAGAAATCTTCAATTGCACAGTATTGCGCAATTGCAAGATATTCAGTTGCACAGTATTGTGCAAAAGAAGATACTTTGTATAAATTGCTTATTTCTTGAACAATTTCAATGGGGTTTTATTCTTGAACTCTTGGGGTTATTTAATATGCTGAATCTAACCGTGTATAAAGTTTTGAATTTTGGGCCCTGTTTTAAATTGGTCCACATTGAGGTCCAAAGGGTCCAAAATTAAACTTTGTTTGATTTCATCAAAATTGAATTATTGGGGTTCTTTGATATGCTGAATCTAACCGTGTATTTAGATTCCTAATTTTGGTCCCATTTTCAAATTGGTCTACATTAAGGTCCAAAGGGTCCAAAATTAAACTTTAGTTTGATTTTAACAAAAATTGAATTCTTAGGGTTCTTTGATATGCTGAATCTAAACATGTATTTAGATTTTGATTATGGGCCCAGTTTTCAAGTTGGTCCAAATCAGGGTCCAAAATTAAACTTTATTTGATTTCAACAAAATTTGAATATATGGGGTTCTTTGATATGCTGAATCTAACCATGTATTTAGATTTTGATTTTTGGGCCCCGTTATCAACTTTGTCCACATTGAGGTCAAAAGAGTCCAAAATTAAACTTTGTTTGATTTCATCAAAATTGAACTCTTGGGGTTCTTTGATATGCTGAATCTAACCATGTATTTAGATTTTGGATATTGGACCATAATAGGTGAATGTCCAATTTAAAATTTCTAAGTTCTTAGACCACATTCATTCTGTGTCAGAAACCTATGCTGTGTCAAATATTTAATCACAATCCAAATTCAGAGCTGTATCAAGCTTGAATGTTGTGTCTATACTTGGCCCAACTGTTCAGGGTTTGACCTCTGCGGTCGTATCAAGCTGCGCCCTGCGGAGCATTTTATTATGAATAAAATCCCATAACTCTGAAACGGAAAACCTAAAATTTATAAAATAATCAATTCACCACAGTATCATGCAGGCTAGGATGAAAAATTTTGTCTTGCATTTTTTTACTCAAAACTCTTGTCCTGCCTTTTTCAAATTTCATCCTAGCCCCGCCCCCATAAAAATCAAATGGTAGCTCCCTAAATTATCAAACAAATTATTTTTTCATTGAAAATCTGTATAAACTTGCAGCAGTATCGAGTCCATGACTTATCTTGTATATTACATGTACATTGAACTTAAAATATGTGGTCATTGTCAAAGTTAGTTTTGAATCAGTTATAATTTAGTTTACTTTTTCATTGCTTTCAATTTTAGATTAGAGTAGTCATTGCCATTGAGATTTGGGAGGGGTGAAGGGAGAGTGTTCAAGGAAGCAAATACTCTTGTCTTTATATTATGCGCGTTCCAAAATTGAGGAAAAATACAGGAGAGTTGAGTCATTTGTTCACAGACTTAGTTAATTAATAATACACCTTATCGCTATTGGTCCGAGGACACAGTTATCGTCCTTAGATTTTCGTTGTCTACAAATATAGTCCCTAGTGTAGACAGTGTATAACTTGTAAATTTTGTTCATACACTTTCCAAATTCATTTCTTTATATTTTATGCATGAAATATTAAGTAAAGGGTGAAATTACATGTTAAAAAATTTGGGTGCTGAATCTTTATGTTAAGTAGTGATTTGGTCCAGTTCAAAAGGTCAAAACTAGTATGTCTGAAACTGTCAAACTGAATTTTAGACCCTTAACATAGAATTGTCAATATTTTGAGTTAGAGCTGGTAGACTTTTCTATGATTTTGATATTATGTGTCCCAATAATAGTACATTACACTGAAATAATCTTTTGAGATAGAGCAGGTGCGATTTTTTAATTTGAATTTATTGTCTAAAAGAAATGCACTACGAAATAACTGTGTTCTCGGGCCTAAGAGATGAATTCAGGAAATGTAGATTCTGTACTTTGGCAACTTCCTGAATGGTTTGCTGGTTTCAATTTGTCAAACTCAATAAAAGCAAAGGATTTAAATCTTTATTTGAAAGAAATTCTGGTAAAATGTCCCATTTTGGCATTATACGGCTAAAATAAGCATTTCATAGCAGTTTCCATTTTATACCTAAGAGGCATGCTTACTTTCTATCTGACAGCTTTTAATGCTTTGATATTTGTGTTTCTATGATAAATTCAAATTCTATTAACCATTTGTGAACTCTGAATGTAGAGAAAAGTAGATTATCACAGAAAAAAATGTGCAAAATGTGTTGTAATTAGGTACTGGTCGAACGCCTGTTTGATGTATGTGAAATGTGAAGAGCTTTGTACATAAAATTTGTAGTCCATCATAAATATTTCACTAAATCTGTACAAAAGCACTTGACAATGATCTGTGCACCTTATCCATTTCATATACTAACTTTATTTTCTTCTGTAGGATAGCATGTGGTTCAAATATATGCCAGTTAAGACTAAAACTACATGCAAGTTTTCCATTGAAAATGAAAACTGTGCATCAGACCATACTGTCTGCAACAAAAGTTGAATGCAAGAGTCCTTTTGCAAGTAGACTTCTGTATGATGACATCTTAGCATAGAAATGAGCAAAAGTAACAAATTTCCATTTCTTATAGCTTCTGTATGCATTTTATATGTAAATATGTGCTACGGCCTAAATTGACTCTAAATAATGTTCAGTCTTGCATGATCTAAGACCATTTTATACTCATGTGGTATGCTTTTGTAACTTTTCTTTCCATTTAAAGTACATTTAATATATATATATGGAAGAATAATTTATGGTAAAAACTTCAAAAACTTCAAATTGGTTGGAAAAATGCATGTTTATGTAAAGCTCCCTTAATTCGAAAATCTCAATTCTCAGGCACAGGCTCATATAAATTTGACTTTGAATAATTGTAATAAATCTGATAAATCAAATGAGTGTTCAGTTGCTTTTAATACCTAATATATTATATCTAAGAGCATATAAAAAGCAAATTTTGCAATATTTAAATTTTAAAGCCCAAATCTTGATAGTTGAAATTATTTGATTTAAACGTCAAAATTAAACATCCAAATTTCAATATTAAAATAGCCATAGTTTCTATGATATATATCCTATGGCCATGAAACTTGCCCAACTATCTTATAATTCCCTAAGCTTAGGTCATGCAAAGTTTTATTAGAATCTGTCAAGTCTTTCTATACTATTAGGTCCGAGGACACAGTTATCGTCCTTAGATTTTCGTTGTCTACAAATATAGTCCCTAGTGTAGACAGTGTATAACTTGTAAATTTTGTTCATACACTTTCCAAATTTATTTCTTTATATTTTATGCATGAAATATTAAGTAAAGGGTGAAATTACATGTTAAAAAATTTGGGTGCTGAATCTTTATGTTAAGTAGTGATTTGGTCCAGTTCAAAAGGTCAAAACTAGTATGTCTGAAACTGTCAAACTGAATTTTAGACCCCTTAACATAGAATTGTCAATATTTTGAGTTAGAGCTGGTAGACTTTTCTATGATTTTGATATTATGTGTCCCAATAATAGAACACTACACTGAAAAATCTTTTGAGATAGAGCAGGTGCAATTTTTTAATTTGAATTTATTGTCTAAAAGAAATGCACTACGAAATAACTGTGTTCTCGGGCCTAAGAGATGAATTCAGGAAATGTAGATTCTGTACTTTGGCAACTTCCTGAATGGTTTGCTGGTTTCAATTTGTCAAACTCAATAAAAGCAAAGGATTTAAATCTTTATTTGAAAGAAATTCTGGTAAAATGTCCCATTTTGGCATTATACGGCTAAAATAAGCATTTCATAGCAGTTTCCATTTTATACCTAAGAGGCATGCTTACTTTCTATCTGACAGCTTTTAATGCTTTGATATTTGTGTTTCTATGATAAATTCAAATTCTATTAACCATTTGTGAACTCTGAATGTAGAGAAAAGTAGATTATCACAGAAAAAAATGTGCAAAATGTGTTGTAATTAGGTACTGGTCGAACGCCTGTTTGATGTATGTGAAATGTGAAGAGCTTTGTACATAAAATTTGTAGTCCATCATAAATATTTCACTAAATCTGTAAAAAGCACTTGACAATGATCTGTGCACCTTATCCATTTCATATACTACCTTTATTTTCTTCTGTAGGATAGCATGTGGTTCAAATATATGCCAGTTAAGATTAAAACTACATGCAAGTTTTCCATTAAAAGTGAAAACTGTGCATCAGACCATACTGTCTGCAAAAAGTTGAATGCAAGAGTCCTTTTGCAAGTAGACTTCTTGTATGATGACATCTTAGCATAGAAATGAGCAAAAAGTAACAAATTTCCATTTCTTATAGCTTCTGTATGCATTTTATATGTAAATATGTGCTACGGCCTAAATTGACTCTAAATAATGTTCAGTCTTGCATGATCTAAGACCATTTTATACTCATGTGGTATGCTTTTGTAACTTTTCTTTCCATTTAAAGTACATTTAATATATATATATGGAAGAATAATTTATGGTAAAAAACTTCAAAAACTTCAAATTGGTTGGAAAAATGCATGTTTATGTAAAGCTCCCTTAATTCGAAAATCTCAATTCTCAGGCACAGGCTCATATAAATTTGACTTTTGAATAATTGTAATAAATCTGATAAATCAAATGAGTGTTCAGTTGCTTTTAATACCTAATATATTATATCTAAGAGCATATAAAAGCAAATTTTGCAATATTTAAATTTTAAAGCCCAAATCTTGATAGTTGAAATTATTTGATTTAAACGTCAAAATTAAACATCCAAATTTCAATATTAAAATAGCCATAGTTTCTATGATATATATCCTATGGCCATGAAACTTGCCCAACTATCTTATAATTCCCTAAGCTTAGGTCATGCAAAGTTTTATTAGAATCTGTCAAGTCTTTCTATACTTTTAGGTCCGAGGACACAGTTATCGTCCTTAGATTTTCGTTGTCTACAAATATAGTCCCTAGTGTAGACAGTGTATAACTTGTAAATTTTGTTCATACACTTTCCAAATTTATTTCTTTATATTTTATGCATGAAATATTAAGAAAAGGGATGAAATTACATGTTAAAAAATTTGGGTGCTGAATCTTTATGTTAAGTAGTGATTTGGTCCAGTTCAAAAGGTCAAAACTAGTATGTCTGAAACTGTCAAACTGAATTTTAGACCCCTTAACATAGAATTGTCAATATTTTGAGTTAGAGCTGGTAGTCTTTTCTATAATTTTGATATTATTTGTCCCAATAGTAGTACACTACACTGAAAAATCTTTTGAGATAGAGCAGGTGCGATTTTTTAATTTGAATTTATTGTCTAAAAGAAATGCACTACGAAATAACTGTGTTCTCGGCCTATTTGTCCGCCATTACTGGACATCACAAAGGTTCCCGTAAACTTTTGACGTCATAATACAAAATATCTGACGACACAATGGAAAGGTGATTGTTGTATGACGTCAATAGTTCAAGGGGCAAATTCTCGGGTCAACTGGGACAGATTTTCAAATAGCGATAAGGTGTATGTAGACTTACCTTCTATCAAAAACTTTACAACTACTGAACAGGAACACTAACACTACTATGGTACTGTGAAACTATGACTTCTGATCTGCAACACCTTCTAACAGACACAGAAATAGCATCAAATAGTGATATATAAGATTGATAGCACCTTGTATGGGTAATTCCGACACGTGTTACATCAGCCCGTTTGTTTACAAATAATAATGTCACGTGATCACGCACTGACGTCACAAACTTTTATCTCCGCCATTATTGTTATTACACAATTCACACATACATAACCCATTTATCTTGCAGACATGCAAAGGATATGTGCACGGTTAACAAAAATACAAAAATATTGCATGTACAGTTAATGAAGAAATTATGTCATCAAATAGATCAGATTTTTCACCCATGACTCAAATCGACTGGGTTGACATTTCTGACTGTCATCGGGGATAATTGATAAATTGGATTAAATTGACCGTCAAGAAGGTCTAGAGAACCAGGTCTAAAGAACCTCAACAATAATAAGTACTACTTACCAAAATTGCTTATACCAAACGCTCTTTTCTATTGGAAATGTCAAAAGAAGATGATAAAATAATTTAATGATACAGGTTATTTTCTTGTTTTGGCGCGAAAGATTCTTACTCCTATTGCTTGACGTAACAAAATTTGTATAGAATTAAATTTAACTATATCTCACCGTAAATAAAAGTAAATATGCAAAAGCATGACAATACATTAATGATAAAATGTGTATATATTTCTTTAAAAGAATAGAATATTACTTTACCAGTATACTTCACTTAAAATTACATTTGAGCGCAAGAAAATCTCTGTTTGTGAATCGGTTGAATCCAGGTGTCGAAGTTCAACATATTAACGGAAATTTTTGCGTTGATTTACATCGAGGCTGGCGTTACTTTACATCGAGGCCACAGTAGTTCAACCAATCGGGGAATGTTTATTTGGGGCATACATCTATTTTTACTGCAGGTTTTGGCATATTTTAATCGGAATTATAGAAAAAAAAAGGAATGTTGTTAGTAGATACAAAACAGAAAATGATGAACACTTTTAGCGAAAGATGAATTGGATCGGGGTTCTGTGTATTCACATTATTTGTACAACTCTCCTTACTCTTGGGAATTTTTGAATTTTCGTGACCTAAATGGTTCGCGAAAATTAATATTTTATATATAGTATAGTAATAATACTTCAGTTTAACATATTTTATTGCTGAAGTAGAATAACATAAACTCATACTATTGGTAATGGTTTTGATACCTGGTTGTTTTCTAAATAATGCTTCGCTCAAAATCTTTTACGAGCGCATGTCGCAATGAAACAAATTATTAGCAACATTTGAATTTATTCGATGTTTGATTACATGTACATGTACTAAATTCTTCCTCGAAATCAAAAACAAAATAAGAGTTATCGCAGAGAGTGCAGTTGTGAAACATTCTATAGTTTCAATCCTTTTTGGGATAACTCACCTGTTTCTTTATGGTTATGAGTTACAATTTATGATTAAAATCAGCAAAGCCCAATCGAAACAACATCTTATACAAAATTTAATAACACTTTTAGATATTTGGATGATATATTGGCTCTCAATAATGACGACTTCAGTATGTACACTTAAGAGATTTATCCTGCTGAACTGACTTTAAACAAAGCTAATACTAACAATGAACACTGCCCTTTCTTGGATCTTGATATCTTTATCTTAAACGGGAAGCTTATTACCAAAAGTTATGATAAAAGAGATGATTTTCATTTCCTATTGTTAATTATCCATTTTAGATGGTGACGTTCCTTGTCTCCATCTTATGGTGTTTATATATCTCAACTTGTTCGATTCGATCGTGTATGTAACAACGTATAATTATGATTCAAACGAAAGTAATCTCTGTATTACTGAAAAGGTATTACACCAGGGTTTTCGATATCACAAACTAGTCAAAACATTTACTAAATTTTATCATCGGTACAAGGACATCATTCGTAAATATAAATCAACATGCAGACATCTTATACGTTCAGGTATTTCACGTCCAATCTTTTATGGTAATATTCTATACAAAGCACAAAATGTCGACATTCACCTCAAAAGCTAACCAAACCTTTAAACAGACTTATTCAGAAAGGATATAGTCATGATATTGTTGTCAGATCATTAAAGATGGCATATTTTGGTTTTTATATTGATTCACTTATAGGGTCTTTGCATCGGAAATAAACACATTTATTTTAAAACCAGTTGTTGGCATGATACGGGTTATGTTCTTCTCATATATTTTATGATGGTATGATACTAAACGCCTAACGGGAGGGATTGTGCTTGATTTTCATATGATGAAGACATAATCTTCCAATCAGTTTAATTGAGGTCTGAGCTGGCATGTCAGTAACTGCTAGTTGTCCATTGTTAATTTATGTATCATTGTCATTTTGCTTAGTTTCTTTTGTTACCTATTCTGACTCGGACTTCTTTTAAACTGAGATTTACTGTGCCTATTGCTGTGTGTTTGTTTATTCTACATTGGCTAGAGGTATGAAGGAGGGTTGAGATCTCACAAAACATGTTAAACCCCGCCCCAATATTGCGCCTGTCCCAAGTCAGGAGCCTCTGCCTTTGTTAGTTTTGTGTGTTTTTTTAATTTTGGTTCATTTGTATGTTTTGGAGTTTGGTGTGACGTCCATTTTCATTGAACTAGTACACATTTTCTTGAGGGACCAGCTGAGGCCCGCCTCCGGGTGCGGGATTTCTCGCTGTGTTGAAGACCCATTGGTGACCTTCGCCTGTTTTCTGCTCTTTGGTCGGGTTGTTGTCTCTTTGACACATTCCCGATTTCCATTCTCAATTTTTTTGTAAGCCAAACGATAATGAATGCAATAATTATTAACAAATGATTCATATCTGTTGTTGCAGATGTTATGCATTGAAATGGGTGTTGTGTCTGTGCCTTTTCAGAAAAAATATACATATTAACGTATTTTCAAGTATTTTTAACAGCGATTGGCAAAAGTTTTCTGCAGCAATTTTGTGTAAAGGATGTGATGTAAAGTTTAAAGTATTTTGATTACAAAATTAAGTATCTGAAACTTAAAATTACGAATTTAACAAACAGACATTGCCATTTTGTAAGTGCATGAAACTCAACGCATTAAAAATTAACGAAAACAAAACAACATCAACTTCTCAACATGAAAAGATTGAAAACATTATCACTGACATCTGAGACTACTATAACACAGAGATTGGTCACTTCCCGTACTGACCAGTCAAATAGTAATTAATTCTAAGTCGTCGATCACGTGACTCGGCACGTGACCCGAAGTGTTTGACAAGAAGGACACGATCCGCCATTTTTGACAGTGGAAGAGAATTTAATAATTATCAAATGTGGATGTATAAAGAATTTTATGTTTCGGTAAGTGTGAATTAAAGATTTGAAATAATCATAAATGTTTGTTTATAAGCACTTAAAATAAAATAAGTGCAGTTATGGACTTGAATTTACTGTCCAAACCGGAAGGTAACCTCGAGTTATTACCAGTCCGTGGGATCGGGTCAGTGAGCAACTCACCCATAACTTACATTCAGATGAACAATCCGTTTTCCGGATATTTCATTTGCAAGCCTTAATAATAAACCTGTGTAATGATGTAAAATTTGTAATTATATGAAATATCATTTTTTCTGTATCAGTGTTACAATTCCGATGCAGAACTGAGAATCACACGTGACAAGGTGCATACACACAACATGAGGTCTGATACTGAGTGATAGGTCAATTTGTATTGTTAATTTAAGAAATTCAGACTTATATTTTGTTCCGTTCACGGTTGATAATATATATGCAGTCTATACATGTGAGAATAATAATTGTATGCAATGAAAGTTTGTAGCCATGTCTACATAAAGAGTTATAGACATATATATATATATTTTAAATACTAGACCCAAACATGATATTCTTAGTACATGCACCTTGGTCTGCAGTTTAAATGTTTTGATAAATACTGACATGATTGTTCAATTACTGCTGAGCATTATCTCAGATTATTGTCTTAACAAATACTGATTTGTCTATGCTATAAACTTGATAAAAGTTATTTTTTTTATTCATAATATATTCTTTATTGTAGGATTAAGAATGCTTCCCAGAAAGAAATCACGCATTGGAAGAAGGGCGAAGTACCGTTTTAATAAAAGTAAAAATAAGGAGATTTTGATTTTTAATAATGATCGCCAATCAGTCAACTACTTATGTTAAATTAAGTTCAATGATGTGGGTGTAAGCTATTGGAATCCACCGTAATTACCTTCAACAATGAGAAAACTTATACTGTGCTTCAAAATTCCCCGACATGAAAAATATAAAACAATTCAGTAGAGAAAACGAAGAGTCTACATTAACAAAGCAATTTACAAAAAAATCAAATATGACCGACATCAACCAACGGCAACCACTGAAATACAGGCTCCTGACTTGAGACGGGCACATAAAAAAAACTAGCATGGGACATTGGTGTAACGACACAACATAAGAACAAAATTTAAACAGAAGTTGTAAAGTTCATTTCGAAGTTGAATTTACAGAAAGGGTGACATCATCATGTGCTATCATATTTAACATTCTTGTTTAGATCTGACATTGCTACGTATTTATTTACACATTCCGCAATTTTTTGGCTTCTCAGAATTTTCACATGGAAAACTGTAAGCAGATACCCAAACGAAAAATGTTATAGGGAACCTATAAAGCATCATGCCGGCAACAAGCACATTTATATTTGCTGTGGTTTAGGTTAATGCAGTTCTCAACTCTTCATCTAAGTGGCTCGATTATTTGGGTTACAAAAAATATACGAAGAGCATAGTGTTATAACTAAAACATACAACACTTAAACAATAGACAATATTCAAATTTTCAAACCACTGGACGTTAAGCAACCAACAATCAATCAAATTTTAAAAAACTTTCTGGTTCTATATTGAAACACAAAATTCCTTGTTTGGGTTTACGAAAGAGGGTCAATATTTCTGGTGTTGAAAAAAATGTTATCATAATTTACACTAATGCTGTTCTATTTATGTGAACATAGAGATAATTTATTAGATATCTTGATTATTTAGTTAATTTGGAAGCTTTCTTCATTTAGAATATCTTACAACATTTAGTACACCCAGAAATACACTTCACCAAAAAAGGAACTTCAGTTGAGGCAGTGCTATATTTGGAAATTGGCAACTAATATTACAAATTAAATTGAGTTTTGAGATACTTAGTATAGCTTCAATCACTAGGATACAGAGAATAGTGTACGTCATAAAGATTCTGTAAAAACGCAATGAACCCCATTTCGAGAAATATTTGCCACTGACTGACGCTCTCATGTAGCTTTAAGCCTTAGAAATTGAAAACTTGACAATTCTTAACCACCAGTCTTTTCATTGATCAAATTGAAAAAGGATTTTTAATTTTTAATTCAAAATTGTTGCTTTGGTTCTTGACAATAACTCCTGTTTAAGCATTTCGTGGTAAATGTTGTCGTTAAACACAAGATTTGGACACAACAATGTACTATCTTTACCATGTTTATATAGCTCACTATGTGGTATAGGTTTTGGTCATTGTTAAAGGCCGTACGATGTCCTTTAGTTAACTTCTGTGTTATTTGGTCTCTGGGGAGAGAATTCTCATTTGAATTTATACCACATCTCCTTATTTTTATTTTTGGCACTTTATTTTTAATGTGACCTGTCTTTTGTCGACGAGTATTCTATTGAAATACATATAGAGAAGGGAATGAGAAATAAGATTATTTAGAGTACATACCTTTTATCTTGCTTAGGCTGTGCTTTGTTCTTAAATGGCCACGGAAACCAGAAACGGAAGAATATGTATTGTCACACTCGGGGCACTGATATATAGCTTCACGTTCGGATTTACATGCACTTGTGGTTGATGCTTCTTTTGGAGTTTTTGTAGTTTTTGCAGTCTTTGCAGCAGGGACGTAGTCATCCTTAGATTCAACGTCTGATGCAGTATATTCACCAAGTCAAAGATCAAGATTGAGATCACTATCATCCCAAGATAAAAAATCAATGTTACTGGACATTGTGAATTGTTAAATGAAAACGCCGGCGATATTTTGGGAACATATATATAATTTGTTTGCGTTATGTACCCATTGAAGTTATAACCTCTTTGCTGATCTGTTACGTAAGGAAATTACTCATTTACCTTTAATGATATTTTTTCCCTCTTCTGTGATCGCCGCTAATTACATTGTGTGCAAAAACTTGATCTAAATTGATTGAATAATTAAACCTTTTAATTATCATGTATACTAAGAAAGGCATCCTGATTAAACTGATTCTTTAGAAAGGAATGTGATAAAAAAACCACCTAATTATCAGACTGAAATTTAAAAAGAGGAGGGGTTGAAACCGAAAAATGGTTTGAAAAATAAAATTTACGTTGGATAATCTGAATGAGGGTCTGGATGGGGTTCTTTATTTCCTATAATTTCTATACCATTTTCTCTATTCTTTAAATTTTATCACCTAATTATTTTCTCTTCTATTCTTTATTTGTCGGTCCATTTTCTCCATTCTATACTTTTTTTGCCCTTATTCTCTATTCTATAAAACCCCATCCACACCCTCCTGAATCCTACCACAAGTGCACCGACGATATTTGACTAGGTTTACTACAATAAACATGCATATTGGGCACTCAGCAGTGAAACCTTTACAAGTATAGAATAAAACTTTAAAGTTTACTGCAATAAACGGAGCCTCGTGTATCTTGGGCACCCAGCTGTGAAACAAAATTCATCTCCCATGCTTTTGAGACTACCTGTCTTTACAGGTAAAATATTTGTATATTAGATACAATTAACGGACGTGTAGCAAAACAATGTAACTGTAAGATTGATAAGATTCATCACATTCACATTTTCAAGAGTGGCCGCATAATAACAACATGAAACTATTAACAAATTATTAATGATTAAAACAAAATTTAAATATGAATAGAGATAACTACATTTGAAAGATAAAACTATTTTCCTTTTTCGATTAATTCAATTTTGTTTTTATCTATTTTAAAAGAAAATAATAATATCCGATACTGTTATATCAGTCTCAGTGATTAGGTGGTGATTTATGTCGTCTGCTACGGTCGAATACGAAACTACGGTTAAATACGAAACTACGTTAAAATAACGTAGCTAACTACACCGGAGACACAGATAATCCGGTAAATCGATAGTGACCAATCTCTGTGTTATAGTAGTCTCAGCTGACATAGATAAAGATAAAGGGCTAGTTTGCATCGTCCAAAATTGTTAGCTGAAAATATGCAAACAGTATTTTCTCTGAGGGAACTATTGTAACAATGTTTAAGGTGTTTAAAAGTAGATAGTAAAGACGGGTTCTTGCGGAAAAAAACAACGTATAAAAACGAAATGACCTTACATGTAGCAGATTTTTGTTCCATAAGTGTTGATTGGTAATTTATATTCCGTGAAACAGAGTTTAACAACAAAAAATAATTATGAATTAAAACCAATTGTTCAGAGAACAATTGAAGGTCTTTCCACCAGTAAAGATCTATTTTGATATTAAAATATTAAAAATCAGTCTGAAATGTCAGTTCCTATGGCTTTATGATGTATAAAAGATGAATTTAAAGCAAAGGTCAAAATCTAGAACGTCCTATTAACCTATGACCTTGACCTTAATTTCAAGGTCACAAACCAAGGACCTCGAATCAAAAGACCCTAGGTCTTTAATATGTCTGGTTAATGATTTATATCACTTTACGCATAATTCTAAATATAAGATGGGCGAAAACTCCCATTTATTGTCTACGAACCCTTTCAACCAAAATTTATAAGTTACGACATGTCACAACTAACAATTTAGTAAAAATAATTTGTCCAGATGTTATACGGTTTTGAAAATAAGTGAAAATAAGCCAAAATCAAAATTTATAATATGACCTTGACCTTTGACCTTGACCTAATTTTCATTTTTTGGACCAAGGACCTTAAATCAAAAGACCCTATGTCTCTATCACTTATGGTTTAACAGTTAGAAATGCATATTACTTATATAAAATGCATAAGGAAATAACTCTCATATGGAGTCTCCGGAAAGCTTCGATCCATAAAATATCCTAATCCTGAAGATGTAACGAGCAATTTGGTAAAATAAATTTGTCGTAATCTTTTACGGTTGGGAAGGAGTAGTGGTCACAAGAAAAACAGTGTTTGAGGAGATAACTCTTAAAGTGTTCAGTTTAGCAGTTGTCAATTTTAAAGCGTATAAACTATACGATATCATATTCCAAATATCTAAGCGACATCTTATGAAACAACAATACTACGCAAGAAGAAAAATTAGGCGAAGAAAAAAAAAATAATAATTAAAACCAATTGTTCAGAGAACAATTGAAGGTCTTTCCACCCATAAAGATCTATTTTGATATGGAAATATTAAAATTTGGTTTAAAATGTCATTTCCAGCGTCAAATGATAGCTTATTGTACGCTGATTTCAAAAATATATGGTTTCTATACATTTTTTTTAAATAAGGAGATATTTTGTCACTTCCGGTTTGAAAATGGTACTTCCGGTATAATTTGAATGTTTACTTGACACTGATTCCAAAATATATGGTTCTATATGCTTTTATATTAAATAAGTACAAAAGATAGCTACTTCCGGTTTACACAAGGTCATTTCCGGTTGGATTTTCCAAGGTCAAATGGCTTGCAACCTAATGCAAAAGTCCCATGGCTTTATCATGTATACAAATGAGGTAAAAGCAAAGGTCAAAATCTAGAACGTCAAATTTACCTATGACCTTGAGCTCAATTTCAAGGTCATTAACCAAGGACCTCAAATCAAAAGACCCTAGGTCTTAATTATATATGGTTAATGAGTTATATCACCATACGCGTATTTTTAAATACAAGAGGGGAGAAAACTCTAATTTAATGTTAGCGCACCCTTTAAACCAAAATGTATGTGTTACGACATGTCGCAACTAACAATTTAGTAATAATATGTTGTCGATATCTTATACGGTTTTTGAAAAGAAGTGAAAATAAGCTAAAATCAAAATTTAGAATATGACCTTGACCTTTGACCTTGACCAAATTTTCTTTTTTTTTTTTGGACCAAGGACCTCAAATCAAAAGACCCTAGGTCTTTTTACTTATGGTTTACCAGTTAGAAATGCATATCACTTATATCAAATGCATAAGGGAAATAACTCTCATATGGAGTCTCCGGAAAGCTTCGGTCCAAATAAATATCCTAATCCTGAAGATGTAACGAGCAATTTGGTAAAATAAATTTGTCGTAATATTTTACGGTTGGGAAGGAGTAGTGGTCACAAGAAAAACAGTGTTTGGGGAAATAACTCTTACAACGTAATGTGTTCGGTTTAGCAGTTGTCAATTTTAAAGCGTATAAACTATACGATATCATATTCCAAATATCTAAGCGACATCTTATGAAACAACAGTACTACGCAAGAAGAAAAATTAGGCGGAAGAAAAAAAAATAATAATAATAATCAGAACAAAATCAATATGTCTTTCCACGGAAAGGTGGAAAGACCTAATAATCAGAACAAAATCAATAGGTCTTTCCACGGAAAAGTGGAAAGACCTAATTATAGAAGAAAAATCTAAAGTGTCATAGTTATTGCGAATATTGCCAGCAGTTCGATTAATTTTTTAAATGTTCAAATTGACATATTAACATTGATCGCTAAGATGCCGGTCAGTCTGACTTCCGTTGCTTGCCTATAATATTGTTTAAAACGAACCACAAAGAGAACAATTTTATACTACATGCTATTCAAATTTACACTGCATTTGACATTATTCCAGTAGACAATGCTCTTTTATCTTCAGTTTTCAAAATATCAGGAAGGAAACGAGTTTCAGATGTCGGAGAAAGTAGTATTCGGGATATAGGATTCAAAACTTAAACCTTAACAAGCGAAATGAAAACTATTAAGAGGAAAATGATTCATGTAACTCGAGTCCTTTGTTACCGGGTCGCAAACATATGAATTATATGGAGCAACCCAGATTAAAATTATGGGAACTGAAATACGAGATCAAACAACTAACACCGTTGATGTAAAGGAAAACGAAGATGACGCAACTTTAACTGATAATGTAAGCCATTATTCTGGTATCAAAACAACGAAGACCACAGTCGCAAAAGAATCTGATTCATACTATACGGATAATGTAAAGCTGAAAGATACGAATCTATGTGAAAGAGACGTTTTTGGTAAATTTACTTTTTCTCTCTTAATCTATTAATAGGTAAACAAAAGTGAAAATTCCATGGAGAATTATGTCAAAATAGTCATTGGATGATATCATAATCAATAAGTAATTCCTTAAACAATCATAGAAGAGGGTCTGGATGGGGTTAACAGAATAGATAAGTATGAATATAAAATGCAGAGTAAAGGACAAAAATTAAGAATAGAGGAAAACAGGCCAAAAAGTAAAGAAAAGAGAATAATACTCCCTTTTATTTCATTGGAGTTTATTTTATATCATCCAATTTATGTTCTTCTCCTTGATAGAACCTTTTAAGATGCTGGAGCGTAAAACTGCACCAACCAAATAATTCATATTACTAACTTCCTTTGGTTGATAGAGATTATCCGTTTGTCACTTTATAAACGATTCAACTGATGGTAAGTTCACAATGACAAACGATACAGATATCATAATTTGTTTAATTTTCTATAACATGCTAACACAAATCCAAGTCATATACTAGTAATGGAAGTATGAATGCACTTGCAAAAGAATTTAATTATGATGGTACATATGTATATCATACTCACTCTATGATAATCATGAAAAATAAAGATAGTCTGTAAACTTCAATGCTACAGCAAGTAAATAGCACAAACGTGCTTTATAGATACAGAGTTTTATAGCGGGTTTGTACTAACATCAGCAACACGACGTGTGCCATATGTGGAGCAGATCTGCTTACCCTTCCGGAGCACCTGATATCACCCTCAGTTTTTGTTGTGATTCGTGTTGCTCAGTGTTCAGTTTTCTATGTTGTGTTTGTGTAGTATTGTTTGTCTTTTCCTTTTTAGACATGGCGTTGTCAGTTTATTTTCGACTTATGAGTTTGAATGTCCCTCTGGTATCTTTCGCCTCTCTTTTCTAAAGTTTTGTCCTTTTAAGTTTTTTCGGGAGTATTACATATTAAATGATATATTTTTAAGTTATTATATTATTGACTTTGGCGTTCAAGTTTTATATACATGGGGAATTAATATCAATTCATTTTTCCCCACTTGTTTTTCTACAGATATAAATTTAAGAAAACCGCTCACATGGTTCTTAATTAAAAGGAAGTGCACATAGCATCATTGTATGGTTCAAATTGTGAAAAGTTTCAATAAATCGTAAAAAGGGTTCAAGATGGGTTGCAGTAAAATATGGCTACCTCAAATAAGGCAATGGCAAAGTCCATGCTTGGTACGGGAACCCCAAAAAGGCCAATCCCCAAAAATAGAAGTTACATAATAGCATTATTTGGTTTAGATTCTCAGAAAATTTCTTTTAATCATCTTCACGGGTTTATGAGAAGAAGTGAAAACCAATCAGTACTGCAGTGTACATTTTAAGACAAATTCCATGTCATCTAAACGTAATCCCAATAATCAGTCGGATGAAGTAATCAAATGCATGGACCATACGTTAATCATGAGAGTAAGATTCTGTGAAAGTTTCCCAAAATTCTGGCAAGCGATTCAGGAACTGATATGGATAGAAAACTGACACAGAAGGACAAACAATTGGGCAGAAGGAAGGTATTCCTCATCACTATATACCCCATTTTAAAACGCGGGCGAGGGGTATAATAAATCGTGTTCAATATTTCGGTAATTTTAAAACAAATCCACATTGAAAATTCTACTGTTCAGATACTTGCTCACAGTCAAATGATTTTGTTAAATTCATATTGAAAATACGTAGTTGCTTTGAATTTGTGCAAAACAACAAAACTTACTTAATTGTATGAAAACGACCGAATACCAAGATATATTAATTATAGTTCTGGACTCACAGCCACGAAAATAACCATAAGTTTATTCGCACTAGGGAATTTTAATGTTCGGACGATTCAAATCGACACTGATAAAATCAAACTGGCCATTTTGACTAAAATGTATTTTCAAATTATGTAATACTGATGATCAATATGTGGATATTCGAGTAATTTGGCGCTAATTTATTATTAAGTAATTGGTACTCAATCGGGATTCATAATTTTCTGGTGCACTCCTTATTTAATGGAATGTCTCTTGACAGTGGAGATTTGCACATTTTACTTACTTCTACATCTTTTAAACTTGTTCGGTATATGTTTTTGAAAATGATCGATTTAGACCAGTTTTGTCAATAGATAAAAATACTTAGTTGACAATCATAAATTGTTAGTCGAAGACCGATATACAGCAGCGTGTTTAATGACTTTTTATTAATGCAATATCAATAAAGCAAAAGAAAGATATTGCTTCTTATTTCTATTTAAAATTTAATAAATCGCTCAGCATATTTATAGATGCCATATAACTAGCTGTTTTCATGAAAAGAGTGAATCAAAGAACATATTAAACCTGTTTTCGAAAGATTGAAACAAAGTTTTAAACCAATTTTATTTACTTGATAGAGGGTAACTGTTGAAGGAATCTTCAACATAATGAAGTTGAAGTAATCAAAGGTGACATCATGATTTGTTGACACGTATCTGTGTCGCAAATGACTAGGGATAAGTTCTTTACGTATTTTCAAAAGCTTTTACTTCATGTTTACAGAAGAAAAATAAGAAAATTTACCAACTAAACTCTTGAATTGCCTGTGACGGCTAGGTTTTTGTCAAACTTTAAGAAATAATTACTAGTGTTTTACCTATATAGGGACTACTTTAGGACATTTTGGTTTAGAATGACTGTATTCGGACACAGAGACATGACAACGATTACACATAGGACTAAATGGACACATGTATTACCTTACTGCTGCCATGTATGCCAAACGACCAGTAATGTATCAATGGTCTCTAGTTATGTTTTCTTATTAAGTCAAAAAATATTTGCCTTTGCAATGATTTTGCTTTTACCAAATTGTTTTATTTATTTGCAGAAATGAACATTGAGAATGACACTATAATCCCTGATACGAAAACGGATCTCCAGTCATGGGATGAACAAGTATGTATTATTCTGTACTCTTGTTAGAAGATGATAAAGTATTGTGACGAAATATTAGTATATTCAAAATTTGACTTGAATATTCTCAAATAATAAGTATTGATAATAAAGTACGTATAACCAAATCTGTCGAGTGACCAACTGTAAATGAAGACTAAATTTAATGTTTTTATTAGTTTTTGTTGGCTTTGAACTAGCTGTCAGTAACTGCGAGTAATTTCAGATCAGTACCTTGTGTCTTTTTTTTTTTTTGTTCTGCCACGTCCGGTCTGTGTTTTGTAAGATGTTTTTCTGCTTTGTATTGATGTCATGAGTTAAGCCCTTTTCAACTGATCTTTATAGTTTATTGTGTTATGCTGTAAAGGTTAGGGAGGGTTGAGCGCTTACAAACATGTTTAACCCCGCCACATTCTGTATGTGCCTGTCCCAAGTATGGAGCCTGTAGTTCAGTGGTTGTCGTTGGTTTATGTTTGTCATATTTGTTTTCGTGAATTGTTTTGTTTTAAATGAGTCGTTAATTTTTCAATTGAATTGTTTTATATTTTTCATGACGGGGCGTTTAATATAGCCGACTATACGGTATGGGTTTTTCTCATTGTTGGAAGCCGTACAGTTGTCTATAATTACTTACATCCACTTCATTTGAACTGTGGTGGCTAGTTGTTTCATTGGCAATCATACCATATCTCCTGATTTTTAGCTCACCTGGCCGAAAGGCCAAGTGAGCACTTCTCATCACTTGGCGTCCGTCGCCCGTCGTCCGTTAACTTTACAAAAATCTTCTCCTCTGAACTACTGGGCCAAATTTAACCAAACTTCTCCACAATCATTAATAGGATATTTTAACAAATGTGTCCAATGACCTTGTCTGTCAACCAAGATGGCCGACATACCTTAAAATAGAACATATGGGTAAAATGCAAGTTTTGCCTATTATTTGGAAAACCGCTATAAAAAGAGAAAATCTGACAGGGACATAAATGTTCAGAATGTTGAGCTTAATATCTTAAAACTTTAAAAGCAAAATGATTAACAGAAAAAAGATCTACAAATAACTCAACAATAACCGATATCGTTAGTCGACTCCTTATTGAAATTATTGCCCTTTAAAGATGATTTTCCCATTTTGCCTATTATCTTGAAAACTGTAATAGATCTATAGATGTAAATTTTAAATAGCACAACTGACCAGAAGGACAAGATCTACAAATACGCCATAATGGCCGAAATCTTCAGTCGACTCTCCATTTGAATTATGGCCCTTAAGGTAGCTGGGGTGTCTTCCTCTATCTTGGATTTTGAAATAGCAGATACCAATCTGTCTAGATCTTTAATAAAATGTGAAAAGTTCGTGAGTAATATGTAATTCATGTGTAAGACTTTTCAAGTTAATATAGAAAATTATGTGTTTTATCATATTTGCGGCTGTATTTTACAAAAACGGAATATTTTGTTTGATTCATTTTTTTCAACTTTGCCACATAAGGGAGATAACTCAGATATAAGGGAAGAAGACCAGATAAAGTAACTTTTATAATAGAATGTGTTGTGAATTTGCCTATTTTATTATGCAGCAAGAAAACCAGTCTGGTGACCCCATTTTTTTTTTCTTATCTGAAAGCTTATTATAAGAACTATCTTCTCATATTTTATCTTAAAATTCTATGGTTAAATTATAAATTTTATCTATCTCGATTGGATAAATCCGATAATCCACTGGTAAGAATATAAGAATCTATATTTCTACAATAATCTGAAATAGAGTCAAATATGTTATTACGACAAGCCTTCCAATTAATGTAAGGTTGGGGACAATATTTTGGTTTCATAAAATGAATTTCTTAACCCTTGGTCCTGAATGATATTCACATTAACTGTAACGATATAACCACATGCATGATGCGTTTGAAACAAAAGATACAATTTTCGTTCCCTCATTTTAATTTTCCATTTTGGTCGGTGATGTTCCTTTGACCACTTCTTACAATGTGATTATTTACCAGCTCGTTCGCTATACCCGTAGTTGAAGTGACGTTTTAGATTTCGATGAACGTAATCTATGTATAACAAACTGTTAATTATTAAGTCAATGATTTCATTAATATGAATAACTTTAACTTTTATCAAATCATTTTATAGATAAAAATATTATAGATAAAAATATTTTGTTTTAAGTTTGACAGTACCTGTAGAATTCCTATAAGAAACGGAATATTTCATCCTTGTGATTACGGTAATAAATTTTATAAAGTGCGTAGATTTAGATACGATCTATGAAAACGCATTGCACCTTTGAATAATCTTATTCTTAAAGGATATCAATTGAAAATGTGTTGTTACAAAATTTTGGAAACACATAAAATGTATTGTTGCAAAATTTTGGAAATTATTGTAAATTAAAAATGTATCTCCCTCATGCAGATCTCTTATTCCTTGCAAGGCATTGGCTATGCTTTGGTCCTTTGTGGTTCATAACCTTATTCTTTTTAATAAGTTTTGTTTTCAAATAGTTGGCCTCGAACATCATTGAAAAGACTGCAGTATAGAAAATAGAGTTTACAGTGCCCCTGCGAAAAAAAAAAAAACAATTACCCTGCCCTTTTCAAAAGCCGCAGAAAACACTATGACATTTATTGTCAAAATGCGCGTCTGGTGCAAAAAAAGATATCGTTGATGTTATTAACAACGAAATGGTGATCTTTCACTATTGTTTTTATCTGTACTAACATTGATTTTGTTTTGAAACAATAAGAAATAAGTAAATACTTATTACTATACATTTATAAAACTGATAGACTTACATCCTGTCGATGTTATGTACTGTATTTTTAGCATTGTACAAGGTCGTGCTTTTCTTAGACTGTTGATGACGCCTTTACACTAAATACGCTGCATTTTAACTGATTGATACTCTTGTCTGGGAGAACATGCTTTATTCATAAGTTGTTTTGGCTTTGAACTAGTTAGCTTTCAGGAACTGCTAGTATTCTTCGATTGGTTATTTGTGAATTTTGTCTTTATGCTAATTGTTTTATTATTTCGTACAAACATGACGAGTCAAGCCATTCCCAACTGATTCTAACAATGTCTTGATTATGTTGTGCTGTTACGCCAATGTCATGGTAAGGTGAGAGTTAAGCGTTTCACCCCGAAACATTTGGTATGTGCTTGTCATAAGTTAGCAGTCTGTATTCCAGTGGTTGTCTTTGGTTGTTGTATGTCATTTTCGTTTTTCGCTTATTTTTCATAAATCAAGCCTTTGGTTTTTCATTTGTATTGTTTCACATTTTGTCATGTCGGGGCCTTTTATACCTGACTACATGGTATAGGTTTTGCTCATTGTTAATTCCACATCTTCTTAATTTATATAGGACATCTGACCATATTATGCCACCAAAAAGCCCACAGCTTAAACAATTATATTTTCCTTTTATAATCAGTATAAAACACGGTTTCATACAAATGAAGGCAAATAAAGATTTGCAAAGTAATAATGCTATAGGAAACCACAATTTTTGCAGTTCGACTGAGGAACAGGGTGATTTTCTAGTTGTATGTATACATATCTCCGAAACACCAACCTGGATTTATGTTCTTTTATTCCATTGTTTAAACAAAATTACATTGAGAAATTTTCAATATAACGGTTCAATGGATTCAGCTGAAGTAGAAATTATCAGTTGAAAATTATAATGCATACATTCTGTATGTGGTTGTCCCAAGTTGCACAATTAAAACAGTTAAATCGGCAAAAATGAGGTTTTAAAGTACACATATTTACGGCATACGTAATACATTGTAGGACAGAGCATAACTTGGTGAAAAGAACATAGATCTAGATATAGATTTGACTCTTACATATTTTCATTGCTTCTTTAGAGTTTGTTTTATTTTCAGAAATTGCATGATTTACTTAATGAGCTGGTTCACTACCAACCACTCAAAGGCGTCGCCATTTCGGGAGAAGACGAGAGAAACATAGATTTGCCATATGTTAATATTTTACTAGTTGGACCAACTAAATCAGGCAAATCTAGTTTTGTGAACACTGTTGAATCTGTTTTCCGAAGACGGACAGTTATGAAATTATATAACAGAAGATCTAGATCGGTACGGTTAGCGAAAACATAAGTGTTGAATCATTAAACTCTTTGATTAACATTTGGTCGTAAAGATTTTTATAATGTTAGCGAATTATACAAGTAGCATGTTATTTGTGTAAATGTTGTTATAGATGCTCTTTCATTCGGTCGACCTCATGTTTACAACAAAGCGAGACATCATGTATACGCCAACGAGACAAAACTAAACGAAACAATAAAAGAAAGACACCAAGACGTCAAAATAACACTACACAAAAACTAGTTATTATAAGACGTCATACAAAAGCAGTTTAATAATTTCCGCTTTACTCACTTTCGACTCGAATGAATTCAAAACCTGGTTTAATAATTTCCGCTTTACTCACTTTCGACTCGAATGAATTCAAAACCTATGTAAAATGTTTAGCCTTGAAACTTGACCGAATTTAAAAGGACAAACAAGACGGTTACTGGTAGACACAACACACCCTTTGAATACTAGATTAAACAGAACAATAAAATGAACACTAAAGTAAAAGCAAAACGAACCGATTTAGATTAATTTCGGACCAGTTTAATCTCCTCTTTTGAAGTTTTGATTCTTTATGACCATTTGGGTTCTTTTCGTTATTATGGCGGGGGTAAGGGAGCCATTGGGTTTTGTTTCCTATGGACTAAAAATGTTTTCGGTATTAAAAGAAAACTCATTTTCAAAAATTTTATTAAAAGGCTATATTATAAGATATGATAAGGTATTCTAAAACAAAAATTAAATACAATATATATATATATACATCTATATGTGTGTATGTGTATGTGTGTGTAAAATATGATATATTAACTGAACATGAGTATTATGGTCATGCAGTTATGAAATAAGAATAAGTAGGTCATGCAGTTATGAAATAAGAATAAGTATACTCAAGATGTTAACATCGATTAGATAGAGTGTACATTGTAAGTCTTAAACAGTGTATTGCATTGCTTATTACTATACATTTATGAAAACTGATAGACTTACATCCTGTCGATGTTATGTACTGTATTTTTAGCATTGTACAAGGTCGTGCTTTTCTTAGACTGTTGATGACGCCTTTACACTAAATACGCTGCATTTTAACTGATTGATACTCTTGTCTGGGAGAACATGCTTTATTCATAAGTTGTTTTGGCTTTGAACTAGTTAGCTTTCAGGAACTGCTAGTATTCTTCGATTGGTTATTTGTGAATTTTGTCTTTATGCTAATTGTTTTATTATTTCGTACAAACATGACGAGTCAAGCCATTCCCAACTGATTCTAACAATGTCTTAATTATGTTGTGCTGTTACGCCAATGTCATGGTAAGGTGAGAGTTAAGCGTTTCACCCCGAAACATTTGGTATGTGCTTGTCATAAGTTAGCAGTCTGTATTCCAGTGGTTGTCTTTGGTTGTTGTATGTCATTTTGTTTTTCGCTTATTTTTCATAAATCAAGCCTTTGGTTTTTCATTTGTATTGTTTCACATTTTGTCATGTCGGGGCCTTTTATACCTGACTACATGGTATAGGTTTTGCTCATTGTTAATTCCACATCTTCTTAATTTATATAGGACATCTGACCATATTATGCCACCAAAAAAGCCCACAGCTTAAACAATTATATTTTCCTTTTATAATCAGTATAAAACACGGTTTCATACAAATGAAGGCAAATAAAGATTTGCAAAGTAATAATGCTATAGGAAACCACAATTTTTGCAGTTCGACTGAGGAACAGGGTGATTTTTCTAGTTGTATGTATACATATCTCCGAAACACCAACCTGGATTTATGTTCTTTTATTCCATTGTTTAAACAAAATTACATTGAGAAATTTTCAATATAACGGTTCAATGGATTCAGCTGAAGTAGAAATTATCAGTTGAAAATTATAATGCATACATTCTGTATGTGGTTGTCCCAAGTTGCACAATTAAAACAGTTAAATCGGCAAAAATGAGGTTTTAAAGTACACATATTTACGGCATACGTAATACATTGTAGGACAGAGCATAACTTGGTGAAAAGAACATAGATCTAGATATAGATTTGACTCTTACATATTTTCATTGCTTCTTTAGAGTTTGTTTTATTTTCAGAAATTGCATGATTTACTTAATGAGCTGGTTCACTACCAACCACTCAAAGGCGTCGCCATTTCGGGAGAAGACGAGAGAAACATAGATTTGCCATATGTTAATATTTTACTAGTTGGACCAACTAAATCAGGCAAATCTAGTTTTGTGAACACTGTTGAATCTGTTTTCCGAAGACGGACAGTTATGAAATTATATAACAGAAGATCTAGATCGGTACGGTTAGCGAAAACATAAGTGTTGAATCATTAAACTCTTTGATTAACATTTGGTCGTAAAGATTTTTATAATGTTAGCGAATTATACAAGTAGCATGTTATTTGTGTAAATGTTGTTATAGATGCTCTTTCATTCGGTCGACCTCATGTTTACAACAAAGCGAGACATCATGTATACGCCAACGAGACAAAAACTAAACGAAACAATAAAAGAAAGACACCAAGACGTCAAAATAACACTACACAAAAACTAGTTATTATAAGACGTCATACAAAAGCAGTTTAATAATTTCCGCTTTACTCACTTTCGACTCGAATGAATTCAAAACCTGGTTTAATAATTTCCGCTTTACTCACTTTCGACTCGAATGAATTCAAAACCTATGTAAAATTTTAGCCTTGAAACTTGACCGAATTTAAAAGGACAAACAAGACGGTTACTGGTAGACACAACGCACCCTTTGAATACTAGATTAAACAGAACAATAAAATGAACACTAAAGTAAAAGCAAAACGAACCGATTTAGATTAATTTCGGACCAGTTTAATCTCCTCTTTTGAAGTTTTTGATTCTTTATGACCATTTGGGTTCTTTTCGTTATTATGGGGGTAAGGAGCCATTGGGTTTTGTTTCCTATGGACTAACAATGTTTTCGGTATTAAAAGAAAAACTCATTTTCAAAAATTTTATTAAAAGGCTATATTATAAGATATGATAAGGTATTCTAAAACAAAAATTAAATACAATATATATATATATACATCTATATGTGTGTATGTGTATGTGTGTGTGTAAAATATGATATATTAACTGAACATGAGTATTATGGTCATGCAGTTATGAAATAAGAATAAGTATACTCAAGATGTTAACATCGATTAGATAGAGTGTACATTGTAAGTCTTAAACAGTGTATTGCATTGCTTATTACTATACATTTATGAAAACTGATAGACTTACATCCTGTCGATGTTATGTACTGTATTTTTAGCATTGTACAAGGTCGTGCTTTTCTTAGACTGTTGATGACGCCTTTACACTAAATACGCTGCATTTTAACTGATTGATACTCTTGTCTGGGAGAACATGCTTTATTCATAAGTTGTTTTGGCTTTGAACTAGTTAGCTTTCAGGAACTGCTAGTATTCTTCGATTGGTTATTTGTGAATTTTGTCTTTATGCTAATTGTTTTATTATTTCGTACAAACATGACGAGTCAAGCCATTCCCAACTGATTCTAACAATGTCTTGATTATGTTGTGCTGTTACGCCAATGTCATGGTAAGGTGAGAGTTAAGCGTTTCACCCCGAAACATTTGGTATGTGCTTGTCATAAGTTAGCAGTCTGTATTCCAGTGGTTGTCTTTGGTTGTTGTATGTCATTTTCGTTTTCGCTTATTTTTCATAAATCAAGCCTTTGGTTTTTCATTTGTATTGTTTCACATTTTGTCATGTCGGGGCCTTTTATACCTGACTACATGGTATAGGTTTTGCTCATTGTTAATTCCACATCTTCTTAATTTATATAGGACATCTGACCATATTATGCCACCAAAAAGCCCACAGCTTAAACAATTATATTTTCCTTTTATAATCAGTATAAAACACGGTTTCATACAAATGAAGGCAAATAAAGATTTGCAAAGTAATAATGCTATAGGAAACCACAATTTTTGCAGTTCGACTGAGGAACAGGGTGATTTTTCTAGTTGTATGTATACATATCTCCGAAACACCAACCTGGATTTATGTTCTTTTATTCCATTGTTTAAACAAAATTACATTGAGAAATTTTCAATATAACGGTTCAATGGATTCAGCTGAAGTAGAAATTATCAGTTGAAAATTATAATGCATACATTCTGTATGTGGTTGTCCCAAGTTGCACAATTAAAACAGTTAAATCGGCAAAAATGAGGTTTTAAAGTACACATATTTACGGCATACGTAATACATTGTAGGACAGAGCATAACTTGGTGAAAAGAACATAGATCTAGATATAGATTTGACTCTTACATATTTTCATTGCTTCTTTAGAGTTTGTTTTATTTTCAGAAATTGCATGATTTACTTAATGAGCTGGTTCACTACCAACCACTCAAAGGCGTCGCCATTTCGGGAGAAGACGAGAGAAACATAGATTTGCCATATGTTAATATTTTACTAGTTGGACCAACTAAATCAGGCAAATCTAGTTTTGTGAACACTGTTGAATCTGTTTTCCGAAGACGGACAGTTATGAAATTATATAACAGGAGATCTAGATTGGTACGGTTAGCGAAAACATAAGTGTTGAATCATTAAACTCTTTGATTAACATTTGGTCGTAAAGATTTTTATAATGTTAGCGAATTATACAAGTAGCATGTTATTTGTGTAAATGTTGTTATAGATGCTCTTTCATTCGGTCGACCTCATGTTTACAACAAAGCGAGACATCATGTATACGCCAACGAGACAAAAACTAAACGAAACAATAAAAGAAAGACACCAAGACGTCAAAATAACACTACACAAAAACTAGTTATTATAAGACGTCATACAAAAGCAGTTTAATAATTTCCGCTTTACTCACTTTCGACTCGAATGAATTCAAAACCTGGTTTAATAATTTCCGCTTTACTCACTTTCGACTCGAATGAATTCAAAACCTATGTAAAATTTTAGCCTTGAAACTTGACCGAATTTAAAAGGACAAACAAGACGGTTACTGGTAGACACAACGCACCCTTTGAATACTAGATTAAACAGAACAATAAAATGAACACTAAAGTAAAAGCAAAACGAACCGATTTAGATTAATTTCGGACCAGTTTAATCTCCTCTTTTTGAAGTTTTTGATTCTTTATGACCATTTGGGTTCTTTTCGTTATTATGGGGGTAAGGGAGCCATTGGGTTTTGTTTCCTATGGACTAACAATGTTTTCGGTATTAAAAGAAAACTCATTTTCAAAAATTTTATTAAAAGGCTATATTATAAGATATGATAAGGTATTCTAAAACAAAAAATTAAATACAATATATATATATATACATCTATATGTGTGTATGTGTATGTGTGTGTGTAAAATATGATATATTAACTGAACATGAGTATTATGGTCATGCAGTTATGAAATAAGAATAAGTATACTCAAGATGTTAACATCGATTAGATAGAGTGTACATTGTAAGTCTTAAACAGTGTATTGCATTGCTTATTACTATACATTTATGAAAACTGATAGACTTACATCCTGTCGATGTTATGTACTGTATTTTTAGCATTGTACAAGGTCGTGCTTTTCTTAGACTGTTGATGACGCCTTTACACTAAATACGCTGCATTTTAACTGATTGATACTCTTGTCTGGGAGAACATGCTTTATTCATAAGTTGTTTTGGCTTTGAACTAGTTAGCTTTCAGGAACTGCTAGTATTCTTCGATTGGTTATTTGTGAATTTTGTCTTTATGCTAATTGTTTTATTATTTCGTACAAACATGACGAGTCAAGCCATTCCCAACTGATTCTAACAATGTCTTGATTATGTTGTGCTGTTACGCCAATGTCATGGTAAGGTGAGAGTTAAGCGTTTCACCCGAAACATTTGGTATGTGCTTGTCATAAGTTAGCAGTCTGTATTCCAGTGGTTGTCTTTGGTTGTTGTATGTCATTTTCGTTTTTCGCTTATTTTTCATAAATCAAGCCTTTGGTTTTTCATTTGTATTGTTTCACATTTTGTCATGTCGGGGCCTTTTATACCTGACTACATGGTATAGGTTTTGCTCATTGTTAATTCCACATCTTCTTAATTTATATAGGACATCTGACCATATTATGCCACCAAAAAAGCCCACAGCTTAAACAATTATATTTTCCTTTTATAATCAGTATAAAACACGGTTTCATACAAATGAAGGCAAATAAAGATTTGCAAAGTAATAATGCTATAGGAAACCACAATTTTTGCAGTTCGACTGAGGAACAGGGTGATTTTTCTAGTTGTATGTATACATATCTCCGAAACACCAACCTGGATTTATGTTCTTTTATTCCATTGTTTAAACAAAATTACATTGAGAAATTTTCAATATAACGGTTCAATGGATTCAGCTGAAGTAGAAATTATCAGTTGAAAATTATAATGCATACATTCTGTATGTGGTTGTCCCAAGTTGCACAATTAAAACAGTTAAATCGGCAAAAATGAGGTTTTAAAGTACACATATTTACGGCATACGTAATACATTGTAGGACAGAGCATAACTTGGTGAAAAGAACATAGATCTAGATATAGATTTGACTCTTACATATTTTCATTGCTTCTTTAGAGTTTGTTTTATTTTCAGAAATTGCATGATTTACTTAATGAGCTGGTTCACTACCAACCACTCAAAGGCGTCGCCATTTCGGGAGAAGACGAGAGAAACATAGATTTGCCATATGTTAATATTTTACTAGTTGGACCAACTAAATCAGGCAAATCTAGTTTTGTGAACACTGTTGAATCTGTTTTCCGAAGACGGACAGTTATGAAATTATATAACAGGAGATCTAGATTGGTACGGTTAGCGAAAACATAAGTGTTGAATCATTAAACTCTTTGATTAACATTTGGTCGTAAAGATTTTTATAATGTTAGCGAATTATACAAGTAGCATGTTATTTGTGTAAATGTTGTTATAGATGCTCTTTCATTCGGTCGACCTCATGTTTACAACAAAGCGAGACATCATGTATACGCCAACGAGACAAAAACTAAACGAAACAATAAAAGAAAGACACCAAGACGTCAAAATAACACTACACAAAAACTAGTTATTATAAGACGTCATACAAAAGCAGTTTAATAATTTCCGCTTTACTCACTTTCGACTCGAATGAATTCAAAACCTGGTTTAATAATTTCCGCTTTACTCACTTTCGACTCGAATGAATTCAAAACCTATGTAAAATGTTTAACCTTGAAACTTGACCGAATTTAAAAGGACAAACAAGACGGTTACTGGTAGACACAACACACCTTTGAATACTAGATTAAACAGAACAATAAAATGAACACTAAAGTAAAAGCAAAACGAACCGATTTAGATTAATTTCGGACCAGTTTAATCTCCTCTTTTGAAGTTTTTGATTCTTTAGGACCATTTGGGTTCTTTTCGTTATTATGGGGGTGGGGTGGGGAGGGGGGTAAGGGAGTCATTGGGTTTTGTTTCCTATGGACTAACAATGTTTCCGGTATTAAAAGAAAACTCATTTTTCAAAAATTTTATTAAAAGGCTATATTATAAGATATGATAAGGTATTCTAAAACAAAAAATTAAATACAATATATATATATATACATCTATATGTGTGTATGTGTATGTGTGTGTGTAAAATATGATATATTAACTGAACATGAGTATTATGGTCATGCAGTTATGAAATAAGAATAAGTATACTCAAGATGTTAACATCGATTAGATAGAGTGTACATTGTAAGTCTTAAACAGTGTATTGCATTGAAGAAGAGAATACACAAAGCAAATTTGAAAATGGAAAACCATTATATAAAAAGTTAAAAGTGAAGATTTAAATAGAAAGGATATTATGGTTTCTATTACTGCTCAAGATTTAGAACCAGAACATTTATCTATTTTCATATATTCATTGTTTAATCACAATAAACACAAATAAAACAGCACTAAATAATAATTCAATTTAAATTCAAATTAAAACAATATGCATTAGAATTTCCTATATTTGGCAGGATACAATGTTAATTGGGTTTTGCTAATTGGTCTTGACGTATTACAGTAAACACTTGAAAGTTGCTGGTAGAAAAAATCATACATATTTTACTACAGAATACATTCGAACAGTTCATAATTTTCGAAATTCAGACTCTCAGACAGAGTTATGACTAGAATTAGTTTATAATTCATCCAGACAGTATCTGCGTGAGTTAATAAAATTGAGGAGATGTGGTATGATTGTCAATGAGATAACTATCCAAAAGACTGTTAAGGATGTTCATACAAATTATAGTGTAGAATATAATGGGTGATAGCATTGAAAATAAAGTAATAAACTGTTGAAACAGTCTGTCTAGTTGTATATAATTTGGAAGTAATAATGCATTTTTAAATTTAAATGGAAATATATTAAAGCTCGTAAACTTTGCAAACATTCAAAACAATAAATCATGATTGAAGGTCCAGGGCCGAATAATCTTCACGAAAATGAGAAAACGATGCTAACATAACAGCATACAGAATACCAATGACTTATCATAAGTAGTTCCTTAAAACTTATCTTTAGACAAAATGTTATCATTAAACTATGCAAAAGGTTAAAAGTCAGATACCATGACTGAGGGGTCGATGCATTATGGTCATCATGGAAATGAGACGTAAAATGCTTATTTAACTGTATAACAAATATAATTGACTTACCATTAGTAGTTCCTTTTAACCTGACACAATTACAAACTTTAAATGTAAAATAAGCGAAAGTTGCAAAGTCGATAGATATTGACTGAGGAGACGGAGTCAAATAATATTGACGAATTTAAATGTGTAAATGCTGATTCAACACATACCAAATATGATAGATCTACCACCAGTGGTTCCTTAGACTGACATAATCAATCGCTCGATAGTATCTGTAAAACATAGACACCATAGAAATATATTAGCATCACGGAACACAACAAGACATTTGTGTAAATCAATTTGAAGGAAATGACGTATGAAGAGGGTCCGGCCCGACTGTCTGGTGAACTGTACAACAATTTCAATAAACAAACTAGTCAAATGTAAGTATACTATAAACTGCACACAAAACAGAAATTATATCCAGAATAAATAATCAAAACTATAAAGATATATCAATATGTTTCTTTACCGTAGGTTACATTCTACTCGTTTATTGTTGGAAAACGCGCAATCAGCCAAGGTTCCGAATATGCATATATAGAGGATCTGACAATGAAAAGATCAGAATAAAACAGAGGCAGACATACAGTACATTATTAAAGGACACATCAAACATGATTATGTGGTTAGTATGTCAGTTTTGGTGCCTTATAAATTTTGTTGTGATCGATCACTATTGAATTTCTTTCCGTTTCAAAGTTATGATTTATATTTCATAAAATGATATAAAATTGATTTAGAATTTGGAAAACATCTGCAATTCGTAGAATATCTTTATCAGTTTGTTACAATTTAAGGTTCAGTTTTTATAACAGGTAGGATGTACCGAAGTAAAATGATGCCTAAGGAGAAATAAAACAGAAGTCAAAGGAAGCGAATCAGAAAATGTGAAATTTGAGAAATACATGAACCAGAAAAATCCTACCCGCAAACAATCAATCAAACACATATAAACACAATTTGTTTAAAAACAAGCACATAACAATTCAGCTACCCTAGAATGAACGTTAACATATCACGTGAAAGTGGTCATTTCAACGGATCAATTGATCTTTAATTTTGTTATTATTCATTTCATATTATGAATATATTTCTGTTACGGGGTTATGAACTTGTTGGACCCAACACAAATTTCAAAAGAACTAGAAATGAATTTAACTTGTATCCGATTGGAGGACAGTCATTTGTAATTCATAAAAGAAGATCAATAATATCAGATTTGTTATATAATAACTGTTTTTGGAATCGTCTTTATTTTATCTAGTTCGGATAAAAACGACTAAGTAATTTGTAAAGGGTCAATTATTTTTTTAAATTCCCATCGCCTTGTTCGTCCTTATTTTTATTATTTTTTCACTTAGTAATAATAATTCAATGTGCAAGAAATACAGTTTGGATTGGATCTAATCTCATTTAAGAACAATATATAAGGTAAAATTGTCTTGAATCTGTTCTTTGGTAGAAATGTCTAACATATTCTAAGGTAGAACTGTTAGGGTAAGTTCTAGAAGTCCAAATCCATTATTAAGTGGAACAGTTCAAAATGACGTAATTTATATCATCTCAGTAGCAAATGTTCCGGTGATGAAATTATTTTAACAAACTTTTCTTAAATTTTCGCTATTAAATTCAAAACTATTAAGAAACTATTCAACTTCCTCAGGCAAATGTGACCATAGATGAATCAGCTACTTTTAGGTCCCTTTTGGTCATATAACTCTTCACTTGTTTATGTCTTATACATCCTTGGCTTTCAAATGCTTGGGTTTGAGCGTTCCTGATGACGATAAATCCAGAAAAGCTAGGTTACAACAGTTCCAAATTGTTCAAGTGTAGAACCGCTCCTGTCGGAAACTATTCTTTTAGGTGTGAGAACTTCTCGACAGTTTCAGACAGATTTTAATTGAGGGACATCTGATATAAAATAACTCATAATTAGGATGGGTTGCTCAGTTATTTCTTTTTCTTTCATTGGGAACATTTTTACAAATGATGTACAAGCTACTGCTCAATTAATCACAGAAAAAAACGTAGTAGCCATTACATAAACTAACGCATGTCGTCGCAATTGGAAGCACATTCGATACTAATTTATATAAATCCGGAATCTTATATGTTATCATAAGTCCCTAACCATATAAACCATCAAAAATTCTCGTGGCACATGCAAATAACATCCACCTGTATAAATAGTATAATTGTTGGAAACCTTGTCATATCACTTCCATATACATAAATCATACAAAATTAATAGTAAACGGAAAACTCAATTTTAATCGAAAAAAACATATATTGATATCCCTCGCATATAACAAATATATTTGAGATCATCGTCAACGATCAAGTGATAAGCCCAGCGTCCTTCCCTGAAATTTTTACGCTTACACAATGTGTCACTTTGACATCTTTGCAATAATCCAATTCAGTTTATTTTAAATACCGTAAAGAAAATGATTGTAGTTACATGCATAGTAGAATATTGTGCAAGACATATGTTATACGCAATTCAGATCAGTAACAAAACGTTAATATCACAATCATCGAAATCTGACAATGTAACCGATTATAGCAGATTTCTATTCAAATCGTAATTTCAGGTTCAATTACAACGTCTCTACTGCATATTTTTTTTTTAATTGTAGTTCCAAATAACAATAACTAATATACACAGTTTGCACAATCATTTATATTGTTACATTTATTTCAGTTTACTGGCAATCCTATTTCTCCAGAGAATCCAAATTATAGGAGACATCCAATGATTAACGACAAAGTGCACTGTGTTGTATTTGTATTTGATTCTTGGAAGCTCCAAATTATGACAAAATTTCTCCAGGAGACTGTGCAAGTGCATAAATCTTTAAATGACGCAAGCACGTTTTATTTGATCTTATAACAAATGTAGAAATTAGTTCAAAACTGAGTAAGATCAGGAACCGTTGCAGTATAGTAATCTTTTATTTTGCACCAGACCCCACGTACCCCTCTTCAATTTATTAAAACATTTTTAAATTTCAAGACATGAAATTTGTCAAAACCGATGTCAAATTTTCTTCAGAACAAATGTTTGTTGACGATGCTCCCATTTGAATAATCCAATTAAAGATGATATACTCAGGCATATCGTATATACTATAATGCAGAAATTGCACACATAGAACAGAGATATTTTCAAGTAATTGCATTGTCCATTCATCCATTCATGCGTATGTGGCATTGACTACTTGGTGTACGTCCTGAGCATTGGGTGTTGTATTCTAATTTCGGTTCGTGCTGTCTTGAAGCTTTGATTTTTCGACTTTATGATTTTTACTTCAACATAGCTTGTTTGAAATTGTTTACCTTTTGATGGTGTTTTTCCTAGTTTTGATTCATGCATCTTTGTTCAGTTATATTTAAAGTGAAACGTTGCAGTTCTATTCAAGCCCTTAAGGTATGTATGTCCTCTGTCATTTATATTAAGAATTATCGAACTTTGGTCAAAAGTTGTGATGTCTTTATCATTCAAACAAAAGTATGACAAAACTGAAAAGCAATATATGTTAAGTTTTCAAACTTTTGAAAATCAAATCAATGTTAGTTCATATTAAGACAAAACGAAATTAAAATCCCGATATACATTGACCAGTAAAGGGTTTATTGAAAATACTAAATGATGTACATAATTAAATGCCTATAATGAGAAAATTAATCCACTTTTATAATGATAAATGATTTAGACACAAAACATTTTACTTTTTTCTTTCTCATTAAATATAATCCATTGTTTGTTAGTTTTATTGGTCTCTCTTCGATTTATGAGTGTTTAGTATCCCTTTAGAATCTTCCGCCTTTTCTAAAGTGATAAAGGTAATCAGAAAACTGTCAATCAATGTCATTTAATAGTCCAGTGCGTCTGTAATGCATACAGGACGAATTCCATTATTTATATAATCATTCGAACATACTAACCTCTTCTCGTCCAATGGAACATCAATATTTTCCCTTTTATTTTCGATAATACATGGATTTCCATACACTATAAATGCTATGCATGAATGAATTTTCATTGAAGATTAATTATGAAAGTTAACTCTTAATAACTGCACTAACGAAATGTACAATCCCTGTAGCAGTTTCCATAGGTAAAGTGCGAAAGAAAATAATTATGAGTACTGTTGTTTGTCTTATAAATATATATAAAAACGAGAGAATAGAATTATTGAAACATTTTAAGCTTAGTTTTGAATGTTTCAAACTCTGTATTATTGAAAAGAGGACAAAGGTGAATTAAAGTAAACATCTAGTATTGGGACGATCTGAATTTCAATATTTAGCGATTTAGTTTTTAACATTTGTAAAATATAAAATGTTTGAAAAAGCTGATTTACATAACATTGTATGCTTTTATTAAATGAAGGAATTTGAGATACATAAATATTATATTTTACCTGAAGCAGAACAAATTCCATTTTTGAACAATTTATCCTTCTTGTCCTCACAAACTATCTCTGTTCTATGTAATGCCATCTGTTGACATGACTATCAAACATGATTTACATCTCTATTATTAACCATGTTGACACCCAAAAGGACTCATATTAAGGTTTTATTATTACAATGGGAAAGGATAATTTTGTAATGTCACTCGAAGGTGTAAATGTGTTCTTAATTGGTCAGACAATACTTAGTCATGTTTTATGAATATTTAAAACTTCGATTACGTCTCGAGCTTTTAATATTCATAACATAATTAATCAGTATTGTCTTAACTATACCTGTCCTTGGATAACAAATTAAAGGCGTATGACTGTCAGAAAGTGTGTTAATCCGAAACTTTACATCACCGAGTGATATTTAACACCGTAGTTATACTTTTCCACGAGCAACATGACGGATGTCAAATGTGAACAATATATGCTCACCCGTCCGAAGCTTCTGATATCATCTCCATTCAGTGTCGTAGGAATTGATTAAAAAGTGGGGTGGAGACAGACTGCGTAAAGTGAAAATAAAAACCCACTCACATCTATAGTCATTTTGGTGGTGTTCGTGTTGCGCAGTCTTTAGTTTTCTAGGTTGTGTCTTGTATACTGTTGGTTGTTTTTTTTTTTGTGTTTTTTCTGTCTTTTTTTTTTTGACCATGGCGTTGTCGTTGTTTATTTTCGACTTATGAGTTTGAATGTCCCTTTGGTATCTTTCGCCTCTTAATATTTTTATGCAGTGTTTTGTAGACTGTTGTTTGTCTTTCTGTCGTTTTTTTTTGGCTATGATTTTGTCTGTCTCTCTTCGACTTATACATTTTATTCTCCTTTTGGTATCTGTTGCCTTCATTTTAGCAGTTATTTAATCAATAGGTGCACCTTTTTCTAGCTGTTTTAGTTAACGTGGATAGTATCGTAATAAACAAGCTTTGTAAATAACATCATCGTAAAAGTTGGGCAAATTTCCAATTACACTTGTGCATCCATGAAAACATTTATAAGGTAAAAAGTAATATGTGGCAACGATATTCCTGAATTAACGTCATTACAGACACGGGCAAACCAATTGAGTCAGGAACTATACACGCGCTGTGAGCGTTCCTCATAAAAGTAATTTCAGAAAAGCGATTCAGACATGCCAATATTATATCCATTTCAATTTTCCAAAGGACACAAAAACATCACCGACCTAAAAGGACAATTAACAATAGAGAACGAAAATTTGTCTCTTTGTCGTTAATTTTGTGTAAAGGTTCCACTGTGAATCAAAAACTTATAAATCATCACAAAAGAAGGACATTCATTGTCATTCAACCTACATTAATTTAAAGTCACTTCATGAGGTAAATTCTTCTATAAAATAATCTATTCTTGATTACTTGAAGCATTTTTTTTATTATGAAATAGTCTTTTACGAACAAATCAAAATTGTCCATTCTAAAACAATAAACAGGTTACTGCATTTACTAGTAAAGTCTTATATTGATTGCCTCTTCTTTTAAGATATCCTCAACTTATACTGATGACTAACATAGGCAAATTATCAAAATGATACAGAAAGATGTATCAAAGGTATTTCACAGTGAAAATATACAGTTACAGACACAACATGTATCGCAGGTACTAGGACTACCAGCATATAGTGTTCTACCCATGGAGAACATTCATATTGAGCACACAGGTAACACAGCCTTGGAGATTCTTACATTATATAATTTGAGACAGATGCTGAGGGCTACGGATGACTTCATTTTGAGCAATCACGATGAACTGAAACAAGACAAGTATGAACGAGGAAATGAAGTGTCAATTGACGTACAATTTCATTAGAAAATTAGTTTCAAACATTTATTTTATATAACATTCTCTATTATTTTATGTTTACAAATATTGGTTTCAAATGGTGTTGCCATTTGGCCTTTTCCTGTTTTCTTCTCCTTCAACTTTTGTATTTCTCCTTCCCTCCCTCCAGGATATTTTCTGGCTTTTACGAGGAAAAAGTAACACAAGACTCTCATATTTACTTAGATCAACATTTTACAAGAGTAAGGAACATTGTTTATTGTGGTTTAGTTTTGGGGAGTTTGGGTGATATTTTACCCTGAAAAAAGATACTAAAATTATGTTTGAAACTAATTTGCATAGCTTTGCAATGAAAGAGTGAATTTGTTAACAGAGAGATGCTAGATAGTAGTTTCTATTAATATTATGCCCTAAATGCACATATATCTGTGTGTTCGATTTGTTTTCTTGTTCTAAATATTATGCACTAGAATAAATATAGAACTTGCTTTATGTCGTTTCATTTAGTTTTAGGTAAACAAAATTAAGGTTGGGACAGTTTCAGATAGCAGCAAGTCGGAAACGGAACGCATGAATATGCACCAAGTAACTTGAGTTGCACATAAATTTTAATATGTATTTACTATTAGCACTTTCAACGGTAGTTTCTATGTATGTACCTTTTAGTTCTTAGTCATCCTCTACTTCTTGTGGTCAATCTGTAGTGTTTATAATATGTAGTCAACACTTCTGTGATGACATCATGGTCATAATTATAAATTAACTGTTTATAAAACTTAATTTTTTCCAAATACTAAGGATTGTCTACCCCAGGAATAGATTACCTTAGCTGTATTTGACAAAACCTTTCGCAATTTCGGGTCCTGAATACTCTTCAACTTCGTATTTTATTGGGCCTTTTTATTTTTATTTTTATTCGAGGTCACTGATAAGTTTTTGAAGACGAAATGCGCGTCTGGCATACAAAATTTTATTCCTTGTATCTTTGATGAGTTTATTTGCATGTAACAACCTCTTTAATACTTTTTGGTTTTACTGATTTTATTTAATATTAAGACATACCATGAACTGACAGAATGTAAGGAAACCTAAACATTAGTATGTAACATAGAAGTAAGGTGAGTGGTGTTCTATTTCAATGATTCAATGATTGTTATGGCAAAAAAAATTAAATATGTAATTCAGATGTCTTTTCAAGGTTAATGTTTTAGAAAGGTGATACATGGTTGCATGAACAACAAGCATCATATAACCTGGGGATCTACTAGTTTACATCTGTAACACTTAGTATAGTACAAGTTAGAGAAAGAAATTAAATTTGACGATAAGTCTTGAAATTGTATGCAAAGAATCATGCAACGTATTAGAACATCTCAGCTTAGCTTATCTCTATGAAAATGCATTTATCTTTACTCCGTCAAAATTCAGAGAGAAAATGACCTAATTTATGAACGACGAGAAACTGATTTAGACATGCAGACAGTTGCATAGCAAACAAAAAGACAAAAACATACACTTGCAAACTGTCTAATAAACACTTCTCAGAAATTTTAACATTCAGCAACAAGATTCCCACAAAAGTGTAAACTCAGGTGCTACGGAATGATAAGATGTTCCTTTACTATGTTCCAGTTGCTGTGCCAGTGGCATTGCGTACAAATATTCCTTTGAGTAATGTTATTATAGAGGAAATTCGGGCAGAATTGGTGTGACGACAAATAGAACATATAGAAATGGTAATTTGTAAAGGGACAAGTCGTAATCTTCATCAAAACCAGGAAGGAGTCTGAAACTTCGACGACTTCAACCCTACACGGAAAAACCGTAAATGAGGACTTAGAAATGTATTACATTGCCTCTGGAAAAAAGGTAAATATGTGGGACTCGGAGGTGCGATGGGGACGCCGAAGTGCGATGATCACACGGAGTTGTGATGGTGTGCGCCGATGTGCGATAGTCTATATGACACTTGATGGCTATTTTAAAATCTACAGTTGTGCAACAATTATGGAAAATATATATTTTCATTAGTTAGTATCTTATTTTGAATGAATTATTCTACATAAAACATTACGGCATTTCGGTATATATCGTTACCATAAATTGCTTAAAGTTTTACTACATTCTTTATAGATACAAAGATTTGATTAGTAAATTTGGCTGTATCTGTAGAAAACTTATTAAAACGGTATTTCACATCCTAAATATTACGATAATATTGTACTAAAAGCGCGGAAATCACTATGTGATCCGTGTAAACTCATCGAACCTTTAAAAACTTATCTTACTAATGTTGTAATTAGATCTTTGAATATAATTTACATTGGCACAAATATCGATTTTGTCATTCAGCAGATTAAAACATAACTTAATGTGTGTTCTTTTTAAACGGGTTTTTAGATGTATAAATACACATCCACGTTCATTTTCTATATAGAGATTACTCTACCTATATATAACATTATACATAATTATTAACAGGTTAACTCTAACTATCCTACTGCCTGTCGATACTTTTATTTTGGCATTGCACAAGTCATTTCTTCTTTGACTGTCCATGACGTTAAAACACTAAATCCCTGGGATGTGTTTAGTTGATTTTAGTTTCTGATGCATGATTTTTATTATTAATTGTTTTTGGCTTTTAACTAGCCTTCAGTAACTGTGAGTACTCTCAAATCGTACTTTCGTGTTAATTTGATCTGTTGATACAATTTGTAATGTATTTTGTTATTTAATGTTTACTTTTCAGTGTTATATCTAGTCTCACTATTTTTAATATATACCACCTTTGATAAGTGTTTAGTATGACGATAAATTTTCACTTTTGTTCTCGTACTAGGAACAACAAAATTATTTATTTTGTAAAAATATTTCCGTACTCCATGTATAACTTACAACAAAATTATCTTTATTTACCTGTGTACGTTATTTTATTTGGCGGCATTTTGTCAAAGGTTATGGTTGTCTTTCTGATATTGTTAAACATCTAACCCTTGTTTTATTAATTTTGTATTTACATTGTGTCATAGATCAAATTTATTCGTTCAGTGTATGTTCACTTGTTTTTGTTAATATGTCTTTTGATTTAGTTAAGCCATTTCAATTGATATTTTATAGTGTGTCTTTTATGTTGTGATGTTACACTATTGTTTCAGGTAGGGTGAAGGTTGGTGCCTATTAAAACGTTTAAACCTGTCAGGAACCTGATGTTCAGTGGTTGTCGTTTGTTGATGTAGTTCATAAGTGTTTCTCGTTTCTCGTTTCTCGTTTTTATATAGATTAGACCGTTGGTTTTCCTGTTGGAATGGTTTTACACTAGTCATTTTGGGACCCTTTATAGCTTGCTGTTCGGTGTGAGCCAAGGCTCCGTGTTGAAGGCCGTACTTTGACCTATAATTGTTTATTTTTACAAATTGTGACTTGGATGGAGAGTTGTCTCATTGGCACTCACCACATCTTCTTATATCTATAGAAGGTATGCATGTTTCATGTTGAAATAAAAGAATCGTATGACGAGTTATCATTCTACCATAAGACTGTTAACCATACAAATAAGGATTATGTGATAATAGTATACTGTTTGAATATTAGTATCATTTGAAATTACACTGCTAGTATTATAGTTTAGTCTATAACTATATATTAATGTGCTTCTACTTAAATGGTGTTTGCAACTTTTGAACTACAAGAATATGATTCATATTAGTTACTGTTTCATACTAAATGAGAGATTGTTCTCTTTAATTTTGGTGCATGAAGACATACTTCTGCGTTAACAGCTTATCTTTTCTTTGATCATGTTATAAGTTCCAAGTTAACCGTTTTATTATAATACGGACACCCTGTCTGAGTACCCGTATGCACTTTAAAAGAATACCACGCTTCATCAAACGTAAACAAAACTTTCTATAGATTTCAAAATAGAAGGATCCGCTACAGAAAGCTAAATTTCACCTTGCTACTAATCACTCCGCCTTACCTGTAGTATTTAAATGTTAAAATCCCTTATTTACTTGTTTCTGTTTTGGAATATGCTATAATGTTTTCGACTGGATTTCGAACATCAGACATCCATCAACTTATTGATCTTTTCACAAATAAGAGAGTTGTGTTTCCGATGTCATTTTGTCTTGGGAGGTTTAAATTTAAAAGCAAAGGAAGTATAAATACTTGAATACTTTAGGAGCCATATGACCAAAAGGAGCTTTTGAGCGAAGTCCATTTAACGTCAACTTTGCCTGAGGAAGTTTGGAGTTTCTAAATAATTATTTGATTTTATCATCGGAGAATTAAAGATAGGTATGTTATAAATCATTGCAATGCAGAAGCAGTGACTATTGAACTGCTGATACCCTCGAGGACAAACAGTCCATCAACAGTGGTATAGACCTATTGCTTTAGAAAATGAAAACAACACTTTATAAATTACATGCGTCCAAAGCGATTTTCTATATTGATCTTCATCAGGAACGTTCAAGCCGAATATTTGAAAGCCAAGGATGTAAAATATCCGAAACATTTGAAAAGATATATGACCAAAAGACCTTATAAAATTTAGAATGAAAATGGCACTTTATAGATTTGGTGCGAACAAAGAACTTTTCTGGGTTTGCAATCATCATGAACGCTCAAACCTAAATAACAAAAGCCACGGATACATAAATACTTGAGGAGCTATAATATTATAATTGACCTACAAAAGTAGCCAAATACGCTTAATGTCAACTTTGCCTGATTAATTGGAACATTAGTCTCTTTATAATTTTGATATTGTTGACAGTTGATTTAAGAAAGGAAGGTCATTAATCAAGTCAATGCAAAATACTGATTTTCTAATTGAGTACACCATTATGTACTAGCAGTGGTATATGTATACAGTTAACTATATTGATTATTTATTAACTATTATAGTCATTTAGTTCAAACTTTTGTACAATTAAAAAATCAATGAATGAATTAAAAAAACTGATGTTACAATTATCTTCATAACTACAAAAATTATTTCCTCATTCCAGTTTTTCATTACCAAGCATAGATCTAATTTAGTGTTTGTTACTGTTTTTAATTTCACCAGTCCACCATTTTCAAAGTCATACTTTCACTTAAATCAAGATATTGCGATCTTGCATTATTTCCTCAATAATTCTTGTAGTCATAATATCTAATTTATGCAATAGGTTGGCATGCCATGAGCTACGTGTGTATTCGATCGATTGAATGAAGAGGCAAATCTTAATATATGCAGGTTATTAGGAGCATACGCATAAATTAATAAACAAAATTTCATGCGCGTGGAATACATTAACGCAATCACGTGACAAATTGCTCAAAGTGAAAGATGGGGAATTGAAGGAATAGAGCTTTCAATTGTGCTACAGGTGTTAGTATCTTAAATAATATATATATTCGTAGAGTAAACTGAATAAGTAATCAAAAGATGTATAATATATCTAATGAAAATGGATCTTTAACGATTTCGGGACAAAACAACTTCCCGCTTCAAGTTTAGGTCAGCAATTTCCATGTTTTCTATATCATGTATATGGACTTCGCTCTGACATCCCATGACCCCACCATTCTAAAAAAAGACCGCCAAACGTCAGAGGAATTTCGGACTAGCCTATATACAGAACAATTTAAAATAATTTAATAAAATAAAACTTCCCTACCAAGGTTAGATTAAATTTAAGAAATAAATGACATTTAAGACGGACAAACAGATACCATAAACATAATTGTGTATATCTAGGCCAGAGTCTGAGCTTGTTTTGCTATATGATATAAAACCAAATTGACAAAAAAAAGGTCATTTATTCAAAATTATAAAATGCAAAAATACATTTTATAAATAAAACATTTGACATAAAAGTTCATAAGTAATATGAAATTATAATACATAATTAATACGAAATTACATGAACTAAAATCATATCAATTGAATAAATGACAAAGAATAGCAAAGGTGGGAGAAAATCTGCCCCACTAACAAACATATATACTTATCTACTTCTAAAGATAAAATTAAGGGAGGTATAAGGGTGGAAATTTTAATTCCACAAAATTGTTTGATAAAATTATAAGTTAATAAGTCAAAAGCGGAAGATAGAAGTAAGTGAACACGGCAAATACACACGCATTCGTACTGACACCGCACGATCATTGACCAATAAGAAAGATGTAATCCAATAATGCACTGATCATTAGTTAAATTTCTTTACATGTGAAAACATGTTATCTAATTTCAACAATTAATCGACTAATTAACTTTAACAAATCTGACCCATTGACCAGTACAGAGACATCATACATATACAGTATGAACAGCTCCTCTTTATATTATTTAAAGCAATAAACAAACATAATTAATCTTCCCTGCTGTCTTAAATGATTTTATTCAGCTTTTCAATAAGCAAATAAAATTGAATATTTTACATTCATGTTCTGTTCATACGTAATGGACAGATTGATACTTTATTTACATGTAGTCTAGGGATAATGTTACCCTTGTTTTATTGTTTGGCGGGTGTTTTTATATTCTATTTTGACCAGTTCCATTATATCAGTTGAATAGTTTTTTTTCTTTTGAAAAGCAAAACAAAATTAGTAGACCGTAAGGAAATGATTCCCGCTGTTGTGTAAACAAACAATTCAATTCGTTTGATGTGTTTGAGCTTTTGGTTTTGCCATTTGATAAGGGACTTTCCGTTTTGAATTTTCCTTGGAGTTCGGTATTTTGGTATTCTACTTTTAAACGATTTTCAAAATTTATCTAACTCAAAATTACAACAAAACTAGATCCATATTTTCATGTCAGTATCAAATTACTGGCTTTTGGGTTGATAATACCCTCGAGGGATTAACAGTCTACCAGCAGAGGTAGTAATAACATGTATGGGACCAATTTAATTGCTAGAGATGCGCTTTTCAATAATTAATGTCTCTTCAACCAATCATGATCGAGACCAGAACATTTGAAAAATCTAAATCTTAATTCAAACGTTGACGAGCTGGATAATAAAAGCAAAAACGACCAAAAATAAACTGAATCAGACGATCTAGAGCTAAGCACGAGGAGATACAATCCTTAATTTTAAAATATTTTTTAATTTGTATTACACCAAATTACAGTTATACAATAGCCGTATATTCATGCTTATATCGAAGTACTTGCTGCTGGGCTGATAAAAATCTCGGCCACTAACTGTCTACCCACAGAGGTATTGACCCAGTAAAAGAAAGAACATCAACGGTATCGATGTTACTGCACCAGATGCGCATTTCTACAATGAATATCTGTGTCTTCAATAATGCCAGTAGCAAAATCATTTGAAAATCCGAATCCTAATACATACGTTGAAAGCAAAGTCATAAAAGAAAATGGACCAAAAGTAAAGCCGAATCCGAACAAGTAATAAGTGCTATGCACGAGGGAGATACATTCCTTTACTTGAAATTATTTTCAAACTTTGAATATCATTTTATTTTATAAACGTTTGTTTACAAGTGATATGTCACTGTATGTAAAAGTGCTTTATACCAAATCTTTTACTAGGCCAATCTTATCATGTTGCTTTGGACAATTTTGCAATATATGCATACAGGGCTAACATTTGATAAAAGGACAATATATATATATATATATATATATATATATACAACTCGTCTAAACATAACCCAACAATGTTAGATCTGTAAATTTGCTTTGCTTTCAAAATTTTTGTTCTTCCCTCGCCGGGATTTGAACCCATGCTACTGAGATATCGTGACTATATATATATATATATATATATATATATATATATATATATATATATATATATATATATATATATATATATATATATATATATATATATATATATATATATATATATATATATATAGTCGAATAAAATATAATATCGAATCCCGGCCAGGGAAGAACAAAACTTTGCTTCCGCAAATCTACAGATTTAACATTGTTGGTCTGTTGTTTAGACGAATTATATATACAGAATGTATTTTCAGCCTTGTATCATCATCACTGCTGGTGATCCGATGGATAAAATCTGTTGTAGAGTCGTCACTGGTTCAGACGTACTTATATATATATGATATATGTACATTTACAATTTTAGATGACAATTGATAAAGGAGTCCTCACAAAACAAAAACAGTCTGATAAAGGTAGTAAAATAGAAATGCATTTGAAAATGTTCTTAATTCATGGTGATTCTAAACATATTCAGACAATCAACAAGGAAACCACAACTAATTGATATATATACTATGTGACTAAAACATGTATCTTCTCATCAATTGGTAAATCCGTAATGTTCAAGAAATCTTTTGATATGATATGAAGCAATACTTGTGATTTTTATTTGGTGACTCAACCATTCAACAGTTACCAATTTAGCGCGTGTTCTAACCACGAGCTCGTCTCTTTAGAACTGAGTTCTATTAGGGGCCCTAAAATGCAGTTAAGACACATTTGAACGCGGACGTACAAGAGAGTACCATTTTCAAATGTTGACAAAGCGAAGCGAAACGTACATTATCAATAATCGCAAAGATTATGGTAGAGAACAGATTAATTCAAGGAACATAATTATATTTGATATCAATAAATCAACAAGACCTTTGGTACGTACAAAATAACCGTCATAAAGCAACTTCTTACCAAATGTTTACTTGCTTGACAAACACCGCGGGTGTCAAATGTTCACTTTGTGCGTTGAGGCTTTGGCTAACTCGGCTGTGTATTTTTATGTGTTGGATTAAGTTGTTTTATGTAATGTATCCGTTTTATTCTGTAGTTAGTTCCACTTCGGTTTTATCATGTATATCTATTATATAGTCATTTTATAAAATTTACTGTTTGCAAAATTATAAATTATAATAAATAATAAGGATGTTCTTGTCCCAGGCAGAAAACCCTGGCCATGTTAGGCGCAACTTTTGGAAGTTTTGGTCCTCGGTGCTCTTCAGCTTTGTACTTGTTTTGGCTTTCAAACTTTTTCATCTGAGCGTCACTGGTTAGTCTTGTGTGGACGAGACGTACGTCTGGCGTATTAAATTTTAAACCTAGTACCTTTTGTTAGCTATTCGTGTGTTTCTTTGTCCTATATGTTCTCCCATTTATTTGTATTGTAGTCCTGTCATGTAATGTTGTCATTTTAATGTTATATTTAACACTGCCATACAAGCGGGAGGTTTGGCATGCCACAAAACCAGGTTCAACCCACCATTTTTTCTTAAAATGTCCTGTACCAAGTCAGGAAAATGGCCATTGTTATATTATAGTTCGTTTTTGTGTGTGTTACATTTTAATGTTGTGTTTTTGTTGTGTCGTTGTTCTCCTCTTATATTTGATGCGTTTCCCTCAGTTTTAGTTTGTAACCCGGATTTGTTTTTATCTCTATCGATTTATGAGTTTCGAACAGCGGTATACTACTGTTGCCTTTATTTATCCTCCACGAGGACCTAAATTTATCCCCAGGGTTTAGTGGTTTCGTGTTTCTCATTCTTAAATATTCTATTTATTGGTTTTATTGAAACATTTTTTCCCTATAATACTTTGTATCTTCGCGCTCCTATATTATATAGAAATTAGAATATTTGTTCTAGACATGAAATATTTTTAAAAATTTTATTTTATTTAATTTAATTCAATTTCGTACATGTTCAAAGCGTTTCATAGTAAACGATAGAAAGTATGTATTTATAAATAGCCTTATTAAAGACATTCAAAACATATATGCTAGTTTGATGTGATTCATTGATTAGTATTTCCTTTGTCAAAGTTTTGCAATTTTGAACAGGATCGCTGAAAAACTCTTTTGATTAAGGTCTATAAATTGATATATGTGAAATGTGCATTGATGAACCTTAAAAGCTATACGCTAAAGCAATTTTAGATCCTGTGTTAAATTCATTTTTACTTCCTTCCACCCCTGAAAATTTCAGGGCTGACAGAGCTTGGACTAATAAACATTTTACCTCCATCAGATTAGCTCTTAATGCTTCGGTTTTGAGATAAAAGCCAAAAGTTGCATTTACCCTACGTTCTATTTTTAGTCATGGCGGCCATGTTTTTTCACGAAACAGAAAATAAAACACAAACTTTATTCTAGATACCCTTAGAATCATTCAGCTTAAGTTTGGTTGGAATTGGTTCAGTTGTTTCAGAGAAGAAGATTTTTAAAGTTAGAAAACAAGATAAACAAATTGTGTAAAATTGTCCTTAAAGGCAATAACTCCTTAAGGGTTAATTGACAATTTTGATCATATGAACTTATTTGTAGATCTTACCTTGCTGAACATTTTTGCTGTTCACAGTTTATCTTTATCATTAATAATATTCAAGATAATAACCAAAAACTGCAAAATTTCCTTAAAATTACCAATTTAGTGGCAGCAACCCAACAATGGGTTATCAGATTCAACTGAAAATTTCAGGGCTGATAGAACTTCACCTAATGAACACTTTAACCCCATGTCAGATTTGCTCTAAATGCTTTGGTTTTTGAGATATAAGCCAAAAACTGCATTTTACCCCTATGTTCTATTTTTAGCCATGGCGGCCATGTTATTTGACGAAACAGTAAATAAAACACAAACTTTATTTTAGATACCTAAGCATCATTCAGCTTAAGTTTGGTTGGAATTGGTTCAGTAGTTTCAGAGGAGAAGATGTTTGAAATAGTTTACACCAGACGGACGACGACAGACGACGACGGACGACGGACGACAACAGACGACGACGGACGCCAAGTGATGGCAAAAGCTCACAGTTCCTTCGGAACGGTGAGCTAAAAACAAATAAATTCAATCTTTTCTATTTAAAAATGTTTCTAAAATATAAGCCTAAATGACAGTGCAAAATTTAGATAAAAATTAGTTAATTTTGTTTGTCTCTCATGTGTTTGTGTGTAATTATAGTTTTACTGAGAACCTTTCTACTTCGTACGAAACTTATAGATGAAATCGTGGATTGCAATATTGGTAAAGATACAATATTTCTAGCTCTCCGAAAATGTTATATTTATTAGGTCTTTCCACCTTCCGTGCTTTTGATTTTTTTTTTTTATTCTGTTTTATTTTCTTCCGCCACTTATGTTTCTGAAAGGTATTCGGTATAAATATCGATTATTGGTCTTTTGTTGGGCAATGTATGACAAATATATGTTCAAAACCTCGCCCGTAATTATAAGATATGTTATTCATTGACCGCTCCCGACATGTGTAACTTCAAGGCATATTTTAGCGGCGATCGATGTCTTTCAAAATTACTTTATTTTTATCAATAGTACCGCTTAAGTCGACGCTAGGGCCGTCTTGACCTTGTTGTAGGGTATGAATGATTTGTTCATTGTTGAAGACCCTGCATCAACTGTCAAGATGAAGAACAGGAATAAAAGCCCTGTTCATTGATAATTTTCTATGTTTTCTATGTATTGTGTGCGATTTTGTCCCATGTACATTTACTCCATATCCTTTCATTTTCTATCGAACAGTTATTGCGCTTTTGATATGCAATCTTTTTAACCGAACATTTTTAAATATGAGCGTCACCTCCACGTATAAAAAAGTTAAATTACAAAATACCGACCTCAAAGAAAATTCAAAACGGAAAATCTCTTATCAAATGACAAAATCAAATGCTCAAACACATCAAACGAATAGTGTTTTTCTGTGTTGGCATCTCCTCAGAAAGCGTTTGAGTTATCGCTTCATTTTTTCCAAAATGTGTATTGCTTGCTCGGGATGATCTGTAAGATTTAGACAGAATCGATCTGGTAACATGTAATAACAGTTATTTCCCTTTTCGGATTGACATAGTGTTATGTTTGGATACTGTGAAAGTACTTTTATTCGTTGGTATCAATTTTCGTGGTTTCAGCAAAAGTTACATGTTCGTGGGTTCTTGAATTCGTGGATTTTACATAAACATGTCACTTAACAAAAATGCTATAAATGTACTTTGAATTGTAGAATTGATTATTTAAGGAATGACTGTAATAATTATTCTGAAGAAATAACATCAAAAATGTGGTGCACTCTGAATAACCCGCGTAGAGGGTTATTTAAAAGTGTGCACCACATTTTTTAAGTTATTTCGAATAGACAAAAAAAAATATTACAGTCATTCCTTATAATTTAATTCTAAATTCCATTTTTAGAGAGTAAATTTTGAAAAAATGTTGGTGACGTCACGATCACATGACAAAATTATGTCTATAAGCTGAAAGACAAAACACTTTCAGCCAATCAGAAGACGTGTTACATCCAAAATTAAATTATTATGAAATAGAAAAGAAACACAAATTGAAATCATTATTTTTTCCTATGAGAATTATGAAAAAAAGAACACTTCTTTATCGCATATCAAACTTTAATCGATCAAAACTTATTTCTCATGAGAAATAAAAGGTTAACAGACGTACATTTTAGGTTTTTAAAGATTAAATGGGTTAAATCCGGTCTGAAGTTGTACAAAAAAAATGTATATTTAGTTCTTATTGCGTGGGCTTATATAACTGTATCCATAAAATCAAATCTACATGGGATCTTTCCATGTCTGGAATTGGACAACAGTTATATTTCGTTGAACACTTAAATTCGTGGATAAAGCCATCCACGAAAACCACGAAAATTGGTACCCACGAATAAAAGTATTTCCACAGTAACTCATAAACTTTAAGTCATACAAACCTAGATGCTTTTGATATGAGGCCTTTTGGTCGATAAGCATAATATTGAGGTGAAGTTCAAATTTCAATGTCATCTTTTAAATTTTGAACTTTGCTTGTTATCAGAAAACGTAAAAGTTATCAACATGAGATGTTTGGCAAAAGTAAGTTGTGACATGAATGAGAACAGTTGCACAGATGCGCACACAAAATTCTATTCTTTCAATACAGATACAGAAATGCCATTTAAATGAGATATACATGATAATGGCAGTTATCTTGATGATTCTCAGGTTTGGTAATTTACCTATAATAAAGTGTATGTAATAAACTAAATATGACTTATAGATGCATGTTTTAAAGGTTTTTGTAACAATCTATAGATGGGTCAATATCCTAATGCGCCTCAAATTAAGGAACACAAAGTTGTGCGTAAACAAAAATCTCTGTGTAGTGATATTGGACATGTTTCTATTTTAACAAGTGACTGAGCTTAACCATTTGTGTTGATTTGAAAAGTAGAGGACCATAGAATAATTGTAAAAACTATGCAGTTATTAAATGTATGCAAAGTATTAAGGGACGACATCAAAAGTTCAATGTAGGATAAAAACTTAATTCACATAGTTTTTCACTAACCCTACCCCCACCCCCACCCCTTCTGAACTTAATTTGGGAAAAATTGAATGACCAATATGGATATATGTAAAATCGATTTTGGATAAACAAAACTTGCAGCAATTTTAACCCCCATCCCCACCCCAAACTATTTGATTTAAGTTTTTATCCTACATTGATCTTTTGATGTCGTCCCTAAATTTTCAAAGAACTTATTGTGTGAAAAAGGTTTTTACCACCAGGAGCCGCATCACGAAAGGATTTTGGGGTGTGCTAATTTACGGAAAATGAATCACACTTCGTACCCCGAAAAAATTTAACCATATATGTGAAAATGTCTCAGCTTCGAAATGAGCCTTCATGCATATCCAAGTTTACGATATGGACTGTGCTACAGAGGAAACGTTACCATTACCGCCTATGTAAAATCAATTACGCATATTGCCCCAGATGCGTGCACACTTGTCCATCTGAATTTTTCAGAGACGGCTAGTTAAGAATAAGAGAAGCATTTAGTTAAATAATTTGTATGTCTTTCAAAGTTGTATTTGCTACAAAATTTGCTATCTAAAAAATATTTATTATGTATTGAACCCTGCAGTTACATACTAAACAATGGATATTTTTTACAGATTCCATTTTTTAAATCTTTCATTGTTTTATATCTATCTTTTGCATATGGATACAGATGCAAGTTGATGATAATAATAATAATAATAATAATAATAATAATAATAATAATAATAATAATAATAATAATAATATCTTCATTTAAAGAGAGTAATTCATTTGGATTAAACCAATTTTCAATAAGGCTCTCTACATACAATATTAACCACACGAATAAAACATAATCAATCTACAAATACACAAATATAAACAATATAACAAAAATATAAACATATAACATAAATAATACAACTAAAGTATGCATTGTGGTTAAATTTATAAATTTCACATTTTCTTTAATATATAATGACGTGTAAGAGTATTTGAATGCAGATACAGTTTTTGATTTTTAATTTCACTGGATAGTGAATTCCACACTCGGACCACTAAAGAAAAACTTGATTTGTATAATTCTGTATTTGATTTAGGGACAATAAAATTATCTGATGATGAAAGTCAAGTATTGTACGATTGGTTACTATTTGTAGGCAAAATAAGATTTGATAAATATTTTAGTGCCTGTTCATGTTTTGATTTATTCATTAGTAATGACTTGTGGTAAAGTATGCTCTAAGTAACAGGAATAATTTCAGACTCCTTAAATAGTTCAACAGATGGTTTACGAATACCGTGTTTGTTTGAAATAATTCTAGCTGCCCTTTTGCAATTTTAGTAAACTGTCAATTAAAAACTTGTTACAGTTTCCCCATATTAGAAAATATTTGTCATTGTTGTGATGAAAATAAAATGTTAGTAAATGTGTCAAAACAAAGGCAATGTGTATAGGTTCAAAACAAAAACTGTATACGGTGGTAACCTTAAAGAATGGGCCAGTTTTTACTCGATGATGATAGTTGTGTTTAAGTTTTTGGACATAATATCTTTATAACTTAGTAGTTTAGCATACTTTTCTTTCTTTTTTTTAATTTTCTTACTATTTTGATTAAATACATTAAATGTTAAAACTGAAACTAAAATCTATATTCACACTCAAACATTGATCACATTTGACCTATTTCTTTTCTTCTTTTAAGTGTATATCATGGAATCAAAAACGTATTCCATATACCTCATATTTTTTATTGATAGTTAGGTTCAAATTTGTCTCCAAGGAACTCGTCCAAGTAGTTTAGAAGAAAATCGTCTGCCGCTCTCAACATTTGACGCAAATTGTACAAAGCAAGAATGTTAACATTCTCGTTGATACGTTGTTCACTATCGATATTCTTCATTGGTAGAACAGTATATGGTGGTAACCTCAAAGAATGGGCCAGTTTTTCGACTCGATCCTTAATGTCAGGGCTGTGAAAAATACGAGACAAATCTACCTTTACCGTCTCTGATAGGCAATCAATTTTGGTCATCAAAATGAGCTGAGGAATACCTGAAATCAATAGACGTTTTAGTAATTGAGCTAAAAACAGAGACGGATATCTTGTATTTGAATCTAACGAAAATGACTGTGTTAATTGTATGGATTAACAAAAGACCACAAAACGGTTTAATATACCAATTAAAGTTCGAACTAATTGCTAATATACAAATAAATTCAAAATATACTTATTTTTTTTTACAACCACAAAATTTCGATAACACTTAAATAGTTCATTCACAGTACACATTCATTTGAGATAACAATTGACTTGAGCAGGGTCAAATTCAAACTTATCTTTGTAAGAAAACAAAAATAAAAAGAAATGGTCTTTAAATACTTTCAGTACTGTGTATTCGTTTATTTTCGTGTATACCAAATTTTGTGAATTGAGGAAAATTGTATTTTCTTGGATATTTGATTTCGTGGTTTTGCCAAAGTCTGCGTATAAGCCTAAAGAAAATGTGTACTTCGTTGAAAGTTTAAAATCCTGGTTTATCTATAACCACTTAAACCATGAAAATTGGTATCCATGGAATAATAATTAATGCACAGTAATCATAATACTATTGTATAATGAGGAATAACAAAAATATATAATTTCATATTTAAATCAAAGAAATCTAAACACAATATAGTATACATATATTTATATAAAGAAAAAACATATGAAGGTAATGGTAATCAGATTTTAGATTCTTTTTATGTTTAAACGAACCAAGTAATATTCACCAAATAATATACTGGCTCAATATTATTATTTACACCAAGTACTAGTGCCCTAATACGATAATATATGGGGTCAATAAAATTCCACATGGTATGATAGCAAAGCCATTCGGCTGTTAAAAGGATACAGTCCAAGAAAAAAGCCATAAGGCAACTAACTACATCCAAACTGAGCTAGCCCTGGTGTGTCGACAAGATACACATGTTCTGCTATGCATGTATCACCAGCTATAGAATCCAGACGTGTTAAGATCAGCAATAGAACACAGTCGCTAAAATTACCGACCATGTTAAGGAATCGATCCAGCCCCTCTCGGGGTACGTGAAGTGTTTTCATTACAAGTTGGGTATTATGACGTTTATCAATGAACGTATAAACTAAACTACATATTAATGATAGTGAGGTTGGTTTCCAGAAGCGAAGTAACAATCCTTAAGTAAGAACAAAAAAACGATGTTGCGTACACATTTAATGTATTCAACTAAACTCCCAGACCTCATTGCGCTTCACTCATCACAAATGCATTTAGTATTAGAGATACTTATTTTTCGACACGTTCTGCTCTTGGTGGCCTTATGATCTTGGATAGATAAAATGATTGTTTGCTTTACGTCCAGTGGAAAAATCATGTAATTATGAACAGAATTATCATGAGTCCCATGAAGGATTAAAGAGCTGGACTTTTAACAAAGTTATGATTTATTTTCTATATGAATGACCATTGAAGTACCTCTTGTATATAACTATAATTAGTATTAATTTATAATTTAAGGTGGTACCTAACACTACAGGGAGATAACTCTGTAAAAATCAGCTAAACGTTTTAATCACGTTGTTTTGTTAAGGAAATATTAAGCTTCTCAATGATCAAAATTAGTGGTTGTCAAACTGCTATATAACCAACGAAATTTTTCTGATAAAGTGGTTGGTTCAAATTTTTTGAAATTTTTATATTTTTGTCAAAGGGTCAAAGTAAACATTTTGTCAAAATTTTATGAAAATTAAACGAGCCAAATTAATATTAGTCAAGGTGTTGGGTACCACCTTAATCCTTACAAAAGGTTTTGTAGGAAATGAGGAAGTAATCAGTTACACAAAAACAGTACATTTGAAACAATTAAAGTACATCAATCGGTAAAAGAAATCTAATATTTGGGAGATCAATATAAAATATTAGAAGATGTGGTATGATTGCTAATGAAACAACTATTCACCAGAAACCAAAATGACGTATATGTAAGCAACAGTAAGTCACCGTACGGCCTTCAACAATTATCGAAACGTAAACAGGCTGGTCTAGTCATGCACTACTTTCAGATCAAAATAGGGTGTTGTATGTTCTTTCACAATCAATTTTCTAAATAATTTGCACCTCTTCAAGGAAACATTAATTTCATTTACTCTTCTATCTGATACACGAGAGATTGAGTTAAAATATATCATGATAGATTCAAAAGTGGTTTTCGTTACTGATTCGAATAGTGTTGTGTGTCGCCTTTTGTACAGCTTTTTTTGTAAAAGTAATGCATTATTTTCTTTAACGTAGTGCACGTTATTATTGGGGAAGTTGGACCATTTCGAAAAACAGATTTGTTTCACATTGTTTAAGCCTTTTGATAATACGTAAAGGATTATTACACAGATTTTGAAGTTAAATTGCATTTATTTGCATTCAAGATCCGTTATCAGACAATCTTACTCGATCCGATTGCAATGTTTGACCACCGTTACAAATTCTTTCACAATATTTTTCTCGGTATACCGAATGACAGCCTATAGTCAGAACTGGATGAGAAAATGTTCTGTCCTAATATAAAGTTGTAAGAAGTGTTAATTGAAAAAATGTGTTACAGTGCACTAATAGAGGCCTTCTGGTTCGTATTTTTAATGCGTTTTATGCATTCAAATTCAAAATTACAAAACATGGACCAACAAAAGTTCAATTTCCTATTCTTTGCACGTGATCTAGTACTGGAAAATTTGAAGAAAAAAAATTGTTAAATCTCTTTCTTCTTTTTATGTGTAGTCTATTGATATAAGGAAAAGATCGATAACACATTTTGGTCTTTAATTCAAAGTTTCGAGCTTCTCAGTCCAGATATTGTTTTTACCTTTTTGATTCATAAGTTCTTGAGTTTTATTCATTTGTTCTTGCACACGATCAGTCATGGGATAATCCGGGTCGTTATTGGAGTCGACAACAATTGCAACGCAGTGTATTCTGTCGTGCATTTTAGGATCTCGTCTGTAGAATGGGCTTTCCTTTGTTATGCGTGATTTGTCAACAAACTGTTAAAAATAAAAAACATATATTAATTAAACTTAAATAAGTAAGAAATACCCAACACATTAACTTAACCTCGATTTAAACATTTCTTTAATGCCACCCAAGGTGGTTTCTTTTCGAAATATATAAATATATAAACATTAAAATACAAATCATATCAAACTCACTTTGTTACGTAACCCTCTTGCTACGGCTTATTTCATAGGGATGCATTTCGTGTGCCAGAAAATACGACAGCTGGTCGTTTGGGACGTCCTATGTCCAACAATGACGTCAATCGATATATGACGTCACGCCCAAATGACGTAACACTGGGGCCCATTGAAGAAAAATATAACACGGTTTAACCTTCGGTCTTTTATTTGAAAGAGCTATACAGCAATGATTAGAAGATTGGATACTTAAACATAATGGCATATGTGTCCCTCCGGTCGCAGATTTGTATTTTGTGTTTGGTGTTCTGTTGTTTGTCTGTTGGTCTTTTTCTTTTTAGCCATGGCGTTGTCAGTTTAATTTCGACTTATGAGATTGAATGTCCCTCTGGTATCTTTCGCCTCTCTTTTGCTTTCTATACGGTTTGGGGTTTAATCATTGTTTAAGACCGTACTTTCTATGTTGTGTCATCTGTACTATTATTTGTCTGTTTGTCTTTTATTTTTGGCCATGGCGTTGTCAGTTTGTTTTCGATCTATGAGTTTGACTGTCCCTCTGGTATCTTTCGTCCCTCTTTTCCAATCATATGATAATGTAATTCTACAATTAAAGGTTAATAAAACTCGAAACGATTAATTTAGGAGAGTATAATTTATCTGCTTTTTCTTTTTAGCCATTGAGTTGTCAGTTTATTTTCGACTTATCAGTTTGAATGTCCCTTTGGTATCTTTCGCACCTCTTTTACTTATTAGTTGTAATTGGTTTTGCAATCTTTCAGTAACTGCGAGTTTATACTCTTGTATCGGTACTCTGTTTTTTTTTTTTTTGTCTTTAAGTTAGGTTTTTTGTGTACTCCGTACCAATCTATTGAGTTTTGCCGTATTCAGCAATTTTTACGAGTTTTGGGGTTATGTTGATGAGCTCACACAAAATGTTCACTCCATGACATTCCTTATGTGACTGTCCAAATACAAGATCCTGTTATTCAGTGGTTGTCGTTGGTTAAAGTCTGTCATACTTGTTTTCAGTTATAAATCAGGCCGTTAATTTTCATCGATTGAAATGTTTCATATTTGTCATGTTGGGGTCATGTATAGCTGACTATACGGTATTAGTTTTGCTCGTTGTCGAAGGCCGAAAGGTAACATATAGTTGCTTTCATCCATGTTACTTCGACTGTGATAGATAACTTTCTCATTTGTAATCAAGCCATGTCTCCTTATTTTTATATACACTCCGTACGAACAAAAGTCATATTTTATATAGCCTGGCCTAGTTGTACGAGTTTCTTTTGCACTAGACACAGTTTAGATTTTTTTCCGTTGATGTCTAAACAGATGGAGTTATCAATTTGTTTAGAGAACTGTATTAGTTTACAAGTCCAAAATGCAGTTTTGTAAATACTAGTATTCTTTGAGCGTTCCTGATGAAGGTAAATCCAGAAAAGCGCTTCGCATGACATTTATAAAGTGTTTTTTTTTTTTTCATTTTACAGCTCACTGTCGTTATCGCTGCTGGTGGACTATCAGTCCCGAGAGTATCGTCAGCTCAGTGGTCAGTACATGACATGATTTATAACAAAACCTTTCTAAAATTGTCCGTTTTAAATTTAGAAATTATAAAAAACTAAGATTTCAACTCCTTCAGGCAAAGTTGACCTTAAATGGATTTGGCTATTTTCTACGTCCTTTTGGTTGTATAGCCCTTCAACCGTTTCTGTTGTTACACGTCCTTGGCTTTCAATATTCGGCTTTGAACTAATGTAAAACGTTAAAAGGAAATATTTAGTGAAAGCATTGTAAATCCGATGACAAGGCCATCCAATGGTGAAAAAACATCGAAGAAATGTCACAAGTTAAAAAGCATATAAATGTTACTGCTACCAAAGTGTCTTATTGGCAATCATACCACATCAATTATTTTACCATGATGAATTCTGTTTATTTATTCTCCAAAATACTTATTTGTTAGGCCATGATAAACACAAATCAAATGTACTCATCCTCAACCCTACCAATCTAGGAATTTTTCAGAGCCAAAAAAAAAAAAATTACTTTTGGCTGTTTGCTTTCGTTTTACAAAAATGGCAAAATTAAACAAAAGATAATTCGCCCTCTCCTCAAATTTTATTTTAAAAGATGGATGAGAATCTAGGATTTTATAAATGGTATTAACGGAAATTTCTATATTGCCAACTCCACATTATTTTTGATTTTATTAGAGCGAAACATATTTTTTGATATTTGGATTTTTTTATTTGTTTTCACAAATTACTAGAAAATATAAAGGTTAAATTCTTCTCTTTCCAAAATTTTACCAAAACTTTGGATAAAAATCTAAAATGTTTTTATATGATGGCCTAACCGTGTATTTATCTTTAATATTGCCATCTAAGATTGCTTCAATGTCGAACTGATCAATTTCTTGAGCATCTTCAAATCCTCGACAATCACAAATCCTGAACCGAAGAGGTCTTTGATTTGATACAATGGTGTAGACATTGAACTGTAATTATAGAAAAAGTAAATATACATACATGTACATCAAACTTTAAGGCTCTGTTATTATGAAAAATTTACAAGCTCTGAGGCCTCAATAAACTAATATTTCATATTGCAGAGTTAGAAAATAATCGAATTGATAGTAGGTATAGTGTTTGTGCTTTTCGTGTGATTTAATCGAGTTTTATTTTCGAGTTTGAGCACGTTTTATTTGAACAAATTGAAATTAAAAATGTAATATACTATTAGATCCATGTAAGATTTTTTTCTATTGATACTGTAATGCATTCAGTGAACTATATGTAAAAATAACAGCTGCCTGGAACAAAATTAGCAAAATCAAATGACACTAAGTAATCTACGAAATTTTCTTTGTTATACTAATTAAACTAGTGTTGTAATGTTCATTCCCAACACTCAATTAAAGAGAGCATATTAAAGGTATGTTTAAAAATACATCTATATTAGTTATAATGTTTTCCACAACAAGATCCTCGGGAAGTATGTACATTTAATTATGTCAGGGAATAAATAGTCTAGCTTCTAATATACTATTCAGTATCTTGTATATTCAATTAAGGTATTTATTGTTCTCAGGTCTCTCAAATTCGTAGTATTTCTTTTTAAAGTAAGGAGTGTCATGTCGGATTTGTGAACATAACAAAAATTAGTGATCTGATAACAAAATATTCGTAAAATTCACTTGCCGAATTCCGTTGTTTAATTATTGGTTTTAAAGTTTTACGAACGTGATATTTACTTCTTGGATAGCACTACAACTTACCGATTTTGTCAGACTATTGTCCGAACTTCCTGCCCTAGCTTGAATCGATACTCTTCCCCGAAAAATAGAATTCAGTGTGTTAAAAAAGCTTGATTTTCCTGAACCGACTGGACCAAGTAATAGCACATTGACGTATGGAATTGCATCTTCGGACACACCCATCTCGCGCAACGGCCAATATTCCTCTATGTCTCTCTTCAGTGTCTCTTGTAACTGTATAAAACAAATTAAATTTGTAAATATATGTACGTCTGTTATACACTAGCAGTTTGAGCCCTTTACATTAAATACAAATTTTAATGCATTCTCCTTTTACAAATAAGGATTTATTCAATATTTGTGAATTTTATTCCAACTATCATAATACTACATATCCAAACATTTTTATTATTTTACCATAAATCCTATCAAAAGACATAATATAAAATATTTTGCTTTCTTAAAACATATTATAAAAAGGTTTTGCTTCCTGGTTAAGGAAATAGGATAACGGTAAATTTTCGGGCTACGGGTAATTCGTGGTTAAGTGTTTGACATACGTCTATGAATAGAACAGATGAGCAGATAAAAATAAAATAATGGCTACTATTTTGGGGTTGTCATGAAGGTAATAATTAATTCTATTGTCAACCTCGCAAATATATTCGTGAGGATTTCAAAGGAAACTAGTGTTTTCAAATTGAACAGTTTTTCCTAACCGGTTATTCGGATAATCTTTTAATCGATTAAACGAGAGGCGAAACATACCAAAGGGACATTCAAACTCATAAGTAGAAATAAACTGACAACGCCATGGATAAAACAGAAAAGACAAACAGACAAACAACAGTACACAAAATACAACATAAAAACCAGAGACTGAGCAACACGAACCCCACAAAAAACTGGGGGATCTAAGGTAATCCGGAAGGGTAAGCAGATCCTGCTCCACATGTGGCACCCATCGTGTTGCTCATGTTAGTATAACTCGGTGATAAGTCTAATTCGGTAGGTCACATTCGGGAAAAGGGGACGGGATTGTAGTTACGACAATTGGAACATATCTGTTGTCATCTGTGAAACGGATATTCCATAACGGTTAACCAACTCGTGATGGCGTCCGTAAAATTTACGAAGGGACGATTTCAACTTCACCACTTGGAACTCTTGGCTTAATAGCTTCCTTGTGAGCAGCAACCCTCTATCAAGGAAATCATGATAGGAAATACAAGCCCTGGAATATCGTATCAACTGGGAGATATATACTCCGTATGCAGGCGCTGCTGAATTAACCGATGAACTGCAGAAAGGCATAGCAAAATAGTCATCCGAGTAAAATAGTTCGTTGGTTCCTCGTTCATTTTACCACGAAAAGGGTGGTAATTGTTGACAGATTGGGATTGACATTAAAATCAATATATATTATTATATAATGTAGATAATATATGGAAGCAAAGTTTAAATGTTTTGATTTACTTATGGTTAAACACAGTATTTTAATACGTGAATTTTATTACTAAAGGAGTTATACTAAAACGTTTATAACAATGACTCTTTTTATACTTGTTTACATTATTTCTGTTCGATCCAAGCCAAAACATGTTCGGTTTGTTGTTAACTTTTTAACAGAAAAGGTGATAACTTATCAAACCTGGTATGGTTTACTTGGTCTTAAAGTAGTAACCCTCTATCAAATAATTCATTAAAAGGAAACTACTCGCAGTTACCGAAACCTAGATCAAATTCCATATTCAACTTTAAGTTAACCATGTTTTCCCCGACTGTTATACCAATCAGTACAACTGTAATGAACTATGTGTAAAATATTTAAGCAGAATGAGAACAGCATTCCTTTGTGCAATGCCAAAATATAAGTATAGATAGGATTTAGGACGATTGTATTTAAAATACCCGGATAGCAATACATGCTGAGTTTTGATGGAAAAATAATTCAGTCAGTGAACTGTGTAACTGTAAAAGGCTGAAAAGGGACCCTGTCTCATATTGTATTTTAAACCACATGAAAATTTACTCCGTGTCAAAATACCATATTAACTAGAGGCTCTACAGAGTCTGTGTCACTCACCTTGGTCTATGTGCTTATCAAACAAAGGACACTCTCCAACATTGTAGAATGGAATAGACTTTGGTACCATTAAAACGTTTAAACCCGCTGCATTTGTTTGCACCTGTCCTAAGTCAGGAATCTGATGTTCAGTAGTTGTCGTTTGTTGATGTGGTTCATAAGTGTTTCTCGTTTCTCGTTTTTATATAGATTAGACCGTTGGTTTCCCGTTTGAATGGTTTTACACTAGTAATTTTGGGGCCCTTTATAGCTTACTGTTCGGTGTGAGCCAAGGCTCCGTGTTGAAGACCGTACTTTGACCTATAATGGTTTACTTTTATAAATTTTGACTTGGATGGAGAGTTGTCTCATTGGCACTAATACCACATCTTCTTATATCTATTCATGACAAAATATCTATTTTGTTGATCTTGTATTAGTGATCTTTTAGTCTGTTTAGTTTCTCTCTATTTTCTTTAGTTTTGCTCAAAACACAAAGAGGGTAAAAAATCCTCATTTAAGGTGGCTGGGGCGTCTTAATTAAAATCCATAGAATTTTTAATAATTTGTCAAAATGAAGTTTTTACATGATTTTTGCAAAATATAATAAAAAGTATGGGTCACCGAACTTTTTCCCGCTACAGGTTGTGCAAAATTGTCAGATTTTGTATAGATTATGCATGGAAAATCCAATTTTTGTGATAAAAGAAAACTACCTGATAAAATTTTAAGATAAAGTGTGAGAAGATAGCTCTTATAACATGCTTTCAGATAAGAAAAAGAAAAATGGGATCACCGAACTTGTTTTCTTGCTACATATTAAAATAGCTAAATTCACAACACTTTCTATTATAAAATTACTTTATCTGAGTTATCTCCCTACTATTTGAGTTATTTCCCTAATTTAGCAAAGTAGAAAAAATGAATCAAACACAAATATGTTTTTTTAGAAATTACAACCGTAAATATGATAAAACACATAATTTTCTATATTTACATCAAAAGTCTTACACATGAATTACATACTACTCTCAAAATTTGCACACTTCATTAAAGATATAGACCAACTGTTATCTGCTTCTTCAAAATCCAAGATGGAGGAAGACACCGAGCCACCTTAAGGGCAATCACTCCTATGAAGAGTGACAGTCTACTAACTATATTGGCAAAATTTGACTTTTAATAGATCTTGCCTTGCTGATCATTTTGTGATTTAAAGTGTTTATTTATCTATTATAATTTAAATCATATAAGGCATAACGGAAACAAAAATGTTTCTTTCTAAATATCATAGCTTTCATGCAAAAAATGGTAAAATTTGTCATTTATGGGCAATAACTCCTATAAGAATTTGTCTAACAGTTTTGACAATTGGTACATCTCATTATTCTGAACATTTTACTCCTTTCAGATTTTCTCTATTTATAACGGTTAAAAAATAATAGACAAAACTTGCATTTACCCCATGTTTTATTTTTAGCCATGTCGGCCATGTTGGTTGGTAGGCGGGGTCATCAGGCACATTTTAAAACTAGATACCCTAATGATGATTGTGCCGAGTTTGGTTAAATTAGTCTCAGTAGTTTCAGAGGAGAAGATTTCTGTAAAGATTACAAAATTTACAAAAAATAATAAAATTGACTATAAAGGGCAATATCTTCTTAAGGGTCAATTGACCATTTTGGTCATGTAGACTTATTTGTAGATCTTATTTTGCTGTACATTATTGCTGTTTACAGTTTATCTCTATCTATAATAATATTGAAGATAATAACCAAAAACTGCAATATGTTCCTAAAATTACCAATTCAGGGCAGCAACACAACAACGGGTTGTCTGATTTGTCTGAAAATTTCAGGCCAGATAGATCTTAACCTGATAAACATATTAACTGCCTGTCAGATTTGCTCTAAATGCTTTAGTTTCAGAGATATAAGCCAAAATCTGCATTTTATTCCTATATTATATTTTTAACCATGTCGGCCATGTTGGTTGGTAGGCGGGGTTATCGGACACATTTTTAAACTATATACCCTTATGATAATTGTGGCCAAGTTTGGTTAAATTTGTCTCAGTAGTTTCAGAGGAGAAGATTTCTGTAAAGATTACAAAATTTACTATAAAGGCAATAACTCCTTAAGGGTCAATTGACAATTTTGGTCATGTTAACTTATTTGTAGATCTATATTGCTGAACATTATTGCTGTTTACAGTTTATCTCTATCTATAATAATATTCAAGATAATAACCAAAAACTGCTAAATTTTCTTAAAATTACAAATTCAGGGCAGCAACCCAACAACGGGTTGTCTGATTTGTCTGAAAATTTCAGGCCAGATAGATCTTAACCTGATGAACATATTAACTGCCTGTCAGATTTGCTCTAAATGCTTTAGTTTCAGAGATATAAGCCAAAATCTGCATTTTATCCCTATATTATATTTTTAAACCATGTCGGCCATGTTGGTTGGTAGGCGGGGTTATCGGACACATTTTTAAACTATATACCCTTATGATAATTGTGGCCAAGTTTGGTTAAATTTGTCTCAGTAGTTTCAGAGGAGAAGATTTTGTAAAGATTACAAAAATTTACAAAAATTGTTAAAATTTACTATAAAGGCAATAACTCCTTAAGGGTCAATTGACAATTTTGGTCATGTAACTTATTTGTAGATCTATATTGCTGAACATTATTGCTGTTTACAGTTTATCTCTATCTATAATAATATTCAAGATGATAACCAAAACTGCTAAATTTTCTTAAAATTACAAATTCAGGGCAGCAACCCAACAACGGGTTGTCTGATTTGTCTGAAAATTTCAGGGCAGATAGATCTTAACCTGATGAACAATTTTCGAATGTCAGATTTGCTCTAAATGCTTTGGTTTTAGAGATATAAGCCAAAATCTACATTTTACCCTATGTTCTATTTTTAGCCATGGCGGCCATCTTGGTTTGTGGGCCGGGCCATCGGACACATTTTAAACTACATACCCAAGTGATGATTGTGGCCAAGATTGGTTAAATTTGGTCCATTAGTTTCAGAGGAGAAGATTTTTGTAAAGTTAACGGACGACGAAGACGACGACGGATGACAGACGCCAAAGGAATGAGAAAAGCTCACTTGGACCATAGGGCCATGTGAGCTAAAAACATCATCAAAGATACCAGGCTTATAATTTTGTACGTCAGACTCGTTGCACTCATCAGTGACGCTTAAATCAAAAAAATTAAAAGGCCAAATAAAGTACGAAGTTGAAGAGCATTGAGGACAAACAACTCATCGATTCATTTTTTTTCAGTTTAAACGTATACCCTTCTGGAATATTGAACTCCCTGTATCTTATTAAAAGTTTTTAGAATGTTCAACGTACAAATTGATCAGATTTGTGGGTGATAATGCAATCGATCGTTACAATGAATTTGTATTGAAAGAACACGACGAAATATTCTTGTCTAGATATTTCCCATTACTGTATTTAGATGTTCAGTACCTCGGTTTTCTCTTTTAATTTATTAAAGGTCACTCAAAGGAAGTCTTGTTAAAGATAGAAATACTTCTATTAACCTCATTGTAAATAGTCGCAACATATGCATTGAAAAAGAAACGTATAATCTGAGCCTGTCATATCATGTGCAACATAACTCCTTTTCCATAAAAATAACTTGTAATTTCATCCTTCATTTGAGAAGACGTACATTGTTCGTGAACCTCGCTAAGTTCAGCAGGCTTTCCAGAGTTTCTCCGTATGAACGAGATAAAAGAATATCTATGAGAGGAAGAGGTATCAAATACCTCTTTTCCGTCCCATTTTTCTTCCTCTGCCCGTTATAAATTCCTGAATGGCATTTACTTGATTTCCTTTTTCAAAAGAGTTTAGTACCGTTAAATCGAATATGAATACTAGTATTTAATGTTGTTTTTGAATGATTATATCTTGCATACGACCCTCCATTTCATCTGTAAAACGTAGGTGTCTTATAACAGCAAGTCTTTACAGAATGAGATTTGCGAAATACAATCCCTTTCCTTTAATAGATCGTTAAACATGTATACAATCATGCAAATTAAAATGAGAGTCAATAATTACAAATTCTCAATGCCATAATTTGATGAGTCATGTGATTGTGAAATAGACAACATATATAACTTTCTATAACATTTTGTGCAATTGTATAATTGTGAATTTTAAAAATCATATTAGCGCGTTTCGATCGATATTAATTACTGTATAATTTATGAACCTTTCAGTAAAGTCCGGCATTATAACAATACTTATTTTCACAAGTTTGTTTATTTTCATTTATCTCTGTGTAGCGTGGTGTTTTAGGTGACGTATTTCAAAACACCAAAAATTCGACCATTCGTTGCAAAAACATTTTCATTTGGAAGAAAAGTATTTCACAGTTTAAACTTTTCAATCTGAAATTGGCACTGGTTCTAAAAGATTTGTTTGTAAATTTCCAATTCCAAATTTTCAAAAATTATTCAATTGGGCTAAAATTAGATTGCAGTTTTCTTAGATCAAGTTGAGATTAGACGTTTTGGTTGGTCTATTCAGCCCTTTTGATTTTAATGCTCATACCTTTTTTACATTTTGGCTTTCCAAACATTTGGTAAAAAGGTTGTTTTCACGTGTTTGTTCGCACGGAAAACTTATCATTTGTTTTACATAGGAAATTTAGGGCAAAATTAGGATATACAATTTCAATCAATATGAAATGATGGACGGATTGGTTCTACGTCTAATGGAAAATAGTACATGCAAATTTGAACGAGAAATGTTGATGTGATGTGAATATGAACCCTCCTTTTATTACTTATTTGTTACGCTTGACAGTATAAGCATTCCTATGGGAACCAACGGTGATCCTCTTCTCGTCCCTTAACGTGTAAAGGTACAAGAAATAACTAATCTTAAACTTTGATATTACTGGATCTGTATAAAACATTTTAGAGGTGATTCTGTCAATTAGTTTCGTTATGATAATGAGCTGTCATAATAAAATTAACAATAATTAATGCAGAAAATACCGTTATGTAAAGATATAAATTAAAAATAGAAAAGAATTTGTGTCTAGGGTGGCCAATAAAAGCCCCTCCTTTTTTCCCCTAGCAACTTCCCATTTCACCTAAAAAATAAAAACAGAAAGAGACAAACAACTAAACTCTAATAATATAAAGTTGAAATCGTGATTTCAAGTATGAATTATTGAAATTTTATGTAAATGTCTGAAAACTCTTCTTTGTCAATTAATTTTATACGACTGCAAAAATGTAATCTTAATAGTGCATGAAAATCTAGGGTTTTCATCCTGCATAAAAGTGACCCCAAGGGTAGACTGTGGTATAGAAATACACTAACCGGGGTCCGGCAGTAAAACCCATCATGCAGAAAAGGATCAGACCGTTCATTTGGGCGTTGAGTAGTGTACGTATTGAATATCACACAGTCAGGTAAGAATGGGGACGTTAAATATGATGCATCATGTAGGAAGAGTGAAACGCTATCTGACCTAAAGTTTAAGAACAACTCTTTGTTGGGTTCGTATGGGGATCTTTTGCAGGTCAAGGCGTGATACCACCAAATCATAGTATGTCACATCCGGTTGCATACGAAAAGGGTCGAAAAAATATTCCTTGAATTTGGCAGTTGTAGGAAAATAATCCTACATTTCATTGCAGTAAAAATTTCTGAGTCATAAGCATAAACCTTGTGTGTTTCAAAGCACCATCATTTTTTATTTAGTGTTTCTATAGAATATTTTGGAAACTTGAGGTTACATGGTTACTAAAGCTTGTACACAGGAAAAAAGGGTGAAAATTTGATTGGTTAACTTCCAGTGATGGTTATTTTCCTATATGCAATGAAATGTTATGTGAAATTTCGTCTATAGTACTGGACAGGATAAAACTTTACTCATGCCAAGTATTTCTTTATTTGAAAATTTAACAAAGACTAATAGGGGAAATTCAATGGTGGTATTACACCTATTATGGGAAGCTGCACATGCACCTTTGACCTTGTGTGTATTCTCATTTGTTAAAATTTCATGCTTTTTAAGTGAAATATTACAAAAATGAAATATTCTGAGTGGATTGAGTCTCAAAAACACATTTTATGAGAAAATTGCCTTGAAATAGGACTCTACCATGAATATTAGTAGACAGAGCAAGCCATACTCGGTTTTTGGGAGCTTTTCTGACTTTTCTTCTAATTTCTTATATTTTGCTATAATTGAAAACTTTTCCTAAGTAATACTTAAATAAATATACAATTATAAGTAAATGAAATTATTTTTGAAGCAGTAACAACAAATTATTCACTAAAAGGAAGCTTTCTATGTCCCTCTCTGGAGCACGGCATAAATTTAAGTTTTACGTAAGAACTTATTGAAACATCCATGGAGTCAGTAAACTTTTATATGGATAGTTTATTCAGCTTGAATACTTCAATTACTTATTTATTATCACATTTCTTTCAGAAATGAGTGAAAGTTACCCCAAAATTTTTATTTTTGGCCTAAAAGTTGAAATTTAAAGAAATGAGAGGTATAAATGGACCAAAAGGGATCTTAATATAATGAAGACAAAGAGATCTATTAGTGGTATTTATCATCCTAGAATCATCTTTTGTATCATATTCAACCTTTTGTAGGCAGATGAGATAAATATTTGATCATTTATTAGTCCACTATATTCTATCATGATGCGGCTTGATTTGGATTTTTCGAAGAAATTTTGCTCGAATCGCTGTAGATGTCGTCTTACATTATACTAGATTTTCTCAAACTATTGAACTGATTATGATAAAACTTGACAGTAATGCTTGAAATAGCCAGTATTTCAAAAAAAATCACATACAGTTTATTCAACAAAAATGTCTTCTTTAGGTGTAATACAACCATACCATAGTACGTCGCATCCGGTTTCATACGACAAAAAGGTCGAAATAAATATTCCTTTGAATTTGACAGTTGTGGGAAATTAATCCTGCATTCCATTGCAGAAAAAATGTCTGAGTCATAAGCATATATCTTGGGTGTTTCAAAGCACCATTAATTTTTATTTGGTGTTTCTATAGAATATTTTGGAAACTTCAGGTTACATGGTTACTAAAGCTTGTTCACATAAAAAAGGGGTGAACATTTGCTTGGTTAACTTCCAGTGATGTTTATTTTCTTATGTGCAATGAAATGTCATGTGAAATTTTGTCTATAGTACTGGACAGGATAAAACTTTACTCATGCCAAGTATTTCTTTATTATTTGAAACAAAGATAAATTCTGCACAATTTTATGAAGAGTGCAAATTTAACAAAGACTAATAGGGAAAATAATGGTGGTATTACACCTATTATTGGAAGCTTCACATGCACCTTTGACCTTGTGTGTATTCTCATTTGTTAAAATTTCATGCTTTTTAAGTGAAATATTACAAAATGAAATATTCTGAGTGGATTCAGTCTCAAAAACACATTTTATGAGAAAATTGCCTTGAAATAGTACTCTACCCTGAATATTAGTAGACAGAGCAAGCCATACTCGGTTTTTGGGGAGCTTTTTCTGACTTTTCTTCTAATTTCTTATATTTTGCTATAATAGAAAACTTTTCCTAAGTAATACTTAAATAAATATACAGTTATAAGTAAATGAAATTATTTTTGAAGCAGTAACAACAAATTATTCACTAAAGGGAAGCTTTTTATGTCCCTCTCTGGAGCACGGCGTAAATTTAAGTTTTACGTAAGGACTTATTGAAACATCCATGGAGTCAGTAAACTTTTATATGGATAGTTCATTCAGCTTGAATACTTCAATTACTCATTTATTATCACATTTCTTTCATAAATGAGTGAAAGTTACCCCAAAATTTTTATTTTTGGCCTAAAAGTTGAAATTTAAAGAAATGAGAGGTATAAATGGACCAAAAGGGACCTTAATATAATGAAGACAAAGAGATCTATTAGTGGTATTTATCATCCTAGAATCATCTTTTGTATCATATTCAACCTTTTGTAGGCAGATGAGATAAATATTTGATCATTTATTGGTCCACACTATATTCTATCATGATGCGACTTGATTTGGATTTTTCGAAGAAATTTTGCTCGAATCGCTGTAGATGTCGTCTTACATTATACTAGATTTTCTCAAACTATTGAACTGATTATGACAAAACTTGACAGTAATGCTTGAAATAACCAGTATTACAAAAAAAATCACATTCAGTTTATTCAACAAAAAAGTCTTCTTTAGGTGTAATACCACCAAATCATAGTACGTCACATCCGGTTGCATACGAAAAGGGTCGAAAAAATATTCCCTTGAATTTGACAGTTGTAGGAAATTAATCCTACATTTCATTGCAGTAAAAATTTCTGTGTCACAGTAATGTATCTTTGTTGTTTCAAAGCACCATTAATTTTCTATTTGGAGTTTCTATAGAATATTTTGAAAACTTGAGGTTACGTGGTTACTCAAGCTTGTACACAGGAAAAAGGTGTGAAAATTTGATTGGTTAACTTTCAGTGATGGTTAGTACTGGACAGGATAAAACTTTACTCATGCCAAGTATTTCTTTATTTGAAACAAAGATAAATTCTGCACAATTTTTGAAAAGTGCAAATTTAACAAAAACTAATAAGGGAAAAACAATGGTGGTATTACACCTCAATGCTTCTTTCCTTATCCAACATAATTACCCTCTTTTACAGTGGCTGTTCAAATTTATAACTCGTTAAAAAGAAACCCAAGGGCTATGGAAATATGGTTATCCCTGGACCCATTCGGTAGTCGAACCTCACGCTTAAGAGGGTATTCGTTTGACTGTGCGGGATGTATTCGGTCGGAATGGAGACGTAATTCGTTGCCTTAGGTGGGGAGAGTTCAACGTTAAAAAAGCGTGTAACAACTCTTTCTCTGTTGCAAGGCAAAAAAGTTTTTGACCTGTCTAACGTGTCCTCCTTTTCCTGTTGCAGTCGAAATTACCGCCCTTAATCCTGGTCGAACCTATCTATCGGATTATTGTTCATTTTCTCGTTCTGAAAATGCAATTCATGTTTGCCCCATGAAGTTATTAACATACAACATCCAATTAATCAAACCTGTATAAAATTCTACTTTTACATCTTTAGGTGTTAAAATGCTTTTGCATTGCCGGTTTCGCCCTAGAACTATCCACTCACAAGCTGCATCGTTGTCTTGGAACCGCGCAGAGGCTTGGACTACCAAACCTCTATGGATTATTTGCCTCACTAGAAAAGCGGTTATGCTACACCATTGATTGATATGTAAATTGTAGGGGATCACATAATTTGATTTTGCTTTATAAATCGTTCAAATGTCTCTGTTATATTTTAAAAAGTCGAAAAATAAGTTTCGAGTCACGACGCCACGATTACTTTTGCCTTTTTTTCTTTTTTTTAAAGCTGTTCAGAAGATAAAACTATAGTAATTTATGCTAAAAATAGTTTGGTGCACCCTTTATTTCATATTTAAATAACGGAAATTTCAGTAGCATTAACCTATCATTTATTTTTTTATTCGTAGCACAAGATTTCGAGAAATATTTATTAATTTGAAGTCAAAATTTCTGAACTTTTACGTTATTTACGTGTATTCTCTACATGTGCACTACTATTTTCCGGATATCTAATTAGCTTTATCTCTTAAAGAATACAAGTTGTATGTTTAATTATTTCGATGTTGATCATGTGCAGTTACTCTTGCTCTAGTTGCATGCGAATTTCATAAAATTCCATGATATCACTCATTACGTACCTGTAACATTAGGAGAAAAAATAACAAATTTTACAGAAAACTGTAAATAACATCTATATGGCAGGTCTTGTATGAGTGTAAAAAGTAACTTATACCTTTGAATCCCATGTGGGTAAGTCCATTTCCCTCCAAGGAGTTGGTAAAGATATTTCCTCTGCAACATCTGCAAGTAAATAAGTGACTAGTATCAATATTTCTATGTTTTAAAGGGATGATAATTACTTTACACCTAGTATTTTATCTTTTAATTATCTTTGTTTATAACTCAGTCTTGTTATAATTTATTTGGCGCGCAAGACATTTGGGCTAAAACATAAGCGTGACCATGGTATCATTGGTCTACAATTTTGGAGTCATGTTGATATATGACTCCAAATATTATTTTTTACCTTTAGAATTTATACCTGTCAATATTTCATATGAAATATGTAAGATATTTAATTAACAAAATTTAAAGGATTCCAACCTATATAAAACAATTCGAACTTTGGGAAACTATACTAGTTGAAAAAGAAAGAACTTGGAGTTTTACACCATTTAATTATAATAATGGATAATGAGTGTTCATTTTAGATCAGGCATTGTCACAGGTTTTAAGTTTTAAAGGCGGTTAGATTTAAATTCTGGACCAGAACCAATATTTTAGAAAAATGTTATATGTATATCTTACCATTTCTGTTTTATAATATTTGCACGTTGTACATAGTTTTAAACAATATTTCTTGCTTTAAAAACTTATGTTGCTCAAAATCCCACTTCCGTCTCCCCGTGCTGAGCAGGGAGCAGACACTGTTCACAGAAGCCTGCGTTTCGCCTGTGATTGCTGCTGCCAGTGTAAACGTGTAATGTAGACTGTTAAAAGTGATTCCATTTATCAGTAAAATAAAGAATTTTTAAAAATTAAACTTAAGACGCTATTTCTTGATCTTGAAGATTAGCTTTTTGTCCAAGTTTCATAACAATCACTGAAAGTGTACACTTTTATCGTCAAAAACTTTTTAAATTTTGCTTCAGACATTATCCTAAATCAATAAAAAAAATTTGCCAAAATTTCAATTTCATAAAACTCTATAAGGTTTAATTAATTAATTAATTTTATAGGTTACTGTAACAGACTTTAAACCAAGACTGTATCTACTTGTGACTTGCAAAAACTAAGTCCATTTATTAGTAAAGTACAGAAAAATGAAATTAAATGTTTCTCAAAATTTTGCTCTGAATACTGTCTTTTTTGGTCATAAAAAGTTTCTGTACCAGTTTCATAAAATTCCATGAACGGTTGACAAAGTTTTATAGACGGGTTTGTCTGAGCATAAAAAAAATGTTACCAAAGATACATGTAGGTAGTTAAATAAATACCCTCTACTGCATATACGACTACATCTTCAGCATCAAACGCTCCATCAGTAATTTCTTTAATTGTCTTTTCACTGATTTTGTATGAATCCGGCAACATTACACTTTTGAGATGAAAGAAATCTGCATACTTTGAAACATCGTCTTTAAAGGTAAGCAAATCGGGTCCTTTACCAAAAGAAGGGCCACAGTCTTTGTTCATTGTCAAAGCATATTCTGGTGATTTTATAGTGAATTTACATGATTTTTTTAATGCCCCTGTCAACAGGAAAAGAAAGGCGTCTCCATCGTAAACTGATTCTCCTGATCCTGACATCCAGCTTACACTAGAATATCCGCCGTACACACTTCCATTTGTGTTATACACCAGGGTAACTGTTGGGCCTTTGTTATCACAGTAAGTGTGGAATGTTGATGGATCACATCCATTGGAGGCAGCAGAATACAACTGTGTGTATTTCTTCCTCTTCCCTCCTTTGATCCATTTGTTTAGTTTGTCTGTGTCTTGTTCAGACAACTGCTTTGACATCTAAATAAATAACACTGACTGTAAACAATATACAATGAATTGTGTTCTTGATATTGTTCTTCCTTTCAGTCACAATAAATTCGGCTTGTGGCGAACACTTGGTTTTAAAGATTATTTAAAAGCGGAAAATTGAGAACGAATGTAGTATCGAAGTCTGCCGGCATCTTGGATCAAAATATAGCAGAAAACAATCAGTCAACATTTTTTAATGAAATATGTAAATTTTGAGGCAGGAATATAATTTATTCGCAATAATTGTTATTTGAAGGAAAAAGATAATGTGATGCTATCTTATAATTGTGTTAGTTTTTGATAAATACAGAATACAGCATTTGTATTTCTGATTGAACAAAAAAATTAAACTTAGCCTTTCAAGAGGCGATAACGCATAAAATTCAAGTGTATGAAGGAATGTATAGCTTTTTTCTATTTTGTATTATTGCCAAAAAAAAAACGGTCACTAATTTTTTAAATTACCTAAATACATATTATAAGAGGTATCTCTTCATATTTCATCTTAAAAATCTGTTATTTAGGTTTTTTCTTAACAGATAATGCTTTCCTGTATTATTCTTACAAAGGGGTATACTTTTTGCAACCTGTAGCATGTAAATAAGTTGGGTGATCAATAATTTTTTCATAAATTTCGAAATAGCACGATGATGATGATGATGAGGGATGACGTGAAGGTACCCAAATTTGCTCCTATTTTAACAGTTTTTCACCTACGTTTATTTATGGTCCAGACAAAAGTTTCCATTCTGTGTTTACTTTGTAGATGTATCCTTATTTACTATAGAGTTACACCAATTTAATTTTGAATCCATATAGAATCATAGAAAATGGGTTTGAACCGACCTCCAAACGATCCATGATTCAGTAATGAGGAGTACCCAAATTGCATCCATGCTTAAATTGACATCCGTAAAATTTATTAATTGATGTTTTGTTGTATTTCTCAAAATATTTAGAACAATTTGACAATAGTCCATCCTTATTATTCATTTTTAAGAAATGGATGCATGAAACATACTTTGATGGGTTTTTTTTAAGTTGACTTTTGTAGACGTCGCATGGAGATTTCACCTTTTCAGTGAAGACTTCATCTGTTGATATATACTGTGAACGTTTTGTGTATATTTAAAATATTTAGATATGTTGAAAGACGTGCATAATATCAAATTATAAAAATACAAGTTGTTTAGTCTCTAAGAAAAACTGTAAGATTTCCGCTGCTATTTTTGCTAAATGAATGCAATTTGGTACTTGGTGCAATTTGGGTGTTGTGACGTTGGCTGCTTAACGTCCAGCGGCAAATTGATATGCATATTCAGTACGAGAACATGTTAATGTAATACGAATATTAACCCTGCTTTGTACTAGACCGACACGCTGATTCGGATTTTAACGTGCTACTACACAAGGTAGCAGTCCGTAGGAAGACATGTCACCTTACCGGACACATTATTCTGACTACGAGGCGACCAGTGTTTGCTCTTACTCCCTGATGCCGCGTGCTTAGCAGTGAAGCACCAAATACCAAAGTCATTGGTTTGACCCGTACGGGGCTCGAACCCTCCGCACTCCAGGCGAACACGCTACCACGAGAGCACCGAGGCGGTAAATAACACGATACAAACTACAATTTGGCAAAATAAAATTTTATTATACCCGCATACTACTAGTACCTAAAATGAACTGTTTAAGAGCGGTATAGTGGGCTTCAGGTTCAAACATGAATGAAACAATCTTAATTCAGATTAATGATGAAAAACAATACAAACTCCAGCGGTTTTGATGTTTAAAAAATAATTGTTAACGAACTAAATTCCTTAAAACTAATTGTATCTTTTGGCTGCTGGCATTCTTGTCTGAATATTTCGTCAAAAAGTAAGTCCGATGGATATTGATAAATAGTAATGTTAAAGGATTCCGCTTAAAATCATTAACACATTTGTTAGCACTTTGAATTGAGAAATCTTTTCTGTGAGTGGTTGGCATCGGTACTGCATAATGGATTTTTATGTAAGATCTAATAGTTGTACATAAGGTGTATTGTGACAGATATTTGACATCCATTTTGGACATATGAGACGATACATTTTAATACAATAGATATATTCAAGGTCCGTATATTCAATTGCAAAATAGTATATAAATAATTCAAAAGCTTAATTGCACATAAAATTATATACTCACTGTGGATTTTACTTTAAGAAAACAAAACTCATCAGTCGCAAGGCCTGAATAATAAAATTACAAAAATGGAATTTCAACTTTCGATTTCAATTCGGTATAGTAGTCCCGATTTCTTGTAAGTTCGATGTTATCAATGTAGGGCATTTAAAACTTCCAGTTAAAGTTCTATTTTAGAAGAAAAAACTGTCATTATAACAGGTTAAGACACATTGACTGTCATTGTTATTGTTAAAACTATTTTACACTCAGAGCAAATGTGGCAACACAGAATGGGTCAAAATTCGAACAAAATGATCAGCACTGCCGAAAATACATTAGATAATGCTGTGAAGCAGATTGAAGTAAGTAAAGTATTCCACTTCATTTTCAAAAGTTTGTACGCTTGCATGCTTTTGTTTGCTCACCCGCCCCGATCAGGCAATGGGACAGTGTTTGCTTTTGCAACACTTAGCGTTTGTCGTTACACATGATCTCATGTGTAACTACTAGGTCAAATTGAACCAAACATCACCACAAACATTCTTGGGGTATCTAGTTTGGAAAATGTGGTCTATCAACCTGTCGGCTAACCAACATGGCCGTCAAGGCTAAATTACAACATAATGTTAAAATGCAAGTATTGACTATTATTTTATAGAAACCGTTGTAGATAAAGAAAATCTGATGAGGGTAAAATTTCAGAAAGTCATGATCTACAAAATGTCTTTTTGACCATAATTATCAGAAGCGTCCATGTACGAGTTATTGCCCTGAAATGGCGATTTTTTTTATCATTTTTTTTTTGTATTATATTTTCTTCCTTTTATCTTGAAAACTATAATAGATAGATAGAAAATTTTAAAAGGAAATGTTATCACCAAAAACGATTTACAGATAATTCAACATGCTTAAGAAAAAAAACTTAATAGCAAAACTGATCAGCAGGGCGAAATTATCAGTCGACTCCATAGATGAGTTATCGCCCTTATAAGACAAGATTTTTCCTTTTTATGTTTAGGCAAAAACTAAAGAAGATGGAGAGAATCTGTATACAGCCAAAATCATCTGCAAGAAATGATCCAAAATTGATGAATAAAGATGAAATTGACTGTAAACTTTTATAAGCGTTATTGCCCTTACTCATTCTATTGTGTTTTGACAAAAACGGAAGTATATAGAGAAAACTGTAAAAACATTTATCAGCAAAACAAGATCAACTAAAAGAGATTTTATTCATAAAATATATAGTAGTCTCACAAAACATGTTTAAACCCGCCGCATTTTGCGCCTGTCCCAAGTCAGGAGCCTCTGGCCTTTGTTAGTCTTGTATGTTTTTTAAATTTTAGTTCATTTATATGTTTTGGAGTTTAGTGTGACGTCCATTTCATTGATCTAGTACACATTTTGTTTAGGGACCAGCTGAAGCCCGCCTCCGGGTGCAGGATTTTCTCTCTGTGTTGAAAACCCATTGGTGGCCTTCGGCTGTTTTCCGCTCTTTGGTCGGGTTGTCTCTTTGACACATTCCTATTTCCATTCTCAATTTTACAATGTTGGAAAGAGACAGTTGTTGAAGATGAATATCATAGATCCAGGTCAGCGACATATGCTCTTTATAGTCTCTAGTTATGTCGACTATAGTTTTGGGACACTTGTCATCCTGTACCATCGTTTAGGGATCAACCATTTGATTCCCTGGGGACAGAGATATACATAAAAAGGCTGCTTATGAAAAAATTATTATAACGAAAATTGGATATAAGTTATTGTATCAAGTCTTGTACATTTTAAACATCAACTTGTCAAACCAGGTACATTTTGAACATCTACTGTTTTCCTTTTCCAATTCATATTGCTGAATTACACGACTGTGATAAAATTATGTAGATATAGGAAGATGTGGTATAAGTGCCAATGAGACAACTCTCCATCCAAGTAACAATTGCCTTCTTTCATTTCCTTGTTCAAGTTAGTAGTCATAAGGTTGTAAGCTGTACTGTGTACGTTTTTATTGTGTTTTACATTTGTGACAAATTGTCTAGAAAGCTTAAATATTGGCAGATGGGGGCATGCGCACGGTAAATAGGCTCAACGCTATAGCTACCACATTACGTGCCTGTTCAAACTCAGGCTGTTTGGACCATGTAGTGCTCGTTCTTGTTTGTCTTGAATGTCTTTTTTTTTTTTTGGATGAGTTGTATTGATTGATTGATTGATTGATTGATGTCTAACGTCAATGGCAAATTTTAAGCATTTTCAGGACGAGAACGAATAAACAATTAATAGAATAGTTAGGTTCTACAGTGTAAGTGGAGCAAGGTGAAGAGCGAGAAGTTTTTTCATTACTACTGGAAAATAAGGTTCGATGATATCATCAGTTCAGCTTTGGAACCAACAAAATTTATAAAGGCGATTCTTTAATTCTCCGAAAAGAAATAAGAAATAATTTCGAAACTAAGGTTCCAACTCCTTAAGCAAAGTTGACCGTAGTTGAATTTGGATATTCTTCTTTATGGCCTTTTGGTCATATATCTCCAAACGTATTCAGGTATTTATACATCTTTGGCTTTCAAATGTTTGGGGTTGAGCGTTCCTGGTAAAGGTAAATCCAGAAAAATGCTTTGGACGCACGTTCATAAAGTGTTATTGTTCATTGAATAGGAGCAGAAATATTCCCTTGCAACAGGTTACAGAAGGAGCCCATAATTATTGATGCAAGAGATCCTGGCACATGAGGCATCATATTTAACGTTCCCATTCCGACCGAATGTGGCTGCGTATTTATAGATTCCACACAGCCAAACCAACGTTGAACTTTAGCAAGGGTTTTACTACAGGACAGGCTTCGTCCAGGGATGACGATATTTATATACCTCAGTAAACTCTTTGACAAGGAGGACTCAGATGCAAGTCCAATATTTCTGGCAATTCCTGTTAGTCCTTTTCTATATTATATACATGTTAAAGTGAATTTATAAAGTCTTTGATTATAACTATGGATTTAAAAACATAACTGAAATAATTGAGAAGGTGCTTAACAGATTCTGTGGTCTAATTATGGTTAACGAAAATCCTGATTTCTGATAATTTGTAACGGACCCAATATTTTTTTAACTATGCGTACGCGAAAGGAATTGGAAAATGATTTTAAATATAAACTTCAATTGGCTTTTATTTTAGTTAACAAGTAATTTCAACCCATAAAATCTACATAAAAACAACCACAAAGTAACCTACATAAACAAGTAGTATTGGACGAGCAGTTTTATAAAGAAACAGCAGGTGTCACTAATAGAGCAGCAACAACTGACCCTTTTGGAGCACCTTAGTTTTCCCTTTTTCTGGTGTTTTCGTTTTGCCTGTGTTGCGCTTTTGGACTGTCGTTACGCCCTTTGTATGTTCTCCCTTTGTAATAGATCATCCAGAAAAAGAAGATCAACTTAATCATGTTCTAATCTTTACGTACTTTGGTTTAAGTCGTTACTTGGATATTTTATATTTACAGTCATTTAACTTGCACGAAAGCACACACGATCACCATATGATGTCGAAATGTTAAAGTTTGTTTATTGTAAAATAGAAGTTCTTTTATATGAACAAGACATGAAAAACATAAATAAGGAATTATTTAGATGTGAAGATATCAGAACATTCAATCTTTATCAATTAAAAATATATATATTAATTCTAATTAATGGTTTTCAAAATCCAAAGCATTGGTAGCAGTTTTATGTAAGATTGTGTTAGTTTTACAAGGATGCTCAGTGATATTCATAACGGTACGGTTTATTAATGAGATGTTTACTTACGGTTATAAAGTCTCCATCAGCAATGACAAAATGTACATGTTCTAAATTCAGTATATTCTAACCTCAACAACGGCTTTCTATCTAAGAGCTATATATATAATACGTCTCAAATTTAGCCCAATAATGTTAGATCTTCAAATTTGCGTTAGCAAATTTTTGTTCTTCCTCAGCGGGATTCGAACCCTTCCTTCTGTGACATCGTGGAAACACCGCTAGCAAGTAGATGGTGTACCTTTCAGATCAGCTATTTTGTCTGTCGTAATGAATGATAATGTTAATTACCATGCCGCCACATCAAATTCATATATACATGTATTATATATATATGTTTGCTAATTTTAGTAATTTATCAGTACTGGCTTGAACTCTCAAGAGTTATTCTGATCACATCGTCTACAATACTGTCATGTGTATCAGAAGGCTACCGCTTAACACTTAAACAGTATAGCTTGAGTGTTCTATCCAATTTTACCCAGTTTATTTTCCTCACCTTTTCAAGATTTGATCTCATGTCATGAGTCATTTCCAAAACTCATAATATACAAATTAGAAGATGTGGTATGTTGCCAATGAAACAACAATCCACCAAGGAGAAAATGACGTTGATATAAGCAACTATATGTCACCGTACGGCATTCAATAGTGAGCAAAACCCGCATCTTATAGCAAGCTATAAAAATTCCCGAAATGACAAAATGTAAAACAATTCAAACGAGAGAAAAAACAGCAGCCTGATTTAAGTACATGTACCAAAACAATAAGCGTTACAAATAGTATTGACAACGACCAACGACAACCACTGATTTACAGGCACTTGCAGAATATGACGGGGTTCAACCTTCCCTTTGTAACCTTTGTTCATTTCAATAATTAACATCACCACTTCTGTTCAGTATATTTTCACACAATTCAGCCATTTAAAATGATACAAATTAACGATAATTATTTATCCTAATAAAACAATCCAACAAAATGAGAGATTTTTTTTCCTTTTGGGCCTAAGTGGCCGAATGATCAAGTAGTGCATCTACTGTATCACTACACTGAGGTTGTGAGTTTGCACACCGCACGTGGCTGGTACGTTCGACTCAAATCTGTATTGGATATTATAGGATTCATTTGCCAGTGTTCATCCCGAAGGTTGACAATTCTCTTCAAGCACTCAGGTTTCCTCCAACAACAAAAACTGGCCGACACGATATGGCCAATAGTGCTTAAAGTAAACACCAACAATCAATCAATCATTTTTTCTTTCTTTCTGGCAAATAACACAACGTGTCCCAAAACAAATCATTCTTGCATTATTATTAACAGACATATGCATCCTATAGTAATTTCACAATATACAATGCAATTTGGTGTACATCCTATAATATATTTACAATTGTTCAAATATAGTGCAAATGACGTGTTAGGAAAGGATTTAAATTCTGCGCTGATCTTAAATAACAATACCAATACAAGATTTAAGTGTGGACTTTCTCAAAAAAAAACAGTTGCATTGAAAAGTATCCAGGTGTAGTATAGTTTACCATTTTGTGGTGTATTTGATACAATATAGCGAACAGTTAACGTCGACTCAAAATTTTAAGACTTGAACGGGCATTTCATGGATATTAATATATATATTTGCATTTTATTGATATGGGAGAGCAAACAAAACTTTAAAAAAATTATAAAATGGCAAAGAATGGGAATGGTGGATTTTACGACTACAAGCCTTAATATATATTGAATGATACGAGGTAGTAGAATATGTTTTATAGTCAAATAACTCAGTTTGTCACTCCACAAGTCAAAGCACACTATTACACAATTTGATGATTGTAATTCGTGTCTTGGATGTCTCCATAATGTTCCGATACCCTAAATGTGTTTAAACGTCCGATGGCGTGTTCGACACACTGAAATTCTTCTATCTATTTTTTTTTTTTTTTTTTTTGCATTTCTTTATTTCCCATCGAGGTGTTTTCTTAATTTGTGTCTCCTATATGGCGTAACAATTGGTGGACTTTAAATCTTTGGCGCTGAACTTAACATCTCCAGCGCTGGACATTTAATCTCTAGCGCTGGACTTTATATCTCCAGTCTTGGGACTTTATATCTACAGCGCTGGACATTGCATCTCCAGCGCTATATTTTTGTTATATCTCAAACGCTATACTTTATATCTAGAGCGCACTATTTTACATCTCCATCGCTTGACTTTAGATCTTCAGCGCTTGGCTTTAGATCTACAGGGCTAAATTTAGATCTCTAGCGCTGGACTTTACATCTCCAGCGCTGCACTTTGCATATCCAGCGCTTGCTTTTACATCTTCAGCGCTTGATTTTAAAACCACAACTCTTTATCTGTATGAACCCAACAGGGCTCCATAGATATAAGTGTATACTATAGTGTGATGATATAAAGAAATCCAGTAACAATTAAATCACGTGAGTAAGGTTTGTGAAAGTTTCACAAAATTCTGTCATAACAGTTCATGCACCAGATACGAAAATGGACAGACGGACGAACGGACAGATAGATTGGCCCTTCCACCTATTATTATATACCTCAATTTTTAGAAAGCGGATATTATATCAATATTCGGCAAAATAGCCAAAAGCAGCAAATAATTAAGCAAGCCTTGCAACAGGTGAAAATGAATATTCCGTTTTCAAAATATCCTCCTGAGACAAAAATAATAAAATCAACTTCTACTTATGAAAGCTTAACTCCACTTTCAACAATATCTCAGATAAATTGTGATATTCTGTTTTTGGTGGTAGAGGAAGACGTGGTACAAAAAAAAATACAGACGGTCACCGAAACGTAAATTTACTACTTTGCTTGAATAGTGCCCGAATGTGGTAATTTTTCAAAACTCAATTCGATAACATCTTCTGTCCAAAAAACTAACTGACGAAAGTTGATAGAAAGAAAATGTCAGGGAAAATGTGAATTAGAATAATTAATTCACACATTTTAACGGGTTTTTGTAGGTGTTGTCCTCTTTCGGAAATACTTTAAATTGCCAGAGTGGCATTTCTAGATAAAATGAAAATAAAGATTAAATAGAACTGGATAAGGAGCAAAAGCCCAAAGCCATAAATAGGTCTTCAACGCAGCAAGAAAATCCCACACCCAAAGGCGGGTTTCAGCTGGCCTCTAAACAATAATGTATACAAGTTCAGCGAAATTGACGCCACACTCAAGTCAGAAACATACAAATGAACCAAAATTAAAAAAAACACACACACGCAAGATTAACAAAGGCTAGAGGTTCCTGACTTGAGACAGGCGCAAAATGCGGCGTGGCTAAAAATGTTTTTTAGATCTTAACCCTCCCTTTACATCTAGCCAATATCAGTAAAATTTATAAACACAAAGCACATTTTTAATAAACTTCAAATAACGGACATTTTAAATAAAGATTGATGTAGAGTAAAATATCGGATTTGGATGTGATTTGATTGCAGTGCATTTATTTTGATCGTTTTGCGGATTTTCCTTGTAGTTGTTCAACAAAATAGTAAGAAAATGGGGAATAACGATCTATAACTTAATCGATCACACTATGCAACAAAGCAATTTTATGATCATAATGATATTAATATTTATGAACAATGCTCATGTTTTTGTTGGTTTTTTTTTTATTTTGCATGGTCCTCGTCTGTGTATTGTGGAATAAATTATCATGGTTTCATTGTTTAAAATCATCTCACCAGTATCAAACATATCCATGCAGGTAACTATAATGAATGATTATTTTGGATTTTGAGATATTCCCCACTATAAAATGTAGTAGTATTGGTATTTATAATAACATCAGCGCCAGAATCGTATTGACTTTTCTAATACGTCTATTACTTTATCATTTAACGATACTGGTACAATCATAATATTAAATAATTGTAAAAAAATATATCTTTTGAAAATTCAAATTTTCTTGCTTTACGTAACGCATAAAATATAGCTGTATATGTTAAGCCTATTGCACAAGTCTATCCGTTTTCTATGACAATAAACTTTTCTTTCGAAATTATACCATGATACTGTTTTTCAACAACTGATAGACTTGAATTATTGTACATGAAATAAGTATTTTCACCCTATCTTCTTTTGAAAATATAAGGACATGTGCATTTGTTTTTGCTTCATTTATGAAGTTTTCATGTCTCGCAATATAGATAAATAAAAGACATTTAAAGCTGACCGTAATTTAAAAAAATGTATGTGAAATGTTGAAGATACTATTAAGACCACTATGAGCATGTGCCATACATTCTGCAAACTCAGTGAGAACAATTAAGCTGTCATTATGACAGCAAATTGGTTTATTTTTTAATTAAGACTATTAGTGTCAAATACATTGCAAATCATTGAAGGACCTTAACACCTGTACAACAAAAGCAAAAGACGTCAATATCAAACTCGACCCATTTTGTTACCAGTCGTAACAAACTAAATTTTGAAAACATTTTTGTTCAACAATTCTTAAAAGCTATTTCACGGAATCGACATAAAGTGCCCTTATCTAATTTTAAAGGATTATGCACACTTTTGTTATTCCAATGCTTAATATATGGAAATTTTACAGCAAAATCAACAGCCTTTCCTATGTACTCTTATATTTGACAATCATGTACTTTAAACATAAGGGTTTGTTACATGCATTTCAACAATTATTTCCCTAAAACAAGTTTATAAATAAAGATATCAGTTGAAACAAGTACAAATATGGACCAATTCAAGTACACATTCTAGAGTTTGTTTGATTTTAGTGACTCAACACAAGGTTTTTGGACTGTAAAAGGTTGTTTTGGAATTTTGTAAACAATAAACGCTGGCACAACGTGCACAAACAAGTGAATAAATGAATGAATACTTTATTTGCAAGAAGCATATACATGCCACGGCAACGAAGATATATACAATAAAAAACATAACAAAAAATCCAAACAATAGACAGCAGAAAACAGTAGTAAGTAACAGAGTATACAATAATATTTTAACAATATATGTGATCTTATTTTCAAAGCTGCTTTTAAATAATTGCTGCTTTTACTGTCAGAGATTTACAATGAGCATGTAATAAATTATCTAACTTGTGTCGATTTTGCCATGAATAGTAATGATTAGGTAAAAATTCTATTGGCACAGATCTATATGCTTGACAAGAAACGATTTATGATTATTGCTTAAGATTTTACACACTTCTTAGTTATATTAATCTAAAGATCTGTATACTTTTGGTTTTGATTCAAATTTTTATTTTAGAGATACAGTCGAACCTCGTTGTGTCGAAGTCGAAGGGACCGGACCAAAGTATTCGACTCATCCGAGGTTCGACTCATCCGAGGTCGAGTGTGTCGTCAAAAATTTGGAATGCAAGAAATACGGTATGAGATTTGCGTAAACTAGATACTTTGAACAGTGTGCCTTTTTTCGATATGACACACTTTATAATTGTGTATGCAATCGCCATTGTTGGTCCTTCATAATAATCAAGCACACAAGAACAGATACAAATCATGCACAAATAAAATCAATAGTCTACACAAATATTTATAAAGGTCAGTCACTATAAATTATGAAATCATTCGCGGAACGAAATAAGTTCTGAACGGTCTCTGATGAGGGTGTCTGCTGTACATTAAATTATCATGAATTTATCATAATTGTCTTAATCCTTTATTTATTGTAATTAATGAGTTTTAATTCTAACGATTGATTTAATCTCGGCTAGTGTCATTTAAATTCGTTTCGTTTTTATCTCATGTGAAATATTTTCAACACACTAAAGTTCCGCTTGAACAATCAACAAAGGTGTTAATTACCGGCAACCATAAACATGTCAATTTAACTGTTATACAAACAAGTATGTTTACTCAGCTTTAATCTCTTTTGAAAATGATTAGGTTACATAAGAAATACATCCGATTTGAGTTTTTATCATTAGGTCTGCATCTTTCGAAAATTCTTACTTTCGAACTTCGAGACATCGGGGTCAATTTATATTAATTTTATATCGACGGGACTATAAAACTTACTCGACATAACCGAGTATTCGAATCAACCGAGTTCGAATCATCAGAGGTAATTATGCATTGATCAAACGGGAATTTTACCGGGACCGAGAAACTACTTAGACTCATCCGAATTTTCGACACAACCGAGTTCGACACAACGAGGTTCGACTGTATTGAGTTTTTGTAAAAAAGGGATTTTCGCATGTCACGCCGTATGTCAGAAACTATGTATGCTTATTGCATAAAATTCACACACAAGACGACGGGCGTATCATGCGCTCATGGCGTAGCTGTTTATTATTTTTGGCGCAAATGAAATATAACCTTGTGGCATTGCATTTGCGCCAATTTTATAAATCAATCTTTCATTTGCGCCACAAGGTTAAATTTCATTTGCTTTTGCGCCAATTGGCATTTCATTTGCGCCAAAATAATCTTTCATTTGCGCCACAAACCGTATTTCCTTTGCGCCAAAATAAAACATTTCATGTGCGCCCATAATACAGGTAAAATGTTAAATAGTTTTATTCAAAAGAGACTTTTATTAATAACACAGTTTTGATTGCATAATAAAACATATTCCTCCGAAATCAATCATCATAACCATAATGAAAGCACTATACACTGATACGTTCTTAATAAGAGACTGTTCATAATAATGTTAAAACACAGTTTTGTTATAAATAAACGAGATCATTAAACCTAAAAGAAAGCACTATACACTGGAGTAAAACCAAAAGTTTGTTCTGACACAAGACGTGTAAGCAGTGGCTCGGATGTACTCATGTACACTGGATATAGGTTTTTAAAGATATTGTATTAATGATGAATGGTATTTTTTCATTTCTTTTGTAAATATTTTAAGAACTTGGTGGTAGGTTTGTATTTTATTCTGTATAAATAAATTTACAGAATACTATATATATATTTTTTTTTGAAGCTTACACCTTGACAAACTTAGCTGATACTGTCCATTGATAAATAGATTAAATTCTTAGTACGGAATCTAACCTTGTACAAATGTATTTAGATTTTGGATATTGGACCACATTCTTTATGTGCCTGTCCCAAGTCAGGAGCCTGTAGTTCAGTGGTTGTCGTTGATTTATGTCCTTCATATTTATTTTTCGTTAATTGTTTTGTTATAAATTAGGCCGTTAGTTTTCTCAATTGATTTGTTCATTTTTTCATGCCGTGGCCTTTTATAGCCGAATATACGGTATTGATTTTTCTCATTGTTGAAGGCCTTACGTTTGCCTATAACTGCTTACATCCACTTTACTTGAACTTTAGTGGATAGTTGTCTCATTGGCAATCATACTTCCTCTCCTTATTTTATAAAAGTCAAATTTCAAATGTTTCAGGTCTTTGACAACATTCGTTCTGTGTCAGAAACCTATGCTGTGTCAAATATTTAATCGCATTCAAATTCAGAGCTGTATCAAGCTTGAATTTAGTGTCCATACTTGTCCAAACTTTCAGGGTTCGACATCTGCGATCGTATCAAGCTGCGCCCCGCTGAGCATTTTATTTATATTGGCAATTCATTGGATATGCAAAAGCCACCAAGGGACGGTGGTGCATGGTAAAGTTGGAGTTAGACGCATGGTATACATACTAGTATTAATAATTTGATCAAGATAGCTCGTACCTGATGAAGAGGGTTAATATATATTGTAATTTGACTCCAGGAGGCACCAAGGGAACATGTGATGCACAATTTACCAATAAAAAGAACACAGAAGGAAACCGTGCTTTAGAAAAAGCTAATACGTGCAGAATGTCACGCCGTTATGTAGCTGAATATGATTAATTTTACGTTAAATCAAAAGACTTTAAACTTTCATCTGTAATGCTAATTGCACATTTAAACTCTAAATCTAGTACAGTTTTGAACTCCAATAAAGCATATGCATCATTTAACGTTACGTTCATTGTTAACGACGTTTTTTCTCACAATGACTTTATACCTCCATAATAGAAAAGAAAGGATATAGGGTATCCATCCATGACTCAAAATCAGAACACACAGAAAAAACACAATTATAATTTTCAACTTTAACTAAACTAGATTAAAAAAAACAGTTTTACTCTTTTATTGTTGATCTTATCCTCCAATTTAAAATTAACTTATTTGATTTGCATTTAATCTCATCAACTCAATCTTACAACATCAGTTGTTATACATAGTTGATAAGCACTGATTTCTAAACTTGTCCGAGACACATTTACATAAAAAATTACACCATTTAAAATAACATGCCCTAAATTTTTCAGACAATACGCTACTTAAAACAACATCATTTTAATGCGTTTTGGTTTTATATATGGCCATATAAATAATAAACGTCTTCTTACACTACAAGGCACACAAGAGACCTTATTTTAGTTACCATTAGCGTTATTAAGCAACTTTGTTCTTAACACGTATCTACTGTATAAAAGAACGCATTAAATAATTGTAAATAACTTTAAAAAGGAAAAAGGAAATAGTTAACCAAACCAAAATTCTGTAAAAAAATATAAATGAGGTGAAGCTTTTATATGTATTGTCATTCGGATTCAAATTAATGCATTTTGGTTAGCTTCGCCCGCCGATGTAAAAGTCAAAAACATTTAAAAATGGTCGAGCTGATTACCCCTTGATTTATTTCAGGGCCATTTACAAAAAGTCTATCAATCTTAAAGTTTACTTAGATTTATAGTACCACATCCCAAAGTGTACACTCTAAAACGTATGGTCGCAAATATACACGGACCGTGTTATGTGTTTTAAATGCATTTTAAATAAATAAACTGATGCATTTCTTCACATTTTGGAAAATTGAATAATAATTTGGTAAATATACATTGTTTGTGATACGACAAGTATTAATAAAATTTCTATGTAGGCGCCAATTAGAGTTATTGCCCAAAAACATTTTAGATAACTTTGATAGAAAAAACACCCTCTTTTCATGTTTCCTAATTATGTTTTGGGAGATTCTACTTCTGGAGCAAATTACATCATCAAAATGTTAAAAATCGACTATGCCTTTAGTGAAATGAATTATTAAAGACTTTAAAATCTTTCGTTTATCCTGAACATGTTATCAATAGTTGGTTTGAATAAAAAGTACATCTATATCACCCAAAACACAACTGCTGCAGAGGAAGATTGCATTTCTTTGTATGAATTTTCCGCAATAATAGATCACTTGCTCAATACACACAAAACACACTGTATAAACCAACTGAAGGACAACATTGTTTTCATGGAAACGAGACCATGATGATGAAAATGTTGGTCAGTTTTATGATCTCATTATTCATTCCTTTGATTTGAACCAAATATTTTCAAAAACTTTGGCCATTATTTTCTATATTTGATTAATTCTCAAGAGAATTGATGTTAAACTATCTCTCTCTTGTCGTTTGTGTAGGTGTTGTGTAAATCAAGTACAGAAAACGCAAAGGTAATTGGAGAAGCAATGAAGAAAATTGAATCCAATCTTAAGACGTTGAAATCGGAAAAGAGTTCCTGATTAAAATGCAAAAATGGAATACTCCAGGAAAAAGACACGCATTCAAGTTCGAAAGCTGCAATACATGGTGTTTCATATGAATCTCAAACGGACAAAGATGACGAATTGTCCTCCTTGTCGGTAACTGATACACTTCAAAGCAAAATGATCAATTAAAGAAACATAGTAGTGCTTCATCTATAAGTAGTGTACTTACAGGCGCTCGTAATATTCTATGGAGTAACAAACAAGAAGTTGATATATATATTCCCCAGGCACTGATAAACAAATGGAATTACATTGCATCCAAGATAATAATGACAAACTAAGCAAGGAAATAAAAACTGCAAGATCAACTCGTAGAAGCAAGAAAAGAACAAAATTGTTCAGAATCCCAGTACAGAAACCAAAAGCATCTATTTGAAAATACTATTAGAGAACTAGATGACCAGTTAAAAGGGACAGAAAAGAAGTTGAACGAGAAAGAGAAGGAAAATAAAACACTACATGATACTATTGAAATACATGAAACAAACGTCAGATGTTTGAAAGAGGAAAATTGCAAAACAGTTGAAAAACTTAATTCAGACTTAGGAGAAAAAGTCCAAAAATTGTTTTATATGCAGCAAATGTCAGAAGAAGCAAATAGAAATCTAGATGCTGGTAGAGAGGAACTCCAATCAAAAATACAAGAATTAAATGAATTGAAACAACAAGTTGATCAACTCGAAAGTTCAATAATGAATCTCCAAAGCGAAAACAAAACAATCAATGCAGACCATACTGAAAGTGTAAATCAAGTTCAAATTCAAATGCAGAGCTTAAGCGATAAAAACACACAGATACAAGAACTTGAAAGACAATTAAAACGATTGGAAAATCTGCACGACATTAAAGATAAGACCTTTCAAACACTAAAGTTAGAAGCAGAAGATTGTAAATCCAAATTAGAACAGAAAAACGCTGATTATTCTTTCCAAAAACAAGAAATGGACACATCAATTAAAAAATAAATAACGAACTGATGGAGGTAACAAAAGTCAAAAATGAGTTGCAAATAGAAGTGTCAAAATTAGAAGAGGAAAAGACAGATATGAAACTGACAATTGAAAAGTTGCGAAATGACAAAGAAACTACTGATAAAAACGTAATGGAAGAAAAGAAGTGTTGCAGACAAAAATTATAGAACTCCAAGCTAAAGAAAAATGCTCAATTGATCAAATTGGTAAGTTTAAAAAGTTAAGGTTATAGTTAACGCTTTCCCTTTCATTCCGGTAAAGGTGAATCTAATATCAGAGTAAATAGTTATAAACCAGGTTTAACCCGCCTCATTTTGCGCCTGTCCCAAGTCAGGAGCCTCTGGTCTTTGTTAGTCTTGTATGTTTTTTAATTTTAGTTCATTTATATGTTTTAGAGTTTAGTGTGACGTCCATTTTCACTGAACTAGTACACAATTTTATTTAGGGGCCAGCTGAGGACCACCTGCGGGTGCGGGATTTTCTCGCTGCGTTGGAGACCCATTGGTGGCCTTCGGCTGATGTCTGCTCTTTGGTCGGGTTGTTGTCTCTTTGACATATTCCCCATTTCCATTCTCTATTTTATAAATCCTCCATTTTCTTCGGGAAATACATGTTCCAAGCCAGAAATATGACCGTTAATCTGTTGGTTGATATAGTTGAGCGTTCGATTTTGTCAGTTTTATGGATTTCACATCTTTGTGATTTTACCTTCAAGTTCTGTATTTTTTTTTTTTTTTACATTTTGAACTACTTATTTAGGCATTTTGTTTTTGTTTTGAAAGAATTGATGTAAATGTCATTTGAAACTCGTATATGTGTAGGTATTTGTATTTATAACGTGCAAGTCTAATGACAAATTTAAAACCTACTTTAAAGGTTTTGTGAGCATTTTAAAAAGAATATGGTACATAAACTTTCCAAAAGTATCTGAAAAATTGTAACAAAATTTGAAATAGCATAAACAAATGTTTATTCTACCTTTTAAACGGTGGATGGTAAAATAATTTTATTTACGTAGTAAAGATAAGATATCAATAGAAAACGATGTAAATATTCTGCAATAGCATCTACTATATTTGCTCCTAAATGACTTATTTACTGCAAATGAGTTTATCATCAATTCTTGTCATTTTTTCAGTTATTTTATTTATCTTTTGTGCTCATCATCTTGTGCCAATGAGGAAAGTCTTAAAGTTTTACCGTTAGAACATTAATGCCGTCGATCGCACAATGGCTTAAGTTCTTCAGCTGCGAATACAGATGTCATGAGTTTAAACCACAATGCCGGAATTGCAAAAGAAATGTCCTGTAATAATTGTTACTTAACTTTTCCTTAAATTAAATGTAACATAGAAAGATATCAAATATAAGTTTAGTCATATTTGTACCTAACAGCAACTTGAAAGAAGTAATTTTTATTTATTTTTTAAGTTTCTAGTTTAAGTAGTATTTACATATACTGTTGTCAGTCATTCAACAGAGAAAAAGTCTTGAAAATTCCACTTATCAGAATATAACAGAATTTTTAGCATCACTGATTAAGGCAAATATATACCCACGGAACAAAGTTCCTTGGGTTTAATATTTTGACCCGTCTGTCCGTCAGTCATTCGGTCAATCTGACCATCCGTCTTGTTCTTATCATCTCAACTCCTCTGAAATCACACCAAAGAATTTCATGAAACTTTTCGATAATATGGATATAATATGTAGATGTGCATATCGACAGGAAATTATGATTCTTTTCTCTAGGAGTTATGCCCCTTTACACTTAGAATTTTGGCTAACATATACTACTGCAACAGTTTATCATCCCAACTCCTCTGAATCCATACAACAAAATTTCATGAGACCTTGTAAATAATTAGGACATACTATGTAGATGTGCATATCGACAGGAAATTATAATTTTTTTCTAGGAGTTATGTCCCTTTGAACTTGGAATATATGATAAAATATATACTACTGCAAGAAGTTGTCATCGCAACTCCTTGGAAACCACACAATAAATTTCATGAAACTTTGTAGATAGTTAGGGCATACTAATGTAAATTTGCATTTTGATAGGAAATTATGGTGCAATTTTTTCTAGGAGTTATGTCCCTTTGACTGCAACAGTTTGTCATCTCAACTCCTCTGAAACCAAACAACAGAATTTCACGAAACTTTGTAGATAATAAGGAAATAATATGTAGATTTGCATATCCACAAGACATTTTATCAGTTGACGTTTTGGGTGTTTTGAGTCTATGAACTTATGAATAAAGTGAGATTTTGTTTGTCGAGTGACACTGTTGGGCATGGGGCATCTTTAATTTAAAATCTAGAGAGGACTTAGGACTCACAGAATTTATAAAATGTTTATTTCATTTACTAGCTGTCGTTTGATACTACTGCAGGTGTACTGTTAGTCACCAAGGATATCATCAGCCAGCTCAATAGTTAGTCCTTCGGTATTGACATGATTTTACCATATACTTAGATGAATGTAGCTATTTTGTTTAGGTCCTTTTTGATCATATAGTTTTAACGTTGCAGAGTATTTACACATCTCCGGCTTTCAAATATTTTGATGTGATCGTTCCTGATAAGAGTAATTCCAGAAAAACGCTTCAGACGCATGACATTTATAAAGTATTTAATAATGTCAAGGAGTCTGTTCGTAATAAGCCTTTAGGGTCCATATGAATTTAAGCTGATATTTGGTGTGTATTTGAAAAGCAAAACATAAAACGTATATCATCTACGTGCAAATTGTTTACAGTGAAATTTGTAAAAAAAAAAATTTGTTTTATTTCAAAGTGTACTATTCTATTTTGTTTACTCGAATGATTTGCATATACATTGTTATGTTTATTTAAATTTTCCACATTTTGCAGGATATTAAACTTTATATCCGGAGTACTTTGGTTGTCCGGCCAAATCCTATACTGTTCAAGCTAAAACTTATATTATGCTGAACGTTTGAACATTATAGACGTGCATATCAACAGTTTATTTTATTTTCATCAAATTGTCTGCACAATAGGGTTGTTAAACTGTTATGTTCGTGACGAAAAGGTCCAATGTTTACATTTATCATTGCATAATGTCTTAAAACGCATTTATGATTATATTTGTTTAGTGAGTGTTATTTTTATCGGTCCTCATTACCCATGAACCGTTGATTACTTGATTTGAGACTTACACTATGCTTTTTGTGGTTACATTATTTACAGTCATATTTTTAGCTCCTGCTCACCTTTAAAAGTCAAAGTCATTTGAAGTTTTTCTCTATATCACTCGTTTTAAACTGTTTACTGAATATAATTTTGCTACACTATATTTAAGCTACATCAGGGTATCATCTTTGCCTAGTTATGTGTTTGTTTTTTCTATTATTTTGCTTTCTTTTGGTGTTGTCGGAGTTTTCTACCTTTTCCTTTGTCTCAGAAAACACAAACATAATCTTATGATGATAAAAAAAATGTGATTAATAATGTTATCGTTCAATGTTTTTTCTTCGGTTGATTAATATGGCGAAATAAGCCTCTAAATACACTTTCTTTTTGATATCATTATACGGTTGGTATTTTTATGGTTATATTACCATTAGATTCAGCAAAATACATATTCTTATGGGAAGTTGAATATGTAATTAAGGGTTGAATCTATAAATTGTTGACCAAGTTTTAAATTGATTTTCGACGAATTTCCTAAATAAATGGCCGAAATAAAAGATTTAACACGAGGTTCTTTGTCAAGATACAAGCCCGTTAACATTTGAAAGTGTTAAATTGTTTTATGAGCACTCATCCTACTTTTGGTAACGTTCATTGGAAAGCTTTATGATCAGTTTTAAAGTTTATTTGACTAATGTTGATTGTTGACTTGAATTTTCATAGGACTTATAGATTAATGGAACAGTCGTTTACCTATATTCGAATCTCGTGAATTGACATAGAAGACAAATCAAGGTTACTATCAAAAACTGAGGGAATCGCATGAACTCAAAAAGTAGTTAAAATGGGAGCGTCGACAGCGTTTTCTGTATCACCCGCCAATGTATCACAATCGAAAATAGGACATAATTGGTAAAATTAGCCAACTATTCTGGTATCTAAAGATATATGACTGAAAAAACATGTCGGTAGTGAGTTGAGACCTTGACATGGGTCAAACAATTCGTTATTTTGACCGTAAAATTTAAGGTAATTTTTATTTCAGTCGTTCTTCCTCATCACTCTGTTGGAGCAGTTTTAGCGTAAGTGGCATAACCCTGAAAATGAATTCCATATAGTATCAACATGCACGAGTGTAACGTACAATATATTTTAACGCCATCCAGTGGGGCTGAGGATATGTCACTGCTTAGAAATGGAAAGTTGACAATAAAAGTTAAAATCATCACGTTTGTCACAGATTCAAGTTGAAGACGTCCATCTGTTTCAAAATTGAGGAAAATTTCAAGATAGAAAGTACACGGTGTAGTTTCGTAGTATCTTTAATATCAAGTTTTCTGGGATATATGGGATGCGAAAAATCAGTTAAATTGAGTGACAGGTCAACATCAATATATCTTAAAGTGAAATTAAAAATTTTGCCAGATGTTTTTTTTTTTCTTATTGTCTTTGAGAAGGTTCAATATGAAGTCTGCTTCAAATGAGTACAAAAGAACAAGTCTGTCAGTACGGCTTCACGATTAGTACCCATTGGAATACCGTGTTGAAATATATTTTAATCAATTTCAACAAAAGTGTTGGCGACCAAAAAGTCCAGCATTTTGAAGATACCATCCTCTGTCATTTTCATTTTGAAATCAGTGCTGTTCTTCATTGCTGTTGTTTCATTAATCAAAAGTTTGGATATTACTGCAAAATAGTAAAGATAAAGATTGAAGATTTACACTTGATATTTGGAATCTTTAAGGATCCATATCTATTTGAAAACGCTGGTTGCATATATATCATTACAATATTTCTGAAAGTCACCTTTTACTGTAGAAAGTTATGAAGTAAGAAATTAAGAAAGATGTATAGTAAAAATCTTGCTAACCCAGCTATCTTTTTTGGGGTGATGTTTAGGTTTTTATAAAGACGGGATATTTCCATCATCCTTTTTATGTTGATATAAAAGAAGAGAAGGTCGGATTTATGATTTTCCAAAATCTCCTTTGTAAATGATGTTGGGGTATATGAGGGATTCCAACTGAAACTAAGGTCTTACTTTTTCAGACAAGGTTGACCTTAGAGATATTTCCTCTTTGTTTATATGTTTGTAAATAAAGGCAACATTAGAATACCGCTGTTCAATAGTCATAAATCGAATAAGCGAAAACAAATCCGGGTTTCAAACTAAAACCGAGGGAAACACATCAAATTTAAGAGGAAAACAAGGCTTTCTTAACTTGACTTCCAAAACTTTTGCTCTCGAGCATACTGAATATTATTCAGAAACTTGTTGCGTGTGCCCTTAAATTGATAAAACATTAATAGTACCATCAATGTCGCCTGTGGTGGACTGTCCATCTGCCCAGTAGATAATGCTTTGGTACTGAAATTTTAAAGACTTTTTTTATTTCAGGTTTTGCTAATGGTTTGCAAATAATGTTAACATCGCTCTGAAGCAAAGTTGACCGTATACATTTCATTTAATTCATTATATGCCGTTTTGACTATTCTGTTTGTCTTTTGATCATGTGATAGTATTGAAGCTCTGATTTTTAAGGATATAAAATTTGGCTACCAAATATCTTGGTCTCAGGTATATTTAAAATAGAAGGAAATACATGCTGTGGCCTCAAAACTCTGTATTATACGAGAAATTTGTATCTGACTTTATTATCCATTACAGAAAATTTAATACATCAATGCTAATTGTGCATGTCTTTTAGCATTATTGCAGAAAGAAAATGAATGTTTGAAGACAGAAAAAGACAGACTCGAGGCTAAAGCTAAAAAGAAGCGTAAGTTTTCAAATCAATTGATATATTAAAATGCTTGATTGATAACATATCAGTATAACAAAACAAAAAAATACCGAGCTCCAAGGTAAAAAGAGTAAGTCCATAAAACTGACAAAATCAAACGTTATCAACCAACGGAACGAGTGAAAACAACTGTCATATTCCTGACTGGGTTCATGCATTGTCCGAAAAAAGGGCGGGTTAAACCTGGTTTTATAGCTAACTAGATCTCCAACTTGTATGACAGTTGTTTATAGTTCCGTTATATTGACAATTTTGATGAGCAACCCAAACATACATAATAGGTTAATGTGACAATAATTGGGATCCAGCAGCCAAAACTATGTAAACATACATCACAACAGATCAAACAAATCAAACAAACATACAAATAAATCTTAACAGAGACGCCAACAAAAAGTTGTTGTAGTTGATAGGAAATTGACAAAGACGCAGATAAAAAGTAATATAACGAAAATACCGAACTCAAGGAAAATTCAAATGTCAAAATCAAAAGCTCATACACATCAAACGAATGGAAAACAACTGTCATATTCCTGACTTGGTACAGGCATTTTCTTAAGTAGAAAAATGGCGGATCAAAACTGGTTTTATGGCTGGCTAAATCTCTCAATTGTATGACAGTCGCATATAATTCCATCAAATTGACAACAATGTGTGAGCAAAACAAACAGACATAATAAGATAAATGTTAAAAATTGGGGTAGAGCAGTCAACATTGTGTTATAATCTTAATCACTATAAAACAAAAAACTATGTCAACGAAGAAAAAAAGAGTTTGTAGTTGATAGTACATACCGTTTATAGAATGCACTTTCTAGATAAAGTACAAATTAATTATAATATGAATACAAGGGTAAACAAAATAGAAACATCCGAGACACAGCTGATATAAACCTTCGATATAAAATTTCATAACAATCCTGCAAAAATATAGGTTTGATACCACTTTCAAAGCAATTTTCCATATAATTTATGTTGACAAGGGCCGTAACTCCTTAAACAGTTGTTTGGAACTTATTTTCGAACTTTGCTAAAATAAACCTTTCATATAGATCACATAAACATCTGGCAAGAAAGGTACATGTGAGAGCGCTTACAAGACTGGACGGACGGACGGACACGGACGGACATCTGGTATTAATGTCTCCAACAACGCACCGCTCGGGGACAAAATGCTTTTCGTATAGCCATTTCACCTGGTCGGTTATGGAAATGAGGAATTGTCTTTTTAATTTTTGCCCAGATGATCATTACATGTTTCGATATAACAAACACTGTCAATACAGACAGAAAGTAATTTGACTTTATTCTCTGATGTTAACTTACAATGTACCGGTCTTCGAAATTATTGTTTTTCGTACATGACATCGCAACTGATTGAATGTTAAAACATCACCTTTACTATGTTATTAACTTCCCTATACCTATATTAATATTCCAAATAGTGCACTGAAGATGAAGAGCAGGATTTCAAAAGAAAAATCGATTTAAAATATGATGCTATAAATTTATAAAATTATCCATGCCTTATTTATATTTCCATGCAGTGATTTAATCAATTCAAAACTGAAATAAAAGACAGGCGAAAGATACAAAGGGACATTCAAACAGATAAGTCGAAAATAAACTGACAACGCCACGGCAAAAAGAAAAAGACCAAAAGACACAACAGTATACATAATATAGAAATCTAAAGACTGCGCAACACCAACACCAAAAAAAACTGGGATGATATCAGGTGCTCCGAAAGGGTAAGTAGATCCTGCTTCACGTGACCACCGTTATGAACCTATAAATGTATATAATGTATGTGAAACGTGGCGAAAATTATAATTTGGTCGCTTTGGTTTGCAATTTCTTGAAAATCCCCAACAAAAACACAGATGTAGAGATATTTATAAAATAGAACGAATTCTTTAAAACCTCTGTTCGACGCAATAGGTGTCAAGGTCATCTAGCATATACACCACCTGCAGGTCAAATAGTGATAAATTCATTTTATAAATGATGAATAGACCACTTTCGAGTTATGTCCTTTGCCGAAAAAGTTCGTCAATTATGCGCGCCTTTATGACGTCATTTACCAGATAGAGGGACTGCCTGTATCCCTGCACTATTAAAGTTCATCAAGCGTTTTCATGGTCGTCATTATTCAGAATAAACTAGAAATAATGTTTGTTCCGCAGGTACTTAATCACAATTCCCTAATGATAGCAGTCTTGATTATCAATTAACAAAAAATAAAACATGCCACACAGAGGAACAAGTGATCAGTATGCTGGAGTTTCTTATTGACAACATATTTGTTGAATTTGAAGGTAGACTTTTCAACAAATTGTCGGCATATCTATGGGAACGAACTGCGCGCCTCTCATTGCCGACCTCTTTTATTTTCATATGAGTCAGAGTTCCTTCAAACACTTGTCAAAACAAGAAGATCAAAGAAGCCAGATCATTTAATTTCACATTCAGATATATTGATGATGTTCTTTCCATTAACAATCCAAACTTTTCTGATTGGGTTCCATTAAATTATGCTCCAGAACTAGAAATTAAAGAAACAACAGACATGGCTTCCACTGCCTCATTTTAGACTTGTACCTCGAATTTGACATAACCGGTCATCTCAGTACAAGAATGTACGACTAACGAGACGATTTCAATTTTGAAATTATTAATTTCCCCACCTTAGTAGCAATATACCAACTTCACTTGCATATAGGATATACATTTCCCAACTCATTCGATATTCAAGAGCTTGCAGCTGCTACTCAGACTTTGTTCAACGTCACCAGTGTCTTAGCAGAAAGTTAATGAACCAGGGGTATGTCAAAGAACGTCTCGTCCTTTTTCTAAAAAGTTCATCGGAAGATACCAAGACCTTTGTTGATAAATATTCCGTATCAACTTCACAAATAATACACGATGGTCTTGAAGTATAGATTCTAGGTACTGACGTTGTTTATCATCTTAATAACATGTTATATTATTCTTTTATTTGTCTTTGTAAATTATTACTTTTACTGTTTAGTCTATTTTTGGTAATATCCATTTGACGTGGCTCGGTACTTGTACATCCCGTCATTGTGTTATTGTGCTATGGTAAATTTTTGTATTCTTGTCTTTCGTTTTTGCTAATGTGCTTTGTCAATATGCTTTTTGTTTTCTTTGTTGGCATATTTGCTTGATTTTGTAGTGATTCATTGGACGTGGCTCGGTACTTGTACATCCCGTCATTGTGTTGTGCTATGGTAAATTTTGTATTCTTGTCTTTCGTTTTTGCTAATGTGCTTTGTCTATGCATTTTGTTTGTCTTTGTTGACATATTTGCTTGTTTTGTAGTGATTAAGATTATAACACAATGTTGACTGCTGTACCCTATTTTGACATTTTACCTATTATGTCGGTTTGTTTTGTTCACACATCGTTGTCAATATAATTGAATTTTATGCGACTGTCATATAAGTGAGAGGTTTAGCTAGCTATTAAACCAGGTTTAATCCAACATTTTCTACATAAGAAAATGCCTGTACCAAGTCAGGGATATGACAGTTGTTATCCATTCGTTTGACGAGTTTGAGCTTTTGAATTTGCCATTTACTTAGTTTCCGTTTTGAATTTTCCTCGGAGTTCGGTATTTTTAGATGATTTCAGCTTCCCAATTGTGAACTTTCCATTTCTATGTAGCAACATTCCAGCAGCGCCTGCATACGGAGTATTTATCTCCCAATTGATACGATATTCCCGGGCTTGTGTTTCCTATCATGATTTCCTTGATAGAGGATTGCTGCTCACAAGGAAGCTATTAAACCAAGAGTTCCAAATGGTGAAGTTGAAATCATCCCTTCGTAAATTTTACGGACGCCATCACGAGTTGGTTGACCGTTATGGAATAACCGTTTCACAGATGATATCGGATATGTTCCTTATGTCGTAACTACAATACCCTTCCCTTTTCACGAATGTGACTTACCGAATTAGACTATTTACCGGATTTGTAATAACATAAGCAACACGACGGGTGCCACATGTGGAGCAGGATCTGCTTACCCTTCCGGAGCACCTGAGATCACCCTCAGTTTTTGGTGGGGTTCGTGTTGCTTAGTCTTTGGTTTTCTGTGTTGTGTCATCTGTACTATTATTTGTCTGTCTTTTTATTTTTGGCCATGGCGTTGTCAGTTTGTTTTCGATCTATGAGTTTGACTGTCCCTCTGGTATCTTTCGTCCCTCTTTTGTAATTTTACTTTTATAAGAGTTTAATTTCCCGAATAATTCGTGCAATATATCATCACATTTTTCAACTGCTTGCGTAACATGGGAAGGAAGTGACGATGCCCTAAACGCACGAATGATGTTCAATAAAACCAAAGTTTTGACGGAAATGCAACGAACTCGAAAGTGGTCTATTAGTCTTATAACGGGTTTGCAACAAAACCTGTAAATAAAAATAAACTTGATTACTGTAATTAAAAGATAAAACTATACTTGTCATTTCATATACCTACACCAAAGCAAGCCTTATCTCCCGATTGCTCTTGTTCATCTTCCCATACAAGTATTATTCCGCTGGTCATGTAATGACTGGATTGTTTGCCATCGTTAACATCACACAAACTTTACCTGTGTAAAACGGCATACTTGTTAACAGTGTGCTATGTTATAGATAATGCATATGTTATTCCTGACACCCCGAGGTGTGTTTTACGACAAGAAAAACCTTTAAATATGCATTATCTGACTTATATACCGTTAAAAAAATATTTTCTGCAAAGATTTGCAGGATTTTATCCTTTTACCGACCACACTAAGGTTCATTTGTAAAGAGAAAAAAACTCACTAATTAAGTATCGATTAGTCTATGAAAGGTATATACTATGAAATTTAGCTCTTAATTTCTTAGTATATACCTTTTCATAGACTATCAATTAGCACATATTTACAACTCAAGTTTTCTATTAATTGGTCTATTCATAGTTTATTTTGGCTGCCTACGTATAGGTTAGACAATACTTGGTCATGTTTTATGAAGATTTAAAGCCCAAGGCGTAGCCGAGGGTTTTAAATGTTCATAAAACATGACCAAGTATTGTCTGACCAATTAGAACATATTCACACATTTGAGTGACCTTACAAAATTATCCTTTCCCATTGTAATATTCAAACCTTTATAAGAATTCACTTTTTATAATGAAGTGTTACATTTGTAACTAGGTTAATAACAGTAATGTATAACCTAGGTAATGATCATTTCAATGGATGGAATGAAATAGCACTGACATAGTTTTGTGAGGACAAAAGGATAAATTGTTCAAACATTGAGTTTTCTTCTGCTCCAGGTAAAATTAAAACTTACATAGATACCTTAAGTTTCTTGATTTTAAAAGCACACAATGTTATATAAATCAGCTTTTGAAATTTGTATATTTTTGATAATTATAAAACTCACTCTATAAATATTTGAATAACGACCATTCAACATCAGATGCTTACTTTTAGTGATGAATGTACATGTATTTTGTTTTGTTTTGTTTTGTTTTTTATTTCGAAAAAAACCTTTGCTTTATATATCAGCATTATGACATTGTTTTCTTGAAAGAGAAAAAATAATAATTGACTCGAATGTCTAGTATAAAAATTGAATAAAAGATTATTTTACCTACATCTTTGCCCCATTTTTTCTTTTTTTGTCATATATATGTACCATGATAAGCATTTACAAAAGTTAAAATGTTTTTATAATTCTTTTCTCTTTCATCTTTAATCAGTAGGCTATTTCCCAAACGAAAATGTCTCAGGGATTGTACACTTTGTTAGTGTAGTTATTAAGAGTTCACTTTCTCAATTGATCTACAATAAAAGTCATTCATGTATAGCATTTTATAGTGCATGGAAAGTCATGTACTATGAAAATTAGAAGGAAAAATTGACTTTTCATTGGACGAGAAGGGGTGAGTATGTTCTAATTGTGTCACAGGTGTTTGTAAAACGGAGTTCATTAATGAAGTTTTATGTTTTGTAAATCTACTCACTAGTATCATAGTAAATTATGTGATTTCAAAAGGCCCTTGACTCCAGAATGAAAAGATTGTAGCTGCTGGTGTAAGTATGTATATTGATATAAAGCGGTGTTACTACATGTATAAAAATAAGAAGACGTGGTATGATTGCCAATGAGACAACTCTCTACAAGAGACCAAATGACACAGAAATTAACAACTATAGGTCACCTTAAACTTCTTTACGTGGTAGGATGACAAAATAAATTGCCCCAAATCAGGCAATTATTAAATTGTAGTGGAAGCTTTACAAGTTTTGAAAACATTTTCAATTTCACAGTAAAACTAAAGCTATAATAAATTTGAAACATGTAGATAGTATGTCCCCATAGATAGTCTAGCGGATATGCATTAAAAGCAACTACCAATAGATCAAAGATTAGTTTTTTCAAAGTAAAACTAAAAGATTTATCAGAACATGTATATATATAGGTGGCACATTCTCTTCAGACATTATCATGGTTTTTCAATTCATGACATCTTCCTGAACATGCATGAAATATTGGCCACTGGACATTAAGCAACCAACAATCATTCAGTTCATGACGAAATAGAAAAATATCCATAAGAAAGGTAGAAAAAATCATCAAGTTGCCTTAATTTCCCTTCACAAGGTTTCATAGTACACACTTTTTGTGTAAAAGTAATTGCATGGATGATAAATTACCACAATTTTAAGATAGCGTTGTACTCTAATCAAGGTATTATAGGACCAATCTGTTACTCTTTATTTAAATGAAAGACACTTGAAATTGTCAAAAACATTTTTAGATCTAAAGATTTTAATAGCAGGATATTTAAAAATCAATGTGACCACCAATTACGAACTATTTGATTTAATTTAGGACACATCATTTCATTTCAAAATAGCCAGTTGCAATTTTGTTTTAAAATCTTGATTACGATACAATGAAATCTTACCCTTGTGGTCATTCATGCGCAGATACTTAGTACACGGAAAAAGTATGTACTATGAAAATAAGAAGGCAAATTCAAGCAATCTGATTGGACGAGAAGTTGTAAGTATGTGCTAATCTAGATATAAACTTTAGAAATCATTATCCAGTTACAATAAGATATTACTGTTACAGTGTAATTTATTGTATCAACTTAGTTTATGAAAGGGGATGCTATGTTTTATTTTTGTTTTTTTTTCATGACATTTTTATTGCGGGAAAGCAGATTTTTATTAAACAATTTTTAACGAATTCTTCAGAATAATTCTTTTGTCTCTTTTGTTTGTCAATACAATTTTGTTTTTAATGAGAATTAGGATTTAATATTATACCCTTCCCACCCGATTATAAACTACGTGGCTGTTATTCTATTGAAAATAAGAATATTGGGTCATTTATCATTTGATAGAGTAAAGGTATATATAGATGTAAAATGTTAAGAACTGGCAAGAAGAGCACGAAATCATGATACATGTACATGTAACACGAACAACGAATATCCATAGGTCAAAGTATGATTTCCAATACATCGTGAATCAATAAGATTTTCAAAATCATCACACGAATGTGTTAAATATAGTTTCTAATAAAAGTGTTGTGAAAAGTTTTGCATTGTTAAATTCATCTCACATAATGTCCATTTATTGTAGTGATAAATTAACAAAACTTCACATTATTTGTTTCGAAATGTAAGATTATGTCATCTGCCAGTTTTGTTATTTCAGTCTAACAGTCTCTTTGTTAGCTCACCTGACCCATAGGCCGTTGTCGTCGTAAACTATTTCAAAAATCTTCTACTCTGAACTACTGGGCCAAATACCTTCAAACTTTAACTGGATGTTCCTTGGGAATTTAGTTTATAAATTGGATCCGAAGTTACGATCCATCAACAAACATGGCCGCCATGGCTAAAAAAACATAGGGTCAATTGCAATTTTGGCTTATATCTCAAAACTAAAGCGCATTTAGAGCAAATCTGAAAAAGGTGTAAAAATGTTTATTAGGTCAAGATCTATCAGTCCTGAAATTTCAGACGAACCGAACAACTCATTGTTCGGTTGCTGCCACTAAATTGGTAATTTTAAGGAAATTTTGCAGTTTTGGTTATTATCTTGAATATTATTGAAGATAAAGATAAACTGTAAACAGCAAAATGTTCAGCAAAGTAAGATCTACAAAAAGTTAAAAGACCAAAATTGTTAATTGACCCTTAATGAGTTATTGCCCTTTAAAGACAATTTTACACAATTTGTTCATGTTTGCTAACATTTAAAAATCTTCTCCTCTAAAACTACTTAGGCCTAATACTTCTAAACTTTAACTGAATGTTCCTTAGGGTAACTGGTTTATAAATTGTATCCGAAGTTTTGATCCATCAACAAACATGGCCGCACTGGCTAAAAATAGAACATGGGGACAAAAGCAGTTTTGGCTTATATCTCAAAAACTGCAGCAGTTAGAGCAAAAGTGAAAGGAAGTTAAAGTAATAAATGGGTCATGATCTATCTGTTATGAAATTTTCAGACAAATTCGACAACCCATTGTTGGGTTACTGTTGGAAATAGTTGATTTTTATTAAATTTTACTGTTTTGGTTATTTTCTTATATATTATTATAGATAGAGAGAAAGTATAAATGGCAATAAATGTTCAGCTAAGTAAGATTTACAAATAAGTCAACATGATCAAAATAGTCAATTGACCCTTTAAGGAGTTATTGCCCTTAGAACGTTTTTTTACATTTTTGTGAAAGTCTAATTATTTTTTCAAAAATCTTCTTCTCTGAAACTACTTGGCCAAATACTTAAAAACTTTAATTGAATGTTCCTTAGGGTATCTAGTTTATAGATTGTATTCAGGGATTTGATCCATTCAAAAACATGGCGGCAGTTTCTAAAAATAGAACATAGGGTCAAATGAAGTTTTTGGCTTTCATCTCAAAACTAAAGCAGTAAGAGCAAAACTGACATAGGTGAAAGTGTTAAACAGGTTTAGATCTACCTGTCAAGTAATCTTCAGACCAATAGGACAACTTATTGTTGGGTTACTGTCCAGAAATAGTTAATTTTTAGGAAATTTTACAGTTTTGGGTTATGTATTATCTTTAATATTATCATAGAAAGAGAGAAAGTGTAAATGACAAAATTGTTCAGCAAAGTAAGATCTACAAATAAGTAAACTGCCTAAAACTGAAATTACAGAGAGTAATATTCTCCATTTTCATTTAAATGAAATAACATCTTACAAATGAGGCATTTTATATTTTCTGAGAATTCTAAGGTGCTCAAAATGTCAATACGATATTTTGCAATTTAAATTTTCTACTGAAAACAATAAAACTCATCATATTTTTTACTGCAGCTTCTATTTTGGTCGATCAAGTGTTTTCTCCATTGTAGATTAGCATGCTTAGCGCCTAAAGTACTGAAATGTGGCACTAATTAGCGTGTTTATATATAAATAAACTGTTCAACTTGAATTATCTTTCCATCCTCTTCGGTGTAAGTAATTAACACAATGTTAAATGTAAATTGTCACACAAACTTTCTGAAACAAAGAGTCGCCTCAAAATTTTTATTATTTCTGGACATTTGTTTGTCAGATTCTGGATAATTGCAATAACTGCTACTGCATTGTTGTAAGAATCCGGGGTTTTGATAGGCAGTTGTTTTCACTTTCTACTTACTATTACATAACTTGAAATATGCGTATATAGATTAGTATATTTGCGAAGACTATCACAGACAGCAGATATGATTTCAGACCATATTATGAATCAGCACAGCACCATATTAGCTTAAATTTGAAAGATGGCGAAAACATACGAATAAGTCATCATACGGTTGATGTGTCTTTGAAAATTAAAATTAACCTTGTATTATTGAAAATATTAACTTTTATTTGCAATTCATTTCATTAACTTTCTCTCAAGCTCCTTGACATTCATATATATTTTGACCTCAAAATAAATCTATTAAATATATGTTGATACCTTATTAATCTATCTTCGAAGGTTTAAAGTTCTACTACAATCTCTTACTTAATATATGATGGGTCTTTTACGACATAATTAATACATGTCCATTCAGCTTTAGTTTTCTAAATCTTATTATCTTGATGTCAATTTTGCTTCCAAGTCACATGTTGCTTTCGTCTTTGTGATATTCTAACTTCTATACATCTTACTGAGTTTTCCTTTGTCAATTTGCACTTCCTTCTTTCTCTTTTGTGATTTTGTTTAATATGGATCGGGTTGTTTTTCCTTTTAATTCCAAAAATTTTGTAATCTGAAAATTAAGAATAGCATAACGGATGTACCAATAGTTAGTGTCGCATTATGATGACAGTTTGCGAAGAATTAACAGCAAAGTGGTGCTCCCACAAGAACCGTAATTCTGCTTTATTACTCGGCGACTTTATCCAATTCACGACATTCAGTTTTCTCGGGCTGAAATAGATATGATTTGGTTACAGTAAAGTGATATAAATAGAACTTAGGAACGATCATTTAACTTCAAGGGGAGGGTTATGTTTTTTTCCTTAAAAATATTCTGATCCCCAATTTGATGAAAAAAATATTGTAGTCAAGCAGATGACAAAAAAATATTCTGAATCCAGATTTTCCCCATACCTTACAGTGTTAAATTTTGAAAAAATAATTTGATTAATAGCGTCGAAAAACTAAAAAATTCGCACTTTGCGCGAAAAAAAATTCTGACTTAAACATAACACCACCAGAAATGTAGGAGAAGAAATTTCATTAAATTAAACGTTTCAGTAATGAACATATGATGAGGTTTTGTAGAAATATTTTACAAACTGACCCTTTTCAACTCAGCATTAAATAATAGTCTTCTTAATTGGAAACAAAGTACGTTGTGGAACCCTCCATGAATCCTGTGTAAATGTTTTGCCAACAAAAAACAATTCCCTGTTTAAAAAATGAAAAGGGATTATTTAGGAGTTGTCGTTAATTTCAAAGATTTAATCTGTCCACAAATAGTAAATGCTTTGAGATGAAGAAGGCCAATAGCAGATCTTGAATGTCAGATACTCAAAATAAATAAATATCTTCTTTTTTTTTTTTTTTTTTTTGCTTTATTTTAAAGAAATAAAGAGATAAACGAAGAGCTCTCCATACCAAAAATCGCTGACTTGTATTTTTCGAAATTTTATTCTCAAATAAGATTGAGTGAGTTTTAAATTGACGACATTTGTTTGACAGATATTATACCGAGCTCGATTTCAGCCGGAATGTCTGTTAATCAATCATTGACAATCAGAACATATTTAATCTTACTTGGGAATAGAAATATATGTACATAAAATTTTTTCAAATGTGGTGTATATTTTGAAAATGTATAAATAAAAACTTGTTCCTAATCTACGACTTTAAAATCCCATTTGAACTACCATTATTAGTTTATTTTAAACTAGAAGTACAAAATAAATACATCGGGTGAATTTAAATAAAGAACCTATTTACAATATATCCTATGAAACACAGAGCAGTACAGAAACATGGTCAGAATAGCATTCACTCGCGGTTAAAGTGTGTGATGTGAACTATGCAAAACTTTGTACCAATAGAAATAAGAAAACTTTGTACCAATCCTGGATATAATTTTATCCAAAATAATGTCCTCAGAAATGTAAAACATTAAATCAATATTTCACCAGCAAGATAATGTCACAAAATTGTCGACAGTTACCCGTATCTGGATTTTTTCAAGGAATAAATCCAGACCGATTTTGAGCCCTGTCACTTCTTTTAAATAATACTTTTTCTTGTCTCTTATTTTACCTATGATCGTGAGCTAAAAAAGCACCATGGGAATTCCTAGAGAATCATTGTTGATTCGAATGCAGTTTTAAACGAGTTAGTCTGTACATATATTACGCTTCACTTTAAAAGTACAATTTTGTATTCTGAATATATTTAGTTATATTACAATTATTAAAAGTGAGTCACAACGGTATTTTGTAGATATCAGTTTTCACTGTGTTCTTAAACAGCCACAGTCGGACCAAGCTGTAAATGGCATTCTTGACCTACTTCGGGACCAATATTCAGACACCGACTTGGAAATAGTTGAAGAATCAAAACGAAAGAAGAATACACCCTTCTGGTTGTTTTGTACAATCTTTCAAGAATAGCTGACGATGTAAAAGGAGCGTTATGTGGAATCGAAGGTTTGATCATTACTTTTGTATTATTGTAACTGTTTTTAATCAATAAAAGGAGATGTAGGTTATACGTCAATCTAACAACAAACCAACGACAAAATAACCAAACGTCTTCTATTAAAAACATGTATATTTTGTTATTGATTTTGTCTTGACCGAAAAATTTTCCGAAGTTGGTGTATTTAGAATTTATTATTGACTACTGTCCTCTAAAAGACCTGACCTTGGTTAGTGTGTATGTGAGTGTTTGAGGGCCGTATCCGGTCGACCTAACTGATCAAATGACTATCAAGGTCCCACGATTTTCGTTCGAACCAACCGCACTACCAACAATGTGATTTTTGTCTCGTGGTAAGTTTACTGTACTGAAAGGAACCGATCTGTGTGTTTTGTGTTTAAGGCTCTACATGGTTTTAATACCTTACTATCTTGGCGGAGTTGTCTGTCTCTGCGTATTCTTTCTAATCACGTTGATGATCATTCACACGACGGTACTGCAGGAGTGCACAGACACCGACCTCAGCTTCAACTGTTATGAGGCCCACTGCTGTCGTTTCCTGTGTATCTACTCCTGACTTGGAGAACCCCGAAGAAGGATAAAGAATCAACACTACTTTGTAAATCGTGATTCTATTCGAAAAAAAAATTTATACGAAGGTATATTTTAACATAGCCAGTGATTGAGTCGTTCATCTTGAATGTCGTTCCTCGTATTAGTATACGCAAAACTGTTTGCAAATGAATTATATCTCTCAAAATGTAAAGATGAAATTATCAATAGGATGATTACATGATATGTAAGAGATGGGTTAAAGAGATATAAAACCCATTTTTGACGTATCTTTACAACTTATGTGATGTTGATGATAGTATTGTTGATTTTAACGACGATGGTGGAGCGGTTTCTGTATAAGAAAATTATTTATTAACAAAATACCAAACTCAAGGGTCAATTCTAAAATGAGAGAGTCAATAAAACCCGATAAAATCGAACGCTAGACTATAGGTCTTGGTACCTTCAGATGAACTTTTGAGGAAAAAGATGAAACGTTCTTTGACAAAACTCTGGATCGATGATTTTTATTATCAGCCACGGATGAAGATTGTGAATAATGTTTAAGTGATTTCTTCATAATCATTTCATGATGATAGTAGTAAATTGAAACCATTCGCACTCAAGCAGTCCAATTGTTTAATTGACGACCATGATTTGTTCTATCTGATTTAAGAAACAGTAAAATTGCATGCAAAAACAAAGAGAAAATTATTATATATATAAATGTTTTCATTTATTTATTATCAAAATTCATTTGATATTATTTTATTCGAAAACCATTTTCCTTTTCTGTTGCAAATCAAAATCTTTCGAGCTTGGAATTTCTTGTTTACAGTCATGAATTTCTCGTTCAAACTGTTTTTCCTGTGAAGGTTTTATCAAACCAGAAACAAACACTGATATTTGTTCCACGTTCGGGAAGTAAATTAAGGTTTATTTGGTTCTATTCAACAGACGTTGTTTATTATTTTTTTCTTTCTTGAATATTTTTCCTGAGAGGAATCCGTTCCTCAATAAATTTCTAAGCTTTTCGATGTTAGAATTTCGTTTTCGTTGCATTATCTAATTTCTGCAAGTCATCAAATTACATGTACCAATTCTGTCTAGTACAAATACATAATTTATACTTAACGTATAAAATCATTTTGTTTGTCGTCGTTTCATGTAAATGTGAAACAAAATCATCTGGAAAAAGATACATTTGTATTTCCAATCGATTTATAATCATAGCCATGACTTTAACAATAAAATAACTACTTCAAAACGTAAAGGTTCCTAAACGGATACTTTATAATGTGTATTTGTCTTATTTGTAATGATATATTCTTCAAGATTATATGAACCTTCTACTTGCACTTGGTGCATTGATCACCTTTATTTATTTTCCTGTTTTGTGTGTGTTATATGTTTTCAGTTAACATTATATTTTTTTTTCACTTATTTGATGTGTTCTTGCTCTTATGCAAACGGTATTTTAATATATTACTGTAACTAACCTCGAAAAGAAGCTCAATTAAGGAGTTTAATGTACAGGATTAACACACGGCTGGAAATTGATTTAAATGATAGAACAGTATCTATATATTTTAATTTTCGTGTGGTCGAAAAAGTTTCTTTGGTCACATTTTTTTTTTATTTTAGCCCGTTGATAGGCTTTCCTCCAATGCATGGTTTTGTGTAATCACTTTGAAATTAAAAACAATAACTGTTTTGTTCAATTTCAGTCTCTGCTTGTAAATATTTTTGATGCACATATCATCAAGCGTCATCGATCGGTGTGCAGAAGACATAATTAAAAGACCCTTCCGGAATAAAATTTAGTTTTAGCTGGAAATTAAAGGATTTTTTTTTGGAAAACGAGACAATATTTGATTCAAAACAATATTTTATATTTGAGAGGAAAAATGTATTCTGCATGCAAATTTCAATGAACAACTTCCGAAAAGTTTTGTTAAAATTCCAAGAATAAAAACATCAATGTACCATTTTTGATTACGGAAATTTATACCCGTCAATCAGCTTCATTGTTTATAGTAACCATTTATCAAGTTCAGTTACTCGGTCGTTTTGTCAACAATGAATTTGATACTTTCGATGTGTTTTGTAAATTACCTTAGATTAATTAGATATTTTTTAGTTTTGTAAGAATGTTTTCATCTGACATTGTTGTTCTTTTGTGTTTTTTCTGTAAATTAGTTATATTTTTGTTGTTTAAATTTTCACTTCTAATAATACTTAACTGAATCCTTTGGGGAAAACTTTTCTGGATAATGTCATATTTTGTAGTCATAATTATAAAGTTTGCCCTACGATCCCCAAAAGGAGAAAGAATGAGATTGCGTGGGAAACATGCATTGTGTGTCAATGTTGGTCTTCAGAGTAATTAATATGCAAGCGATCAGAAAACTGCATGAAATCTAGTCGCGAGAACGTGTTAACAGTCTTTGAAGGTGCGCCAGTGTGAGTAATGATTTTCCATGGTAAAGATTATCATGAGTACATATTGTTTTTCTTAAATGAAGTCTTCCATTCAGCATGCATAACCAAGTATTCACTGAAGTCAACACCTGTGAAATTAAGCAATACAGATATGGAAAATCAGATTTAGAACTTTCTTTGAAGTCTTAAATAACGATTGTTAATGACGATCTGCACTTCCATAAAATGCTATTCTTATGTCCCACATTCCTTGACAGATACCGATCACTTTTACCCAAGAATGTCTCCGATACTTTCCCATCTGCCAAACTTCAGAAAACACTAATTAGTTATTATGGCAGCTTAATCACAATTCAGACACAGCGGGGACAAGGGATGTCAAATATAGTGTTCAGCTCTGATCTTTCTATAAGGAATGCTGGAAAATTGAAATCTATGTTAAGACTTCTAGAACTACATCAAGGTTTGTCTAATATCAAGGATGCATCACATGAGAAACAATTACTTCACTCTGCCTAGCGCTCATAGGCGCGATATGGAAAAACTCGGATTACCTTATTTCCAATAAGGCTTCGTAGGTGCTTCTATGGAAAAATGCCCGCTATCGTTTCTGTACCAAAATCATTTCGTTTTGGACTGGCCGTGCAGTTACACCATTAATACGGGTCCCGAACATTGATATTATGTGGCTTTTAGCTTTCTGTGCAGAGGTAAAACGATACCTGACAAGCATTGCCTTGCTCGATGTAAACAGTATTCATGACGGAATATACGTTCCAGACGGCATTATTTCAAAACATCGAGGGGATTTTGATGCAAGAATAGAGACAATATAGACCTCAACACTGAGACAATTGAAAGAGCACGTTTCATTCCATTGCACGAACAGTCTTTTAGGTTTGTTAGTCCACAGTTGATTCGAGTTTGCGTCAGGTGAAATAGAACGTTTCATTTAGTGACAGTGCGTTAACGTCGAAAACCAAGTGATATGTCAACGGTTCACACGACTATGAAACGATATTTTTGATATGACAAAGTCTATGGGACAGTTGTATGCGATTCAAACATTCGACCAGCAGCTCTATGCAATAGCTTAAAAGGGGAATGGGTAATGCCAGAAACATTTAAAACATACATTTTCGTTTGGATGGCTTTGATACTCTCTCATGTTTCATTGTGTCAGTTTGAAAACTTCGGAGCGATGATGGTCTGGAGGATTTTAAATTGACTCATCTGTTTATGCAGCATACACCATTGATCAAATGATGTGTGAGTAGGCTCTACGTTTCGTTCAAAATCATAAATCGTGCATTACCAATGCTGCCACAGTTGTTGATGTCTTTAATTGGTACGACAGCAAACATTCTTTAATATCTGGCTTAAGAGACCGACGAACTGGGGTAAATTTCAGCCAAAAGGTATTTCAGGTAAAAGATGGTTCAATCCATACTAGACTTGAAAACATTTCAAAGCATCAACGCAAACAAACAAGCTCTGCTTAAGTTTCCTGTACTTACTACACTTGAGGATAAACTCTATTTAGCGGGTATTTTGTCGACCCAAGTGTTGTTAAGAAGTTATCTTCCGCTTATTCAGCACACATGAAGGCGCTCACACGCGAATGATCCTGCATGCCATGTTTGTTGATAAAGAGTTTGGAGGGCAAAACAAAAGGGTCGAATAGTTAAAAGTCTCCAGATACAGATGCCCTAATGCCCTAATTCTTTGTTTGCATTTCTTCTCGTCAATGAAAAACACCCACGAACTGGGGTTTCAAACAGAGACAATTACCGGCAATAAAGATGGTCGTAGACTACTCCGTGTAGATCAAATTCAATAGGCAGTGTGTTAAGCCTTGTTATGTGTAAAGTTTACTTGATTTACATGCTTTGACAGGTTTGACACCACATCAACAATGTTTGGAATAGGGAGGCAAACTGTTTACAACCTTTCAAAGGACAATCTTAGAGTTCAGTGATTTAGACCATCTTTCAAAAGATGACATGGAAAATCTGTTGCTGTCAGCAGAACATTTGTTGTATGACCAGAAACGTCTAACGGCTGGGAAGAACAAAATGGATTAACCACGACCTTTTCATGGAGCAAGTGACCTCAGATTACTTGCAAGATTTACTTTGTACCTACAAATGTAAATCTTGTGCTCAAAAGGCTGTGTTTGCTCTGAACAAAATCTATATTGCACCGAACGTTGTCCGTGTTATGGAAGTAAAGCGTGCTGCAATGCTGATACGAGTACCAAATCCGCAAACAATGACGAAGAGATTGGTGCCAAGCTAAGATTCTTGTATATAATAACTCTACGAAAAATACCAAACTCCAAGGTAAATCCAAAACAAAATGGCAAAATCAAAAGCGTAAACACATCAAACGAATGGAAAACAACATTACTGTCATATTCCTGAATTGGTACAAGCATTTCCTTATGTAGAAAATAGTGGATTTTACCTGGTTTTATAGCTATCTAAACATTGCACTTGTATGACAGTCGCATATAATTCCATTATATTGACAACAATGTGTGAGCAAAACAAACAGGCATAATAGGTAAAATGTCAAATATTTTGGGTACAGCAGTGGCATATAGACACTCTATAGACAAAGTACATAAGCAAAATGAAAGACAAGAATACAAAATTGACCATAGCACAATAACACAATATGGTGGGATCCACGCCAAAAGTTTATTACCAAAATGGACTAAACAGTAAAGGTTAAAATGTACAAGGAAAATAAAAGAACACTATAGCAGTTAATCAAAATGATAAACAGTGTCAGTACCTAGAATCTATACTTCAAGACCATCATGTATTATTTGTGAAGTTGATACGGAATACAAGGTCTTGGTATCTTCTAATGAACTTTTTAGAAAAGGACGAGATGTCTTTGACATAACCTTGGCTCATCAACTTTCTGCTCAGACACTGTTGACGTTTTATTAAGCCTGAGTAGCAGCTGCAAAGTATATTTACTGTTTACCTCCTGTTTAATGAAGACCAGAGCTAATGCATGTAGCTCTGCAAAGACAAGTTATATGAGGGTCTTGACCGATTGTCATATTACAACAATAGCAAATTAACATTATTATCAATCATTTCGCTAATAATTTTAGAAAACTCGATTTTACCAGGATAATCCCACTAAGAGAATATCCATGGCATAAAACTGATTTTGTTTTACACTGAACCAACAAGTAAAACAAAGCAAGTCTCAAATATGAAATGTTTTATACCTCACATTTGCGTCGGTTGACTATGATATTTTTCGGATTATAACTGATATGTTCGACTTTGCAAATACACGATATTAATTTATCTATAACAACATACTAATTTTCCAAAGATTCACATACGTTTCAACAAAGTTTCAGTACTGAAATATTTTAATAAACTGCTGACTTGCAGTTTAGAAACTGATTCTGTTACATGCTGTATTAAAAATAATAAGCAATATTTAACTTAAACGATGTTAAAAGGTCAAGGCCACATCTACATTTACTTGGTCTTAAATGGAAAAAAATATTGAAAATTTTGTAATGACAGCGCTTCATCCAATTAGTCAATCTTGTCGATTTGACATCCTTTGCTGAATATGCTTGTGATTAAATGGTTTTTGTGGCATTCTACTGAATATATCTCAGAAAATTCCTTCTTTTCTCTCATGCTTGAATGATATTTGAGGTTACCTTTGACCTCAATTTCACTAAAATGTGATCAATCTGGGTTTTACGACCAAACCATACATGTTTTCCTCTTTCCGTCGATAAGAAATATAAGTGTGTGTTCTCCCGGTACATTTTTTTTAAAATAAACTTTGGTTGAAATACTAATAACAGTAGCATACATATGCTTTGGTTTTCTATGTTGTTTTGTACAACCCTAACGGGAGGGATTGTACCTGATTTTCATATGATGAAGACATAATCTTTCAATCAGTTTAATTGAGGTCTGAAGCTGGCACGCAGTAACTGCTAGTAGTCCTTTGTTAATTTATGTATCATTGTCATTTTGCTTAGTTTCTTTTGTTACCTATTCTGACATCGGACTAGGACTTCTTTTAAACTGAGTTTAACTGTGCGTATTGCTATGTGTTTCTTTATTCTACATTGGCTAGAGGTATAGGAGAAGGGTTGAGATCTCACAAAACATGTTTAATCCCGCCGCATTTTGCGCCTGTCCCAAGTCAGGACCCTCTGGCCTTTGTTAGTCTTGTATGTTTTTTTTTATTTTAGTTCCTTTATATGTTTTGGAGTTTAGTGTGACGTCCATTTTCACTGAAGCAGTACACAATTTTATTTAGGGGCCAGTTGAGGACCACCTCCGGGTGCAGATTTTCTCGCTGCGTTGAATACCATTGGTGGCCTTCGGCTGTTATCTGCACTTTGGTCGGGTTGTTGTCTCTTTGACATATTCCCATTTCCATTCTCAATTTTATGTTGTTTGTTTGTCTTATTCTTTTTAGCCATGACGTTGTCAGTTTATTTTCGACTTATGAGTTTGAATTTCCTTTGGTATCCTTCGCCTCTCTATTCCTTTTCTGCTACTCCTTTTCATTCTTTGCACGAGTTCTGACGATATATGACTGACTGTGAACGTGTTTTTGTGCTGAGGAATAGTAAGCATGGTCTCCTGGTTATTCAGTCAAATATGGCATTACTTATTGATCGCTAGTGGGTGCTAATTTGTTTCTAGTAGTATAAAAGATATGTTAGCAATATATTTTGACGTGACGTCATTATTTTGGAGCGATCACCACACCGATTTCATACTTTGAGCCTCCTTTTTACAATACTGAATGGTGCTTTCAATAAAGCTAAACATGTTTGTAATTACTTTACATATTTGATAAGATTCCTGATGTCCTTAGTTTATACACGCCAATGTTGTTGTAATCGTGTAAATCATCCTGGACCAAATCGTTACAGGATACAAATTGACAGCCCTAAAAGAGCTTCAAAAGCAGGGTTTATTAAATGCACTCGTACTCAGAGTCCTTGCAAGACATAAATGTGCTGTCTAAATTTCAATATGCATTCAATTGATTTTCTACGGTATAGCGATTCACTATAACTACAATTATGATATCTCATAATGAATGAACAATTTCGTACTTTATGAAAAAAATCAACATTTGCATTCGACTTGGCTAAAAACTGTGAATAGATATAGGAAGATGTGGTGTGAGTGCCAATGAGACAACTCTCCATCCAAATAACAATTTATAAAAGTAAACCATTATAGGTCAATGTACGGCCTTCAACACGGAGCCTTGGCTCACACCGAACAACAAGCTATAAAGGGCCCCAAAAGTACTAGTGTAAAACCATTCAAACGGTAAAACCAACGGTCTAGTATATATAAAAACGAGAAACGAGAAACACGTATAAATTACATAAACAAACGACAACTACTGTACATCAGATTCCTGACTTAGGACAGGTGCAAACATTTGCAGCGGGATTAAACGTTTTAATGGTACCAAACCTTCTCCCTTTTTCTGAAACAATAGTATAACATCACAACATAGAAAACACACGATAAAACATCAATTGGAAGGCTTAACTCAATCAAAAACGTAAATTAACACACTATGAACGAATAAATTCGATCTGTGAATGCCTAGTCTAATAAGCCTAAGCGAAAGTTTACCTAATATCATTCCTTTTTTATAATTTAATGACCATACCTGAAATCAAAGTGGGCACCAAAACTAGGTTGTAAACGGAAAAAAATATTTCCCACTAAAACCAAACGTATAAAGAATATCTAATACCGCTATGCATTGCATCAATTCACCGACGATTGAAGGGTATCAAATAAGCTATGAAGACCGTTGATGTTCTATTGGTAATTATTTTTTTTATTTCTTCAGCTAACTCTGATGTAGCATTAGTGGTTCTACACTCCAAAGAGATTAAGAAGCCAAGTGAAAAGATGCTGACGGAACCAGACTTCAGAAAATTGGGCATTATAGTGGACATAAGCTTTCTGTCAGCCAAAGGGATCATATCAAATGATGTGACTGAAAAAGCTGTACATCAACTAGTTGGATTCTTAAACAAGTTTTAATTTTAATGACATTCAGGCATTTGACATCAACAACGTGTATTTTGTTGACACTGAAACTGAACATTCTTGGCACTTATACCACATCTTCTTATTTTCATATTCTTTCCATGAAGCAATGGGATATTAGAACCCCATATAAGAAAAAATAGATATTTATATATATAAATATATATGCCTTACCTTTAAATGCAATGTATCCAGTAGTACCAAATGCAAGTGTATCATGATATGAGTAAATAAATATATACTATATTGCTTGAATGTTACATCTACCATCTATAGGATGACCCATACAACCATTTATATAGAAATTGATCTAAACCTATATTCATTTAGGACCTAATATAACATCTCATATAGTATATCACAACTATTTATTTTATTTTTTGCAATACAATTCTTTGCCTTTCTACTTTTTCAATGCAATTTTATTTGCAATTAGTTATATTAAATGCCTCTGGATGAGTTTTATTTTCTGAAATGGGAATAATCTAAGGATAAAGATACTTAAATTTTTGTGTGTGCTAAATGAGAGTTGAATTATTTCTTTATTTTGATGGACCTCATACACCGTCATTGGTTTTAGTACTTTTATACGCCTGTTTACGGGATGTATTATGGTTTACCGTGTCCGTCCGTCCGTCTGTCCGTCGTCAACATGTCGGACAATAACTCAAAAACGCTTTAACCAATTTGCAATAAACTTTCGTGAATTGTTTATATCGATTGACGTGAGCTCTCTTTCGTTTTTCATAAATTTTAGATTTTACGTTTCCGAGTTATGGGGTTTTATTCATTAAAAAGGGGATTTTCCAGCTTTCGGACAATAACTCAAAAACACTTTGACCAATTTGCAAGAAACTTTGGTGAATTGTTTATATTTTTTTTTTTTTTTTTTAAATATGATAAAGTTTAGAGATAAATTACTAAAATTTTGTTACAGTTACTATCGATACAAAATAAGTTCTCTTTGGCACCTCGCTTTTATAAACTATAAAGTAATGACCCTTTTATCATGCATTATTTGTGTTGTAACAGATCCATTTCTTTTCATAATTAAGGACAATTTTGCATAATTAACTTTGGCCGCCATCCTAGATCCAGGAATAGTTTTCTCTTAGACTTAGAAATAAAACACTGGCACCATCTGGTTGCAGAATATTTTGAATAGTAGGTTGCGGCCAAGGTTTTCCTAAAGTTTTGGGTCCTAAAATGCACAAAACCATCGTATGGTGACAACTTCTCGAAAATGTGCTGACTTTCGAGCCTTAAATAGAAAATTCTTTGTCTCTTTGACACATTCCCCGTTTCCATTCTCAATTTTATAATAAAGAGGTTTGTTTTATTTAGCAAAATGCTTACGAAATTGGTCCATTTAAGAACCAAATTCTGACCTTTGTGATATTTTATAGAAAAGTTGAAATTCGATGCCATTTTTGGCAAAAGTGAACCTTGCCCAATTTGATACTTTTTGAGATTTCGAGTGTTTTCCAAATATCCCGCATAGAGAAAAGTTCTTTTGTTCCTAGGAAAGGGTTTAGTTATGAACGAAGATTTCCGGTTGACGTTAAATCATGCAAAGAGGATGCAGACCTTTGCCTCAGCTTTTGAAATGACGATCACAAATGCAATAAAACAACAACATAGGGAAATTGACATTGAAGATCACAACAAAAGGTTTAACACTATTAAGCATGTACCTTACTATAACTGTGGAGTTATACTAAGATATTTGGATTGGCGATGCTTAATGAACGTTTTACCTTCGATGGAATGAGCTACCGTAGTTACTACCTTTGGTATTCTAATGAAACAGTGAATGTTTTATGTCTTTATCGGTCGATGGTCGAAATAATATTATTTGAGTAAAGATGACAAAATCCAAAGGCAAACAGTACTTTAAGGTCTGATGACATTCGGGTAAATTTATAAATTTCTATCAGATTGTGCAACATTTCAAGTATTGTTGGCAACAACATGATTTATCAGAGAAATTCATATCATGTCATGTTTGTAAAAACGTTGATAAGCTTGATAAAATACCAGCATGATCACCCTGACCGATCAAAATATTTCATTAACCTTTCAGTCGAACTATTTACTATGTATTGACTACCATGTCAACTCTCATACGCAGCTCTTCGATTACAAATTAATAAACGTACACGTTTGTGTTACTGTGAGAGGGACCTGGAATAGAATGTACATGTGCGTGGAGATGAATAAGGAAACAAATGGCGGATGAGTTATTTGCTTGATAATGCATCTATTACAAGTAAGAGACAAAACTTGCAGCCCTATTTTTGGGTCCACAATTTCTATGATTTATATATGGACTACACACTATCATTTCTCACGACACCGGCATGTCTAAAAAAAAGGCCGTCAGACGTCATTGCTATCTCAGCAAAGTAGGACTCTAAAAGTCTATATCGTTCAACGTTTATGTAAAATTTATCTTAGCACATTGTTTACCATTGAAGACTGCTAAATATAAACCTTTACGTGGTAACAAACGAAATTTTAAAAGTACATTAGAATATTTCACCAAACCTATAAAAATCATTACTGTTGTTTCGATGTTTGTTTCAGTTGCATTTAGCATGTTTAGTGCAGAACATAAAAACTGTCAAAATATCCTGATTTTCAAATTTTGTCATTAATATTTATGTATGAGCAATAGCATTACCAAAAGGATGGTTGACTACGATCTTTTACAAATATGTCAATGTGTATAAATTATCTTTGTGAGTAAAGCTGTTATTTTGACTAAAAATATGCGTGAAATTTCCATTTGAGGTCAAATGCGTAAATTTTACATGTTTATGACGCCAAAGTGACATCGCAATTGACCTTTCTACACTAAAATCTCTTAGATTATTTATAAACTTGTTCGCTAATCAATAAAATCAAATAATTCTGAAATGCGAGAATAAGTTTACTAATTTTACAATTTCAGGGCCCAAAAAATCATTGTTTTGTGACTTTTAGAAAAAGCGTTTATACTCATGTACTTATAAAGGATTTCACAGATAGAGCTAGGTGTCTTTTAATGTTTGCCTACGTGTAGAATGTCGGTTAAAGAACTTATTTTACTGTTCCAATAATGACTTCAATTTTCCAGTAGTAAACTTTGAATTTGTCTGTTACAATATTCCAGCAGACAAAATAATAGAGATCTGTAAGACCATGTATATCCTATCAGGAATTCCTTGAAACTGGATTGCTCCCGGTTATTTAAAAGTCTTGAGATGTTTAGCGTAATATTATGCCATGCATAATGCGATAGTTACTCAAACAAATAAAACGAGTATTTTTACTAATAAAAGTCATAACCGCGACTTCTCTTTGTTCATGATTTATCACCACTACTTACTACTTACTTTCTACGGAATTGTATATAACATGTTTTCCTAAGGGTAAAACAGGACCTGCCTGTCTTCATAACAGCTTTAACAGTATCAATGTTTTACTGCACCAGATGCGCTTTATTTTCGACAAGTAATGTCATTTCAGCTATTCTAGAGACAAAAATCTTTAAAAGTCCAAAACCTAAAAGAACCAAAAGTAAAGACAAATCAGAACAAGGAATTAGAGCCATACACGGGAAGTTACATCATTTAATTTGAAATGATTACAAAATTTCATCATATCCGTATTTTCATGCCAATACCAAATTACTGATTACTGGTCTTATGATACCCTCGGGGTAGGGGTAACAGTCTACATGCAGAGGTATCAATTTTACAGCATAAGAAAGTTTTCCGTTGATGACTCAGTACCTTACATGGAATTGAACCAAACTTGGATATACCATGTATATATGGTAACATGTATGGGAAAGGAGATCCTATTGAATTTATCTCAGAGTTGATATTAAAATAAATACAAGTAGAGTACAATCTGTTAACAATTGAGACATTACTATGGCACGTTCGAATAAGACAAATCTGAAATCACTTTTATCCTTTTTATCCAAATGTCTTTCTTCTTTACTTGTTTTTATTAATTTACTAGGTTTGACTCTTGAGTATAATTCATAAACCAAATAACTGATTCCTTGTCCGGCTTTGATTATTCGTTTTGTCCTTTTTTTTGGTTTATAAACTCATTTTATTAATTTTATTAATAAGTTTGGAATTGTCAAATGTTTTGGCCTCGAGCATCACTGAATAGAAAATGTCGAAATGCGCATCTGGTTCAGAAAATTGGTACCGTTAATATTATTGTCCTGTTTCTTACACATTCGTTTTATTCATGGTTGATTTATTGATTTATCGATTGGTGTATAACGCCACTTTAAGTTCTATTGGCTATTTCATGGCGATCAGTTTTATTGGTGGAGGACCCTAGAGTACACGGAGAGAACCACCGACTTTCGGTAGGAAAATTGCCAATCCTAATCAACTAGGATTGAGTCAAAGGCACCTACCACGTGCGGGATTCGAACTCACAACCTCAGTGTTGACAGGTTAGTGTGATTCAGTAGGTCGACTACTTACACCACTCGATCATCGAGGCCCATGTCTTATTAACGCATTAATGTTCAACGATTGCTTTGTACAAAGACAAATACAAAAGTGACAAAATGGAACGTCAAAACTGTTTGTTATGTCCATTTTCGTTATATGGAGTCCTTTTATCATTATATGATGTGAAAACGACATCATTTAGTGTACTCCTGTATTCATTGATGTACAATCACCTTCATGTGATGTGCAATTATTCTTAATCAAATACGTTCAAAACTTATTTGAAAGACAATAATGTATAAATACAAGGGTAGCTAAATGAACAATTGGGCCTGATATTGTTAAAATATAGCCAAAACAATATTAGTTCAACTATTACTGAGCGAAATCAGTTTTGTAAATAGTTTCAAGTTTGTTTACGGAAAATTGTAACCTAGGTTTCCATTTTTTTTTAAGTTTATCAACTAGAATTTTTTAAATGTTTTTATAAATCATGTCAGTAGCGAAGCACCGACTACTTAGCTTATGATAACCTGAGGGACGATCACCATTAGGGTATCGACCCATTGAATTTCTTACGTCCAAAGCGCTTTCCATTGTGTTCCTCATCAGAATGTTCGAAACAAAAACCAAAATGAAACCAAAAATGTTTGTATCTTCCAGGAGGAGAGTGTTAGATTATAGTGCACACAGGCTTGATTTACATCAAAGCATTAACTTTCAGTTTTTTAACTGAGATTTTCTTATACATTCTTCTCTATAACTGTTGGAAATAAAAACGAGATCAAATACTCATCCGGCTACTTTTATTATCTTAATTTTGCGAAGTAAGTAATAAACATTTTCAGTGGTAGTTTTAAGATATATCCTGATGATTTTTGCCACTTGAAGATTTTTGTGTTGATACTTGTGTTTCTAATATTGAAATGTATGTCCCTACTTCAGGCGTCCGGAATACCGTCATAACTTGTACAGTATATATAATGGTATATCAACGATAGGTAAACAAAAGTCAACGACCAGTAAACACCACAAGTCAAGAGAGACATACATAAATGATCATGGAAAAGACAAAAGACTTATAAACTAAAACAGTTTACAAAGCACAATAGAGAAAAGTCAAGATTGAGGAAAATGAACTCTACATATAAAAGGGTTGACCTCCGGTTTTCAGGAGGTAACAATTTCTGGTTCCACTAGTGCTATTGTTGCTTATGTGATGCACAATTGCAGTGATAATCTGCATTTGTTGAGACTCAAAATGGGATAGAGAGGACGGAATTGGTGTTAGAATATGTATATCCGTTGTCACCTGTATTTTCTATATTGGTCAGCAAATGCATAGTGATGCGCGTAAACATTTCAGAGATAACATTAACTTTAAATACCAGTAGTAATCAATAATGGTTTTAACGTTTATAAAAGAATGTGATAAAGGCCATTTATTTGGCATATTTAAAAAATCTTTTGCAACGGTAGCTGCCACATTTCGCAAACTTGTGAAGTCACTTCTTATATTATGTGTCCATTCAGCTTCGGTATACACATAACTCGCATATTCAACAAGTCTAGATAAAAAAACTTTTGCCGACTTTTCATGGAAGAGAATAGGATATATTTTGGTTTAAGTTATAATTTCCAACCAAGATATAGATCGGAAATTAAATGACAATTACGGAGCAGGATCAGTATTACAGTCATCATATCAGAAAGAGTTTCGTGATTGGGGAAATTCTTAGTAAATGCTGACAACCAAGGAATGTTTCGTTACATACATAAAATTCATCAAATTAAAATGGTCATAAATGTACTTCACAAATCAAGTGTAACGACAATCGTATTTAATGCTTAATGCGATGCTATTGAAGCAAAAACTTGAATGGCAGCTATGACGTAGAAAATAACTCTCTGCGTGCTCCTCAATACTGAAGAGTTCCACAAGTGTTACAACTCACAAAATGGAGGAAATTCAAATTTGAATACTGTATTTTGTGTGCACAACTATACATTTATTTGAGAAAACACATAAAACGCTTACCATTTTTATACACACCATTGTTTATATGTAACACAAATTTTATTTTTAGTTGATTCTCCATTAAAAGTCCGTGTTCAAATCTCCATTAAGAGTCTGTGTTCCAAAAGCTACAGTACCTTTTATCAAGGTATTCATTATAGAAAACACAACATACTAGGATGTACATTCTTCATATGAAAGACCTGGGATAATATTACTAAATACAAAATGTAGTTAACTGTGGATGGCGTCATCTGACGATCTGTATCGACTATCACTGTAAATTTGTAGGTACATGTCAAGACATATACCCGACCTTAGTCAACAAAGAAAATATTGTGTTATGTCTTATCGTTTGTGGTTTGAATTCTGTATTTTCGGTACATTTCACATATGTATGTGTCAGTATAGTCGAGTTAATTTCCATTTTCCATGGATAAGTATTGTGTTAGTCCAAATAATTATGACGTCGTCACAGCATTTTATTTAAAATAGCCTTTCAGTACCGTCATAGTCATGATAATTGTTTGGACTAGTATTGTGAAAATAATTGTATAAATTTCAAGATTATATTTTTGTTAAAAAATACGTCACTGTTTGTGATGTCCAGTGCTGTGGTTAATGGAAGAAGTTCGTTGTTACTCTGCGGCTTCCATGTTGTAACTACTATTATATTATTTATTTGTGCGTTTCTTTGTGCTGAGTGTTCTTGCGTTTGTTTGTGCTGTATTTCTGTCATTTTAGCGATATTTTTAACATTGCCATATAAGCGAGAGGTTTGTTTGGCTAGCCATAAACCCGGTACAAACCACCATTTTTCTTATAATGTCCTGTAACAAGTCAGGAATATGGCAGTTGTTATCAAATAGTTCGTTTCTATGTATGTTGGCGTTTATTTTGTTGCACTTCAGTGTTTCTGTTGTTCCGTTGTTTTCCTCTTATAGTTGATGTGTTTCCCTCGGTTTGAGTTTGTAACCCGGATTTTTTCTCTCAATCGATTTATGACTTTTGAAAAGCGGTATACTACTGTTGCCTTTACTTGTAATATACAGTGTATTGATTGATTGATCAATTCATTCATTCATTCATTCATTCATTCATTCGTTCAGTCATTCATTCATTCATTCATTGATAGTTGGCACCACATTTGGCACTCTTGGTTATATCGATGCAGCCAGTTTAAATTGATGGGGAAGACGAAGTACACAGAGAGAACCAACGACCATCGGCAGATCAGTGGGAGGACTTCTTCTCTAAAACGGAACGTGAAGTTAGAGGATAAGACTAGCTTCTTTAAATTCTACTTGACAATCTCCTGTATAAGAAATGTGCCTTATACATTGTTATACATGAAAAGAACTAAGTCATGTACATGTTGTCAAATATTAGATGATATGATGTCAGTTCAAAAGAACTTTCTTTCAATTAAGGTTGATTTCTTTAAAACTATGTTTTTCAAAGGTAAGAAAATGTACAATACCTTATGTTGTTCACAAAGTAGTGTATATAAGGTAAATCATACACAAAACTATATTGTTTGGGGTTGTGCTCACAAGGACAACCACAAATTTGTCATGAAGGTATGACAATAATCAGAACATCTCTATGATGAAACTATGTAGCATTAGTGTTCATACATGCGGTTTTAGTGTTCCTATATCCAGTGTTTGTATTCAAATGTCGTTTAATTTTTTAATCGAATTTGCAAACAAAACTTACCACTTAAATTCATTCGAAATAGCATCTTTTCACATTTCACCAATAATCTTCGACGGAAACCATTAGAATTTCAAAACTATTTCTAGTTTTCGATTGATTAACGTTTTCAATATTTTGGCCCTTTTTGATAAAATACTTCACCAATGAATAATATGATTATCCGACATATATAGTAACGGAAAACATGTAAAGTAACAAGCAGGAGGTTGAAACTTAAGTTACTAATATTCAGATCCGGCTACATATTTTATATTCACACATTTTGTTTGCTTTATCAGGGTAGAGGAATGCGAGAGATAATTAAAACAGAGTAAATTAAAGGCAAGAAGGAATCTTAGATCTGACTGATTTTCGAAAATAAATATTGTATAAAAATACGATGTTAAACAATTCTGCAAACGGAACAGTTTCCTTAAACAACTAAAAGTATGCAAATTCATATTTGGCAATTAACAATAGGTCAGTTTATATGAATTTTGAATATCCCATTTGTATTGTCCTCCTCTTTTATAGGTATAAACTAAGGATTCGTGCTGTATTCTTAACTTGTAAATAGTACAAGGATCTGATGTTCTTTTACTATCACAATGATAATCTCTCTGTTGAATTAAGAAAAGGATGCAAATTATTCTACATCATAATTCCTCTTTGTCTTTATCCCTCAAATTTTCTCAGACTGCTATCGTTCATACCATTTTGTTATTTTTATAACAATCTCATTATAAGATTTGGCGTCAGACTTTAGGCATACTAATTAAAAATATTAATTTCTGTAATACAATTTAAATTTGCATATTTGGTTATTAACAGGTGATTTGATTATATGGACTCCATTAACAGGGTGTGCTACTTACATTAAAACAACTTCAACAGAGTTATGAGAAAGAACGATTGAAATTTGATACTACGGTCACAATCACAAAATCGTTGATCGATACGATGTGTCTGTGTCTCAACTGACTGGTAACTTTTGTGTTCTTGGAATATTTGATACCAGAATAATCTTCCGATATGTACCGATTAACAGGTTGTCTGCATACTGATATTGTAAAATATCAGCTGCGAGTCACACTATGAAGTTTTTGTCGAGTGAGCGAGTGAAAAGGCTTCATATTGTGTCCAGCAGCTGATATTTTACAATATAAATATGCTGGCACCCTGAAAATAGATTTATCGGATTGTATTTGTGTATTTGCATGATAGAACCAAGTGTTTTCTTGCTTCAACAGCAAACCGGAAGATGACGTGATAAATTCGGGTCAAACTTATCAAACTCGGTTCATTTATAATGACGTCGATATATGTCCGGGTCAAAGTTATTAAGGCCAGGTCAACATATGTGACGTCACAAAGCCGCGATATGCAATTTTACGAAATGCTGAGCAGTGTGATACAGAAAATCCCACGAACTCCTATAACAAATTTACCGATTGTGCCCTTTTCCTGATATTGACGTTTTGACTGATGATACATGCATAGCAGGAAACGCCAACCCTATCGACGAACCCCGTCTCGCTTCTTTCGGAATTCGTATGATTCTCCCAGTGTTTGTGTTTTATCTTGATTTCGTATCTTCTTCAATGAAATTTGAACATCGGTGACCCACTGTTGCTTGAAATAATTCAAAATGATAACGTTATTTATGTAGAATTCAGGCCATGTTGAAAAAGACGGAACTGACAAGACATTATGATGAAGTACTTATTAATGTAACAGTGTAAAATGTGATTTTGAAATTAATCAGAAAGTTTGCTCTAGATGAAATCATTTTTTCATTTTCTTTTGAAGAACTTCCGGGATAGGTTCGTATCCATAACATTTGTACGGTCTGTGTGAGCTTATAATTCGATAATTAATTAAACATTAAAATATCTTGTGTTTGTTACCTGATTGCACGTTTTTAGAAAACACTTTTATATAAAATCGTTAATTGAACCTTGTTTCACGTAACTTCGAGCACTTTTAGAACGGAACTTTGAGTCTTTTGTGTTTATGGTAGTTTTAACTTCGTGCTAATTTGATGACGTTAACATGTTTAACCACGCCACATTCTGTTTGTGCCTGTCCCATTTCAAGAGCCCGAAATTCAGTGGTTATCGTTGATTGTTGTTTTATTTTTTTTATTTTTTTTATTATTTTGTCATAAAACAGGCTAATCGGTTTTTTTAATAATCTAACATTTTGTATGGTGTCGGCCTAAAATGACTGACTATACGGTATGGATTTTTGTTCAGTGTTGCATGCCTTAAAGTGACCAATAGTTACATACATTCGCGTCATTTGGACTCTGTTGTCTTTTTGCAATCCTACCAAATCTTCTTATTTTATATTGGGTTTTCGTTCGTCATTGTATAATTACGTTAAATAATAAATGTCATACACGATCAAGGCTATGATCACCATCAAAATGACACCGATGTTAGCATTTAGCAGGGGCAAATTAATGTCTAGTTTTGTGAGTACTCATTCTTCTCCTTACTTTTTACGAGTCCGGTGTCAGTATAGGTAACAGAAGAATCTAAGCCAAATTACAATGATCAACATAAATTAACAAAGGAATAATATCAGTTACTGACATGCCATCTCCAGACCTCAATTAAAGTGATCGAAAGATTGTCTTTATCATACGCCTTTCACATATACTCTCATTTCCAGAGGAATTCCTTATTTCCTGTCCATTATCTCTGTCGCCTTACCTTGCTCAACCTACCTGTTGCAGTAGTTATTGTTCATTTGTTTTTCGTCTTGAATGTGCATAAATATTTGCCACTGAACGTTAAGCAAGAAACAATCAATAAATCTTTTAAATCATTAATTTTTCATCACTTTGGCTTTGGGCGTTCCTGATGCTGGTGGGTCCAAAGGTACGATTCAGGTGCATAAGGTTTTTATAGTGTTGTTTTCATTTCAGTGTATTCCCTTGAATTAATATTTTACTTAATTGTACTTTATCGCGAAAGTATATTTTATTATGTTTTACTATACGGTATGTACTAACAGCAAAACAAAACTTTTGCTAGCGTCTTTGTCAAATTTTTTTTTATGTTTGTGTGTGTTTTTTTTTTTTTTTTTTTTAATAAAGTCAGTCTGTGATAGTCAACTTTCTGAAAACCAAGTTTAACCCATTTTTCCATTCGTTCGGTAGACTGAGAAAGGCGAGCGTTTGATTTAGTCAGGATTTATGGACTTACCTTGGATATCGGTGTTTTTGTTAATAATTTTAAAATATATCCAAATAGTTGGAGATAGGTTGTGCATGTGCTCAGCATTTTCATTCATTAAAAGAAAAGAATGTCTTAATGACAGAGCTTCCAGGAACACAATTTGTTGACTGATTCGGCCCACAACAAATCATTCTTATACAGGTGAAACGATGATTTGGGCCACACAAAATTAATTCTAGTACATAGTTCTTATTTGCTTACTCCAAAATTGTAGAAACCCATCTAATAATTTATCGCCATTCCCTGATCTATTTTTGAATTATCGAACTCCTGTTTTAAGGTTGAAACATTATTTCTCGCTGTTGAAAACCCCAGGGCTGACTGGGAATATTTATATGGTCACTCTTGGTCTTCTTCCGATCGGCATGCAGTAACACTTGCCGAAAAGGGGCGTCCGTTTAGTTGTGCGGGATGTACAAGTACGCAGTCACGACCGGTCAGAATAGGGAAAATGCCTAAGCCTCGTGTAGAGAGTGCCACATTCTCTGCACGTTAAGAACCTTTGCAACACCTCTTTGAGAGGTCCGTAGGTTGCCTGTTGCATGGCAAACTTTCTTCCCCTATCCACTATTCCCAAGTTTTGCAGTGGCAGTCCAAATTTCCCGACCTTTATCCCAGACGGCATCTTTTAAGGACCTATTTTTGTATTAATTGTCAATTTGTTCTCGTCCTGAACATGCCTGAAATATTTGCCACTGGACATTGAGCAACCAACAATCAATCAATCAATCTCGCTGCTGAAAATGTGTAGAATACAATAAAAGTACGTCTTCCTCTCACCAAATTTCGTTTTCTTAAATATTTATTTCGGGAAATTTACTGTTTCAAAATGATGAATTATTAAGGTTTTCTATCCTATGTATAGATTGCCTTAGCCTGATTGAGCACCATTTTTGAAGTTTCGATTTTAATGCTCTTCAACGAATTTGATTTGGCCTTCAAACTGTTTTGATTCGAGCGTCACTGGTGAGTCTTATAGACGAAACGCGCGTCTGGCTGTAAGCCAGGACTGGATGCACAAACACCATTTAAATTTAAGTGTCATTTAAATATACCTTAAACCTTAATTGAAATTAAGTAGCCGTTATTTCTATTTCACAAAGGTTTGTTAAAGGTAAGTTAAACTTTTCAAAGGTTACCTAAATTCAAACGTGGCAAAGGGTTAATTTCAAATATTTAAATATGGAAGACATGCTGCTTTTCGGCAACCTTGCTGACAAATTAAGGGCACCAAGAATGTACAGAGAAAGGTTACTTACCTTTAATGATTTGTCAGACAAGGAGCTTCTTTCCAGATATAGATTTGAAAGACAGTCTATCCAAAGAATTGCAGATATTGTTCGTGATGATATTTTAAATAAATAACATAGTCAAGATTGTATTTGATAGGAATTTTGGCTGTTCCACCTTGAAGTCTCAGTCCCTGTCCAGCACTGTGGTATTCTTTAAGACCATCATAAAGATACCATTTGTTGTTGTGTTTAATGCTAGCACAAAATGGCCACCATTGCCATAAATCTGTGCACCAAGTTCATAACTGCAAAATCAAGAAACTGAATTATAGGTGCAAATAGAAATATGCAGTGGTTATAATGCATGCTTGTACATTCATGTTGTATTGTGCATTGCTCTGTTTAAAATAAAGGAGAAAGGAAAATATAATGCATATATATATTTCTGAAGTTTAAGTTAAATGTACCATGCAGTGTGTTGCATATATTGTGCAGGCGGTGTTGTCTCGATATCTCAATAGCATAAGTTCGAATCCCGGCGAGGAAGAACAAAAATTTGCTTCCGCAAATTTGCAGATTTAACATAGTTGTGTTGATATTTAGAGTGATTATGAATATAATATGTGTTTTCAGCCGTGTATCACCTTCACTGGTGATCCAATGGATGGATCTGTCGTAGAGTTGTCACTTGTTTAGACGTACTTATCAAAATAATTATTTCTGTGACTGTATCTTACGATCCTTTACGATAGATAATTTAGCTAATCTGCAATCAATTTCATCTTCATGCCTAATATATCATGTACTGTGTTTCAACTCTAGATTCTACTGACGAGAAAAGGTAACACTAGGCCACCGAAAGCTGAATTTTAGTTCAGTCTAGGTGGCCGAGTGGTCTAGAGCGCTGGACATGTATATATATATATATATATATATACAAGTCTAAAATTTGCGCAACGATACTAATATAAGATGGTATTATACGAAGATGTTGTTATTAAATCGTGTTGACAAATATTTCGGCTTACCAAATAGCCTTCTTCGGTGTCAATGATTTTAACAATACTGATTGTAGGTTAAAATAGATCAGTTATACAGGTAAGTTTTAGTCTATTGATTTTAATCCATAATCTTGAACATCATAATATAAACAAAACTCGATACTCTAATATACGTGACTGTGTATATTTACATTCCAAAATGAGTGAAAAACAAAACTTAGTATTTCTTATTGATGCCGTTTGGATGATGTACATTTAGTTCCTTTATCCAAAAGCTTTCCCGAACCTGTCGCTGGGCATCACTCCAGTGAATGTTCTGTTCAATCACTAGGATTTTCATGCGATTAAAGTCATCAAGTTTGTGACCTGATTGTCTGAAATGCTGAGAAACTGGGAGAAGTGGCTTCTTAGAGATATCACTCCTATGACCATTGAGGCGTTTGTGGAAAGGCTGCTTTGACTCACCAACATATTGGAGGCCACAAACCGAACATTCCAGTATGTAAATAACGTTCATACTTTTGCAAGTAACATTGCAAAATATCTTATAGTTATTTTGGTTGCCTTACTGTGAAATGTTGATGAATGCTGCATCTGTAGGCAGCATTTGCAGCGTTTTCCTCACACGAACGACATTCTCCAGAAGTACTTCTATTATCAGACACTTCAGCCCGCACTAGCAGGTTCCGCAGACTGTTGGGTTGCCTAAATGCTGTCATGGGAGGCTCAGGAAAAATCTTGGATAGTTTGGAATTCTTTTCACGAATGACACTAAAGCTGTTTTTGAGGGATGGGTGGTAAGTGAGACCACATAGAGTCCTTTTATTTTTATTTTTATCTTTGTATTCTAAAAGTTTACTCCTAGGAATTGATTCCGCTTTCTGAAAACTTTTTGATATTTCTGTGTTTGTATCCCTTCTCTTCAAGCGGGTTTCAAGTTGACGTAATTGTTTTGTGGTTGTTTCTGTGTTGGAACATATTCGCTTGACTCTTAGTGCCTGACTATACGGGATACTCTTAGTCAGATGAGGAGGATGGCAACTTTTAGGGACAGATATTGATGAGTGTCAGTAGGTTTAGAATATAGATCTGTGGATATGATGCCATCTGTGAGCGAGCTGGAAGTATCGAGGAAGGCGATTTTGGATTTAGATTTCTCATGAGTAAATTTGATACTTGGATGTATGTTGTTGGCATGAGTGATGAAAGTATCTAAATCCTCGTCACTTTTATTCCATTTCATATCCACATCATCTATAAATCTAAACAAGGAAAGCGGTTTTTCGATGGTAGATTCAATGAGTTGTTTTCTAATTTGCCCATGAAAATGTTGGCATATGATGGAGCCATTTTGGTGCCCATAGCAGTTCCATTAACTTGCAAATAATGATCTCCATCAAAAGTGAAGTTGTTTTCTTTAGTACCAGCGTGAGCATTTTGACCAGGCATTCAGTAGGTGGATGTTTCACTGGTCTGGAATTCCAAACTTCTTTACATGCATCAATGCCATCTGCATGTGGAATATTTGTGTAGAGGAGGTGACATCCATAGAAACAAGTGTCGTGTCGGAGGGAAGTGGATTTAAGGCCTGCATTTTCTAAGATAATCGGTTGTATCTTTAATGTGAGATGGTAAGTCTTCAACATGTTGACGAAGATGGAAGTCAACGAATTCCGATATTTTTCTGTCGGATGACCGTTCGCTGAAACTATAGGTCTTCCGGGGTTATTGGCCTTGTGAATTTTAGGTAAAAGATAAAATCTGCCCGGTTTTGGATTTTCTGGTTTCAAATAGTCAAAAGTTTTGTCATCAATGAAACCATCGTTGTGCATTTCTACCAAGCTATCAGTTATTTCTCTGCTAAAATATGTTGTAGGATCGAGTCTAGTTTTTGGTAGAACCTTTCATCGCCAAGTTGTCGTTCAGCCTCTTGAATATAGGCAGATTTATCCATGACAACCACTGCACTGCCTTTGTCTGCAGGTTTAATGACGATATTGTTGTTAGATCGTAAGTTTTTCAGTGCAGTCCGTTCTTCATTGGTAAGATTGTCAAACGGTTTATTGTTATTTCTGGTATTTCGAATAATGTCCGACTTAAAGTTGTCAATAAATGATTCCAAGGTTGCATTTTGCTCGGTTTAGGGATCCAAGAACTCTTTTTATAAATTTGTAGTTCTCGTCTTCTGAAATTTCTGAGTCACTATCCGAGCTTTCGTTGTTATTCTCATTCGACGCGAAATATTCCTTAATGCGTAGACTTCTGGCAAAATTGTCAAGGTCTTCCGACAATTTAGTTTCATTGACAGGGGCAGGTAGAGGACAGAAATTAAGGACTCTCGAGAGAAGAGATGTTTCCGATTCCGTCAACTGGTGTTTGGAAAGATTGACCACAATGTTGGAGGGTGAATCAGTCCTTTGTGGTCTACGTTTAAAGCGTCTTATTCGTTTTCTTTTCCTCAGATGGTAAAAAGGATGGATATATTCGATACCATCCTGCGGAATTTTCGTTTTGTCTTTCACTCAAATTTTGGATTGTATAGTTGTTATGTCTTTAAGGCGAGTATTGATAGCATCACAATTGTCAGATGTTAGATCTCTTTACAGCTATTCAAAAGGGTATTAAATTCGCCAGTAAGAGTTTTGAGATGTTCTTCGCAGTGTTGTTTGAGGAGGACCACTAACCGTTTGGAACAATGGTAGAGGTTTGATCCCATCTGCGAAGTGATGTGTTGGAAAATTGCCAGGTGCTTGTGGCTTGATCTTGATTTGTAGTCCGTTAGGAATACTTTCATTATACTCATAATGAATTAAATTAGATAAATGGTGTTCAGTTCTAATTTGTTTTGTTTAATAGCTTTTAGTTGTTTAAAATACTCATTGGTGTTCATGTTATAGGAGCTAGAAACTTAAATTCACTGGGATTATGTGAGTAACATAATACAGGTCATTCACAGGAAAAATAATATAGAAGTCTATAAAAGGACCAACCAGCAAATTACAGGTTCGGGAAAGCTTTTGGATAAAGGAACTAAATGTACATCATCCAAACGGCATCAATAAGAAATACTAAGTTTTGTTTTCACTCATTTTGGAATGTAAATAAACACAGTCACGTATATTAGAGTATCGAGTTTTGTTTATATTATGATGTTCAAGATTATGGATTAAAATCAATAGACTAAAACTTACCTGTATAACTGATCTATTTTAACCTACAATCAGTATTGTTAAAATCATTGACACCGAAGAAGGCTATTTGTTAAGCCGAAATATTTGTCAACACGATTTAATAACAACATCTTCGTATAATACCATCTTATATTAGTATCGTTGTGCAAATTTTTAGACTTATATAATTTTTCCTTATCTGCACAGTATCGTCTATTCTAGACGATCCGGTACATAGTTAATTTGCTGGTTGGTCCTTTTATAGACTCCTATATATATATACAACTCGTCTAAACATCAGCCCAACAATGTTAGATCTGTAAATTTGCTTTCGCAAATTTTTGTTCTTCCTGCGAAAGCAAATTTACAGATCTAACATTGTTGGGCTGATGTTTAGACGAGTTGAGCATATAAGTACGTCTGAACCAGTGACAACTCTACAACAGATTTGTCCATCGGATCACCAGCAGTGATGGTGATACATGGCTGTGTACATCATGTATATACAACTCGTCTAAACATCAACCCAACAATGTTAGATCTGTAAATTTGCTTTCGCAAATTTTTGTTCTTCCTCGCCGGGATTCGAACCCATGCTACTGAGATATCGTGACACCAAATCGCCTGCACTGTAGCCGTCCCGCTAGACCACACGACCACCTGGGCTTCATAAAATGAAGCTTTCGGTGGCCGGGTGTTACCTTTCCACGTCAGTTTTAATCTAGCGTCGTACTACAGTACATGCTATATAAGGCATGGAGATGTTATTTTACAGATCAGCTAAATTATCTATAGTAAAGGATCCTACAAATTAATGTAAGATACAGTCACAGAAAATAATTATATTTATAAGTACGTCTGAGCCAGTGACAACTCTACAACAGATTGATCCATCGGATCACCAGCAGTGATGGTGATACATGGCTGTGTACATTATGTATATACAACTCGTCTAAACATCAACCCAACAATGTTAGATCTGTAAATTTGCTTTCGCAAATTTTTGTTCTTCCTCGCCGGGATTTGAACCCTATAGATAATTTAGCTGATCTGTAAAATAACATCTCCATGCCTTATATATCATGTACTGTAGTACGACGCTAGATTAAAACTGACGTGGAAAGGTAACACCCGGCCACCGAAAGCTTCATTTTATGAAGCCCAGGTGGTCGTGTGGTCTAGCGGGACGGCTACAGTGCAGGCGATTTGGTGTCACGATATCTCAGTAGCATGGGTTCGAATCCGGCGAGGAAGAACAAAAATTTGCGAAAGCAAATTTACAGATCTAACATTGTTGGGTTGATGTTTAGACGAGTTGTATATATATATATATATATATATATATATATATACAAGTCTAAATTGAAAGCAACGTTCAAACCTATGATTGCGTTGGATAAAACCGCAATTTTTTACGTGTGCATGCAAAACAAATTTCTTGCTAGAGGGTCTAAATACAGCACAAACAACATTTTCCAAAAGACCAAAATAGTGAAAAGTATATTTTAACAAAACGCATTTGACTAACAGGTCGAACAACAAATGTTCTTAAACCCTGCTGACTGCCATTGGCGATTGCCAAATAAACGGATCACCGATGTAATAAATGGATCTTAATTAAAATTTAATACTAAACAGAAAACAATAAACTTGCGGAAAGATGATATACCGCAAACAAAAGGTGCAAAGGTTTTGTACACCATATCCGGATTTCGACAATTAATGTCTCTTCAGTGATGTTAGGAATCGAAACGGTATTTGGAAAGCCATACAATTTACCTCAATTTAGGATAGACTTGAATTTTGAGGAGTCAAAATAGGATGAACGGATCATATGAACCCAAAGGCAAATATGATACAAGTCCAAACGAAAAATATAAACAAGTCTAAATTGAAAACAACGTTCAAACCTATGATTGCGTTGGATAAAACCGCAATTTTATACGTGTGCATGCAAAACAAATTTCTTGTAAGAGGGTCTAAATACAGAACAAACAACATTTTCCAAAATTTTATATATATATATATTAAATGAAAAGGGGTTTTACTTTGGGGTGTTTTATGACAAATATTTTCTCCTGATGCAAGCACCTTTTAGATAACACAATATTCTCAAATTTAAACTGTCTCTTACTCTAGATTTCCATCAAGACAAGTGTTTGATTTTTCAGTTCCAGTTGTTTTATTCATACAAAGCTGTGTTAACTTACCTGCTAATGATGATCTTAAGTTTGTCTGGGAAAGCAGCCCATGGAGACCCATTTACTGCAAACGGAAGAATAATTGGTTCTGGTGTCACAAACTTTCTTGGTGAATATTTCGAGTTCCACCACAAATATGTGTTCTATAAAAGAATATAGAAGAAATTCTATACTAAAGAAATATTATGAAGTTATAAAAGAGCTAAAACTGTCGCTGTGAGGATATATGCATCATTTTATACATAGATAGCCTATTTTATAATTTCAGTTGTATATCACTGACAAGACTGATGCATATTTATAAATTTAAATATTTTTAAATACACATGATACATTGATTGACCAAATGAAATGACATTATTAAAATTTATTCCATATGTTTTGTACAATAATTACATATATACAAACAAAAGGAATAGTTTAATTATATAGAATAGACTTTTTGTTGTTCTTTATCTTGATCTATACTTAAGGCCTACCAATTAGCACACATTTATACATTATATTAATATGCAGTTTCCATACCAAAGCTTGTATATTTGTGGTTATAGCGTAGACTATGTTTGAGTCCTTGGAAAACATTTGAAGTTTATATCATGTATATTTTCTTTTATAAAAATACCTATCAACTGTTGTTTTTGTTGTTGATTCCTGTTTAGAGAATCTGCTTGGTTCGATTGGCACAATATATTTAATTTTTTTTCTGCTGTTTCAAAATGCATATATTTTTTTAATCCGGAAACGAATGCTTTAATGTAATCATTTTCTGCATTCAGTTTTGTGGTTTTTATATATATATGTTCGAGCATATTGTTTTTCTTAAATTGTTTAACATTTCATACCGATATAACATGTTACTTTTATTATTCTTCCTTAGTTTATTTATTTTGAATTTACATTGTATCATAGGTCAAATTTATTTGTTCAGTGTATGTTCAATGGTGTTACTATGTCCTTTGATTGAGTTAAGCTATTTCAGTTGATATTTTATAGTGTGTCTTTCTATGTTGTGATGTTACACTATTGTTTCAGAAAAAGGGTGAAGGTTTGGTACCATTAAAACGTTTAAACCCGCTGCATTTGTTTGCACCTGTCCTAAGTCAGGAATCTGATGTTCAGTAGTTGTCGTTTGTTGATGTGGTTCATAAGTGTTTCTCGTTTTATATAGATTAGACCGTTGGTTTTCCCGTTTGAATGGTTTTACACTAGTAATTTTGGGGCCCTTTATAGCTTACTGTTCGGTGTGAGCCTAGGCTCCGTGTTGAAGACCGTACTTTGACCTATAATGGTTTACATTTATAAATTTTGACTTGGATGGAGAGTTGTCTCATTGGCACTCATACCACATCTTCTTATATCTATATATATCCAGTATGATAAGTTTATACTTACATCTTATACATTCGATGAGATGAAATACATTATGTAACATTTAATCCAAATTAATCATTGTCCTCTAGATGTGAATCTTCTGAATTCAAAACTGCATATATTGCATACGTACAAAATCAAATATAGGTTAAAATGGGAAAAGTATTAAATTGAGGTAAATGTTCGTGAGACAATATACCTCAAATGAAATGAAACCCATTTTCAGACATTTCAAAACATCAATATTTATATATGGTGTAGTATATATTATTAAAAGATTTGGGAAGTTTTCTCGAGAAAAAAATAAGAAAAAACGAATTTTGGTAGAATCTGGTGCCATCTCATACTTTAAAACATGCATTTATAAAATGGTTTAAAAGACCTGCCGAGTTATTTATTTTCAATACATTGTAGGTCAGGCTATTTATTTTCAAACTACTTCAGAACAAACCATTCAATTTTGTTATTATCGAGGCTGAGTTATTTATTTTAAAATCCTCCTGGATAAAATTATAACGTTGGATATATAGTATTATGAGTATTTTTCTATTTCCTATTTTTTTTTTTTTTTTTTGGCATTTTGTTTTGTTTTTGTTTTTTTTTTTTTTTTTTCGTCTTTTGAAAATGATATGAGCCAGTCCAAGCGAAAACGATTTTATCTGAAAACCATTGAGATTAATGTAAACATTCATAAAATTTGCAATTCTGTCTCGAACTTATCAGTTAAAACGGAAAAGGACGTAGAAATATGAGATTTTTGTACTTAGGCAAGTGTAAAATCATTTGTTACCCGGAACAATGCTATAATGAGCAGGAATTAAACCATTTACGACACTATTGAGAAAAAGGTCAACAATTTTCAACGTCTCTACCTATGCCTTAAGAAAGGAAGGCAACAGTTAAACGTAAGGAAAATGCAAACATTATGCCATCTTGTATTTTTGAAATTGAAAGTTAAGGTAAGGTAAGGTAAGTTATTTATTATTATATAAATCATCCTTTCTTGATTTCTGCTTTGTAAGCGAGAGCGTAATCCCACTGCTACCCGAGTGAACATAATCAAGTGGCAAGTTAAGATATTTAAACTATACATGGAAAATGAATAAAAATATGAAATAATTGAGCAAAATCTTTAAAAACAAAGGGTATGAGGAAAAGTAATGGTGATTTATAGATCAACAATCTGCTTTTTTATAATTTCGCAAATATTTCGTTTTGTACATTTTGCATGGACTGGCTCATATATATATTTATATATAAAAATATTATATACTCATACACAAAACATTAGTTAATATTTCTTTTAAATATCAAAATATCGATGAAATCTCATAAAAGTTAAAATCTATCTCGACTTGCTTACTCGTCGAAGCAGTTATAAGGATAGCAAAATTTTAATCAGATCGTACGTCAATATGAATGACACATGCCAGAAAATAAACCTACTGTTTAACTAGACCAATTGTTCATGTTATTTGCTTTATTATGATCTCATCATTTATATGTTTGGCTGTTTGAGCGTTCCTGATAAAGATAAATCCAGAAAAGCGCTTACAAATAAGAAAGACGTGTTGTGAAAGATCACATTGGCAGGACATTTTTGCATAAATCTTTTAATACTTAGTACATTACAGAATAAAAATCAATCTCAGATATATTAAAATGATAAATGGTTAAATTGTACATTTGTTTCTTCTTTTTCTTACTTTCATGTTTAGACGTTTAATACATTTAGAGCAAGTATAGCGATATTCTCATAAACTTCTCGATGGTTTCGTCTTAGGGTATTAGTGCTCGTACATCTTTGCAAAGAAATTGCAATGGCGGGAGTACATGTATCATTGTCAGTACTGTATACTTTTGGTGAAATTTTGACCCCTCGTTTTAGTTTTATGGACTTGATTCATTAAAAGGGTGTTTCACGTTGCGCTGTACCTTGAGAATGCCTTACTTGGTTAACTTCAAGCTTTACATTGTTGTTTTTAATGATAGTCTAATGCTCTGTATAATTTTTGTTAAATTTTATTTTCCTTCCAGAGTTATGGACTTTTCATATAAAAGGGGAGGCATTTTTCACATGTCACACTTGTATCTTGAGAATGTCTTGCTTCATTAACTTAAAACTGTACAAAGTTGTTAGTTATGACAGTCTTATGGTCTGTATAAATTTTGGTGAAATTTCGATTTTTCCTACCAGAGTTATTATGTTTATTCATTTAAAATGGGTGAGGCAATTTTCACATGTCACACTGTATCTTAAGAATGTCTTGCTTAATTTTAATTCCAAGATGCCCTTAAAAGCTCAACAGCATAAAGGCCTCTATTGAAAGTTTTTTGATCCAGCCATGCTGGATCTATGTGATCACTCCGGATTTGGAGATGGTGTAAAATTCTAAGTTGAAGACATATCATGAAAATAATTGTGTGTTTCTATGACTTGCAGAAACTTTATACACTATTTTAATCATCAACTGCCAACTTTAAATACGTTATTTGTCCTTAAATTAAGAAAAGGTTGGGCGAACAACTTCTTTATTTTAGATATACACTTGCATATAGTTCCTTTGTACATCAAAATTTATATCAAATTTACATTTATTAATTAATGTGGAAAATGTGATTTATCAAATTTACGCAGTTGATAAGAGTAATGAAAGTGTTTTATCAATCTTATGTTTCTGTAAACCATTGAATAAAATTTGGTTCAAGATGTGTATTGATATCAGAGTTGATTCCCACACTTTTTTGAAATGCTATTATTCCCATTCTTTCATTAGGCAAATAAGAGTATTGATACAATACCAGTATGATAGACAACTGTCACTATTTTCAAACAATTACACTCAAAGGTGTAAGTATTAATTGGATTCAACTCCACTCAACTGCAGTTGTAATTGACCACAGTTAATATATCATGACAATTGATAATCATACTGGTATTGAGGTCAAGAATTTGTGTATTCAATTTATTACACATCTAACTGAATATACAAAATCGTGACCTCAATAATGTACCTACCATTTATTTTGATCAACACTACATAAAATTATTATGTTAATTTTGTGTGAAAGCTGACTGATTAATAAGATGTGGGTTTTTTTCAAAGAAAAGACTAAAAATAAAATATGTATAAAAATGCAACCAGATTTTATTTCACTTGTAAAATCAGTGTCATAATCATCTGACATAAGTTAATAATTAAGGTCTATTTAAGTTACAATTATCAGTAATTTGGTTGAAACAATAAACACAATTGCATAACTATTCATTCATTTATGTGTATATTCCTTATATATTGCTATTTAACAGCAATTGGATTTAACTCAGCATAAGGTTTTTGTACATGTATTTGAAAAGAGGAAATGTAATTTTTCCTTAATGGAAAATGAACACCAATTTAGATAAAAATAGTTAATTAAATTTGTTGTTGTTGAGAAAGTGCATTTTAATGCCTCTTTAGGAAATTATTAAGCCAATTATTATTTATGGCATATAAAAATATGCTACACATTTGAAGATTTCCTTTAACATTTTTGTCAAAATCATCGAATTTCAAATGTTTCACAAAAAAAGTGTTAAAAATCTGACAGTGTCTTCAATTGAAATACCAAAATAATTTGCATCAATCTTGCAAAATTCTCCATCTCTGTGTAATCGAATAGAAATTTTACAGTGAGATTATGGAAATGAGAATAACAAAAAGTATGATCAGAAAAATGTCAGACTAGCTACAAAATTGGCTGGATCAAAACATGATGCTTTGATTAATAGCCATCTCCCGCCCATACATCTTCAACAGCCCAACTTTGTTAAGAGTAAATATCACTTGTATGCCCCTGTCGTTTGGCGAAGGGGCATTATGTTACTCCTGTCCATCCGTCCGTCCGTCCGTGTGTACGTATGTACATGCTTATTACCACAATATACAGATCAAGTTCGAATTTGGGTATTGTAACTGTTACCGTTCAAAGAGTTATGCCCTTTAAAACGTATGCGGAAGCGGGGCATCTATGTCCCATGAACACTTTCTTCAATTTTTTAATTTGTAATTTGGAGAAATAATGTAAATTTCCTAAAGAATTGAAAATTATTGAATTTCCCCAACCGCCCACTTGCGTAAAACAAATGGATGATCATCTACTAATTAATTTGAAGTGGCCATACTGGAACTTACTGAAAACACAGAATAAAAAAAATAATTGAAAAATATGAAATATAATATTTTCGCCGCTATTTATAGAATTGTCTTCTGATAGTACGATGCAATGGTCTTGTGGTGTAATCAAATAGTCTACACCTCGCGGTATAAGAAATTGGTAGCTTGATATTAAGATATGTCTTCATAGGATAGTTATATGACAGAATAGTATGAAAAGTTGCTCTGTGTTATATCGAGATGATTGTATAGTATACAAATTTATCGTAATAAGATAGTAACATGACATAATAGTATAGCGAGGTGACAAACTAGTATGAAAAGTTGCTCAATGTTAAACTAAGATGTCTTTATAGTATAAAATGTATCTTTATGATATAGCAATATCGAATAATAGTATAGTAAAATGACATAATAGTATAAAAGATAGCTCTATGTTATATAAAGATGTCTTCATTGTATAAAAGAATGTCTTCATGACAAAGTAAAATGACAGAATAGTATGAAAAGGTAGCTCCATGTTATATCAAAACGTCTTTACAGTATATAAATTTATCTTAGTGATATAGCAAATTGACGGAGTAGTATAGTCAAATTTCGTAATAGTATAGAAAAGTTGCTTCATGTTATATCTCAGCCCTTAATGATATGATTATCGTCATCATAAGGCAGCTGTGGCTTTCAAAGATTTTTCTGACTCAGGCCTGAATTGATTGAATTCAATGTTTAAAAGAAGCTTGATGTTCAATATAGATCAACATATGGAATGATATCTTTATAAGCGACCATGGCCATCTCTCGAAGTGGTCTGTGTTCTTCTATATCTTTGTTTTAATAAATTCAATAACTGTAAAACAATATGCGTATATCGAATTAATATCATTTTATGAAATAGATAGATCTAGTACACCGAAACCCAGCGGGCTTTAAGACTTCCTTATAAAATTAAAGAAACATGCGTTCTCTCTTACGCACACCCTATTATATGTACCGGCTATCACTATTGACTACGACATATTCAATCGGATCTGTTCCTGATTGGCATTAAAACAATTGTTTTTGCTATTTTGTACATCATATTGGTGTCTGTTGTTTCGTACAGCATATTGGTATCTGCTATATCGATTGCTATTGCAATACAATGGATTTTGCAATGGAATATAGCAGATTTTGATTCGTGAAGCCTTTTGCATCTGCAGTACTGATTGCCGATAATATAGTGTGTTATGTACGAGTTATAATTTCTACGCCTTTGAATTGGACATGTTTAATTCTTATCCTATCGGATATTCATTTCAGGATGTTTATGACTTGTAGAATAATTCTTTCAGATAAACACTATACCTCTGAATTCCATGTGGGTAAGTCCAGTTCTCTCCACGGAGTATGTAAAGATATATCTTCTGCAGTCTCAATAACTTAAAATATATGAACAAAATGAAATTTGGAGTTACATTTCATTTAATAATACTCATGCGATAAGATGTCTTCTGGAGGCTGATATAGCTTGTCTGCGTTTGGCAATAATCTTCTTTTTTTACTTTTCATCACGTAAACTGGCAAACATCATGTTGATAAACGTTGAGGGTGTACATTTTCCTAATTTTACTAGACTACACATACATTCACCTCCAATATATTTTAGTTTTGGTTAAGTATGTCCTTCTTATACATTTGAGATAATTACTCAAAATTTGCCAAACTTTGTCAAAATTAGAGGATTTAACAACCATCTAAAGGTATCTATAATTTAATCAATTTAATGACCGAAAATGCACTAGAGTTTTGTGAAATATATTCGGGTCCTGCCTCTTTTCTTTACCATGGGGACAAGTTTCATTATAAGTCTATGTCATTATGAAGTACATCAAAATACTGTTATTATTGTGTCTTTTTAAATTATCATTTACTGCAATCCATGATCCTCGTAGTACAAATCTAGATATCTCTACTAGTAGATAATGGAATTCAAATATTAACGAAGAGGATTCTGGATTCTAATGAATTCAAATTTGTACTGTAACATAGCATTTTATTTTTATTTTGTGAACAATGTATTTACGGAAAATGTATACATAAATGATATTCCATATAAGCGGGAGGTTTGGCTAGCCATAAAACCAGCTTCAACCCACCATTTGTTCTTAAAATGTCCTGTACCAAATCAGGAATATGGCAGATGTATCAGACAGTCCGTTTCTATGTATGTTGGCGTTTGCTTTTGTTGAAGTTCAGTGTTTCTGTTGTTCTGTTGTTTCCTCTTATAGTTGATGTGTTTCCCTCGGTTTTAGTTTGTTACCCGGATTTGTTTTGCTTAATCGAATTATGACTATTGAACAGTGGTATACTACTGTTGCCTTTATTGATAATACAAACTTTTGATTTGGTGATTTTTGAACAATACGATCGGATTATTTCTAATGATATTACGTGAAAATATTATTTGTTTATTTATTTTCAGAAAAAGAAACCATTACACTGTGCAACTAAGTGAATATATGATTTATTTTGTGTATTACTGCTCTGTAACTGTGTAATTATCCATTCAACTGTTTTATTTCGAGCACCACTGATAAGTTTTACGAAGATGAAACGCGCATCAAGCGTAATAATTTATAAACCAAGTATCCCTGGGTTGATGCCACCGTTTTGACTTTTATGGTGGAGAGTGCCAACCTACCAGTTGTCAGCACTCTTATGCCAACATGGAATATAATTGGTGTATACATTTTCCGTAAATTCATTGTTTACAAAATGTTAAAGCCATATGAAATACTACGAATTTTCTACACCCCAGGAACGAACTCATCTATTTGGATTTTTGGTTTTCAACGTTCAATTATGTAATTGATATTGTTTGGAACGCCGTAACTGTCTTATAGTGTAGATATTAAATGTGTTGTGTCGCTTTGTCTTTACGTCCTGTAATTTCTGCTCTATAATATGTGTAAGTGCCTTTATTTACTGACACTGCATCTCTGTGTTATGTCAAATTACTTATTTGGTTTGTCAAACAATTGTATGATATGTCATTGCTATTCTTTGTTATGTGCAATATGCATTACATTATGTTGATACTGCTGTATATTCTGTAAATACCTCTAAACTGTATGATCAACCACCTATTACGTTATGTTCAAACACCTATTTTGATATGTGCAAACATCTATTGCGTTATGTGCAAACACCTATTACGTTATGTGCAAACACTTATTACGTTATGTGCGAACACCTATTACGTTTTGTGCAAATACCTATTACGTTATGTGCAAACACTTATTACGTTATGTGCAAATACCTATTACGTTATTAGCCAAGCTGTAAAACAAGGTTTAACTCCTCATTTTCTGCTGGAAAATGCATGTACCAAGTCAGGAATATGACAGTTGTTTACAACTTCGTTACGTTGGTTGGTGTGTTTTAGAGTTAAGTTTTGAAAGGTTTTTTGGATTGTTCATTTTGAATTTTCATTTGAGTTCGGTATTTTGGTTATTTTACTTTTTATCTTTTATTTCATTTGTTGTAATATAGGAACATTTTCCTAATAAAACATTTAAGGATGTACTTAGGTGAAATAAAAAATCTAGAATTTAAAATTGACACTTTACGTCGGAAGAGCATTAGGTAAGGAACAAAATAAGCTAAAAATATTGACAGGTTATGGAGCTCCTTTCGAGATATTTATTTTTTTTTAAATGGCAGGAAAAGCTGACTCTGCTTAAATTTTGGTAAATAACCTTTATGAGCTATTAAAGTCTTATATGAAAAGAAAAATAGGTGTTATGGGGCAAAATATTTTACCCTGTATCGTAGGAAAAACCAAGGAGTCCGAACATCTGACACAAATTCCTACGCCTCATCTAAGTTTATCCTTAAGTTTTTTTCACCTCAACTAATAGATGTACAAGTTCTCTTGTTTGAATTTGGTTTTCTTGGTCTTTTGGCTCTGAGCCATATTTTTTTCCTTCATTTTCCCACGTACAATGTAGTTAACGTTTACATGATTAATCAACAAGCAGACGATGCCATCTGAAATACTATTACTACAAAACCAACGAGAGATTTTTATTTGGCAATAACGAAAGCAAAGAAAAAGTCAGAAAGTTAGTAAGTGTACTTAATATAAGAATGTTTTAAAGGTTTTCTTAAACGATGTTATGGGAAAAAGGAAGCGAGGAAAGAATGGTTCTTGTTACACTCTTAAATATTCTTAGCTCAATCTTTGTGCAATCGTAAACTTTACGGGACTTTCAGAGAAAAGTTCTTGTTACTGGCCCCAGGAGACGAATCATAATGTTAGCGTAACTTGCCGATGGTATATAGTTTTATTTTTATTTATTCTTCTCTTTAGACTTGATTAGAAATATGCAAGACAAGCAAAGGGTATATTAAAAGCTATATTTATTTTTAAACTTTTTTCATTTTGAAAACTACCTTATCTGTAATCCACAAAATGACACATACACATAATTCCTCTAAAGAATATGTTTTGTCAGCCTTGTGTCACCTTCACTTGTTATACTCGCTATTAAATCCCGCAAACTGGAATTCCGGATAATGACTTTGATCCATCCGTATTTTGGTCCAGTAACTATTCGAAACGTTATTTTACCTCTAGCACTGTGTCACGAAGAACGAAAAAAAATACATATTCTATCTAATTGATATTGTTTTCTACCATACGGTAAAATATTTGTTTGATAAAAGTGTTGTATCGTTTCATTTGTTTACTAGTATATTTATTGTTTTGCCCATATTCATTTTTCCACCAGTTTTAGAAAAATTTTACAGTTCATTAATTTTATTCATTCAATTAAGAAATCAATAAATCGTCTCGTCCTTTTTCCAAAAAGTTCACTGGAAGATACCAAGACCTTCTTGATAAATATTCCGTATCAACTTCACAAATAATACACGATGGTCTTGAAGTATAGATTCTAGATACTGACGTTGTTTATCATCTTAATTACGTGTTATAGTGTTCTTTTATTTGTCTTTGTAAATAATTACTTTTACTGTTTAGTCTATTTTGGTAATATCCATTTGACGTGGCTCGGTACTTATACATCCCGTCATTGTGTTATTGTGCTATGGTAAATTTTTGTATTCTTGTCTTTCGTTTTGCTAATGTGCTTTGTCTACATGACTTTTGTTTTTCTTTGTTGACACATTTGTTTGTTTTATAGTGATTAAGATTATAACACAATGTTGACTGCTGTACCCCAAATTTTTGATATTTTACCTATTATGTCTGTTTGTTTTGTTCACACATTGTTGTCAATGTAATGGAATTTTATGCGACTGTCATACAAGAGAGTGTTTTCGCTAGCTATAAAACCAGGTTTAATCCACCATTTTCTACATAAGAAAATGCATGTACAAAGTCAGGAATATGACAGTTGTTATCCATACCATGATGTGTTTGAGCTTTTGATTTCGCCATTTGATTAGGGACTTTCCGTTTTGAATTTTCCTCGGAGTTCGGTATTTTTGTTATTCTACTTTTATATATAATCAAGACATTATTCCGCCGTCGTTGATATGAATTTATCTTTTGTTCATCATTTCAACGAATATCGTTGTTTGAATTTGAAACATCTACGTACTTTTCCATTAGAGTCATAGATTTATTGAATATTATTGCCGGAAACGGTTTTGTCGGTAACTTTAAAGCGTTAAGTTATGAACGCGAATTGTTTGTTTAGCTAAATACACATTTTTGGCAACTTTTCTTAGAAAGGATTTAATGCACATCTGAGAAATCTGACTTTAAAGAATATAAATTTTGAAACAACTAAACTTTTATAAATTTCATACAAATCTATTCTATTGGATCTACATGTAATCATTCTATAATATTTATTGTTTTGACAGATTCCGTTAAATATTGCAAACTTTAGAAATATCGGTCCCCTTTCTCGGTTGCCGTTAAAGTGTGAAAAAATATATCAATTGCTAGCGAGACATTTAGTCCAAATGATTCAATCCAAAATTATCCCAAAAAGGCGGAATCCCTCTTAAAATAATGAAAAGCTTGTTATTTTGAAACTGAGAAGCGAACATCCTTATATTTTTTTCTATTTTTTGGCTTCTATATTTATCACATGTATATATATTTAAATAGGCGATAAAGGGTGTAGGACTGGGTGATTTCTGTTAATGGACAGAGGCGGAACCAGAATTTTGAAAAGGGCTACATATTTTGGTTTTTAAGCCAATAATCAATAATCTAAAATACTAAATATATCAATGGGTTGCGATTTCACCAAGGTAATATGTCAATGGGTCAGTAATTTTCATCTTTCGATTATATTTTGTATAAATCTTGACTTATCGTTTTAAATCAAGTTAAAATCAAAAAATGATTATGTGATAACTGAGAAATATATGAATGAGCACTGATTTTGTCATGAAATATTTTATGTGTTGTGATTTCACAAGACTTCAATATATGAATGGGGGTGAAATACCGGCTGCACATCTGTGCTCAAAATCTCATGTTGAGACCCCTCCCCACGTGAAAATGTTAAATAGTAATGCTAAAACCATATTGAGGAATGAAGGTATATAGGCTACACATAATATGCATATACATTTACACGTATATGTACATGTTTTATGAATTCAAGGCGTAGTTATTATATATTTATATATAAGTTAGCCGCTTTCCAAAACCATATGTATTTAGTATGTATGCTAACTATAGCGACCATTATAATGACCCGGTTGTAGGACCGTAACTAGACTCTTTTAAAAGTGAGGCAATATATATCTACCGATTTTCGGCGAGGGGTCTGGGAGCCGCTCAAGGCTCCCAGAAGCTCTGGAAAAAATGACGCAAAATCGTGCATTCTGAGCGTTTCTTGGACCCTTTCTTAATCTGAGACGCAAGTTTTGTTTTAATTATTTTTTCGACATTATTCTGGACTTAAGGCAAAATACACAGATTCATTGTAAAACTTTAGTTTTAGAGACAACTTCATAAGACCGATATGTAGGATAAAGACAAATTAAGCTAAGAGGGGCTGATTATCATTGATTCAACTATGTGAATTCAGTTTTACAACACATTTCAATTACAACTTGATGTAGTTCCTTACTGGGATAAAATGGTAGACTCAGGATAGACTCAGGAAAACTGTTTTAGACCTCATTGCTACAGTTTATACCGGCTGATTAATGATGGATCTGTCTGTTCTGGTCTTGTATTGTGTTTAGACTTTGGTGTAACTTTTTGTTACTTTGTAATTTATTCACAGTACAAAACTTGTACCTCTTAAGTCGACGCTAGGGGCCGTCGTGGCCTTATTGTAGGGTATGATGATTCGTTAATTGTTGAAGACCCTCCAGCTATGGTCAAGATGAAGAACAGGAATAAAAACCCTGTTCATTGGTAATATGTATTTTTATATGTATTGTGTGCAATGTTGTCCCATGCACATTTACTCCATATCCATTTATTTTTCTCTATTTAAGGGCCTTAACACGGCTTAATGCAAGTTTAGCCCTTGTAAAAGGTCATATGGCAATATATTATTTTTCTTTTTAAATGATTTGATTCCGGGAGATTGGTTGTCTCACTTTAATTTAACCCATGTCAGCTTTTTAGTTTTATTTACAGAAAAGAGAGCCAGTTTTGTATTCTTTAATATAAAGTTTAATTTTCCATGAAAATAAAACGACCAATTTTTCTATGTCCTGTAGCATCGTATCTTCTCAAAACATTTTTCGAACAATATCTGGACATCGGTGGATATGAAAAATTGTCAAACCACACAAACTGTTCACCCGTCATCGTAGATCTTTCTCATTTTTTTTTTTTTTACAATTTAAAGAAGTTTTAAAATTAGACTAAAAGGTCCTTAAATATATTAAAACTCAAGTTTTAATCAAAATTACTAAATTAAATTTAAAACTGAAATTCAACACAAAGACAATAGTCATAAAGTAGGGCAATAAATGAACAAAATTAAGACAAAACTGGGAATAGATAAGACACATATAACGACAAACAATAGACCATCAACATTGAGCTCTAAAAATAAATGAGAAACATGGATCCCGAAAAGCAAGGAGGCGACGTCAGAGGGTGGACATAACTTGCTACTTGCAAGACACTCGCCGAGAAAACAATTTGATATGAAGACAAGCTTTTGTTTCAACTTATGTTTTTTTTTAAATTTCCAACATGAGGCATTTGCCTCAATGTAGTTACGGCCCTGGGTTGGTGGACGTGAAAGAGAGCATCAATTTATTCTCCGTAAAGAAATGCGGTTGGATTTTGTTTTAACATTTTACATTCTTTTGATTTCCTTAATTTTCGATTACTGTAAATGTATATATCATTGATGCATTATCAATAAGCAGAGAACGCATGTGTGGGTTAGGAGGGGTATGATTGTTCATTGACTCCTTTTCTATTACGTTGCTATTATTTCTATATCACGACAGCGTTTTGCTTTAATCTGTGTTAAAAGGCGTTTACCATAACGTAATAGGTGTTTGCACATAACGTAATAGGTGTTTGCCATTAACGTACGTAACGTAAAATAAGTGTTTGCACATAATGTAATAGGTATTTGCACATAACGTAAGAGGTGTTTGTACATAATGTAAGAGGTGTTTGCACATAATCTAGAAGGTATTTGCACATAACGTTATAGGTCTTTGCAAATAATGAAACACGTATTTGCACATAACATACCAGTAGATTCACATGACACATGAATGTTAACAGAAAGTATTAACTGTTTGGCAACAGACGATTAATATGTATAAACACAACATAAAGCCATTTAAATATAATATCATGTGGTTTTTATAGAACAAAGATGTATCAATACAAAACGTTTAGAACATTCAACTTTATAATTCCATTTGAGACTGGACGAAATTAATAACTGACATACTTAAAGGAAAATTGACACAACATAGAGGAAATGTAAAAGAACGTAGAGGTGATTGATCACGAAGTTTAGAGGTATTCACAGAATATACACTAGTTAAAACATAATGTGATGCATATTGCACATAACAAAGAATAGCAATGACGTATCATACAATTGTTTGACAAAACAAATAGATAATTTGACATAACACAGAGATGCAGTGTTTGGAAATAAAGACAATTACACATAAATTAAAGAAGAAATGTCAGGACGTAAAGACAAAGTGACAAGTGAGTTTTATGTTGACGAAACGCGCGTCTGATGTTCGAAATTGTATGTCTGTACTCTTTGATAAGTAACTACAGAAATATCTCCTATACTTTTACTTCGGTTTCCTAGTAGCCATAGAAAAGATTTTAAACTTGTTAGTTTTTCTTTGTCATTTGTGTACCAATTAATGTCTCTTTACGTCCATCTTGACACTATTATTGGGCTTTAGGTAGGCATCTGAACAATAGAATGCTTTAAATTTTTCCATCATTATGTTTGTATATAAATCAAGGATGACCAATCAATGTTATTTTGCCAAAATAAGTTCGGATGAAGATATCAATTAACTACTATAGATACCATATTTGAAATTGTGTACGCCAGACGCGCTTTTCGTCTTCAGAAGATTCATTAGTGACGCTCAAATCAATAGACCAAAAAGAGGCGAAATACCAAACAAATATTCAAACTCAAAGTCAAATCTCTCTGTCTCATTTGTCAGTATTTGCCAGGACAGTACAATATACCTCACTACCAATTACCAACAGACTCCTCAGGAAAATGTATACATACAAAGACAAACAACGAGCAAAACATCTGTACAGGTAAGACATAATTGTGGTGTTAAACCTCATTCACGTGTGCATGCTTTGAAAGTTTGACAATGAATTGAGAACATTAAAAAAAGATGCAGTGGGAATTAAACGTCTGCGTGTGATTGACATGTTCCATGCAAGGATCAACCAACATTTTTAAATTCAATTGAAAATTTTATACCTTTTATTTGTTGCTTTACTTACTTTTAACACTTGTTTTTTCAGCTACCCCTAACGTTGCATTAGTGGTTCTACATTCCAAAGCTATAAAGAAACCAAGTTAACATATAATAACGGAACCTGACTTTAAAAACGGCATAATAGTCGACTTTTGCTTCTTGACAGCAAAAGGGATCATATCAAATGAATTAACGTATGATGCTATACAGCAACTGGTTGAATTTATAAACAGATTATAATTAATGATAACAAATATAGTGAAAATAGTTGTGGTTTTATGTTATTATCAGAACAAAACACATATATGATGCAAAATGCCCTTTGAGCTGGAAAGCAACACAATTTTAGAGGCAAAACAATGTATTTATGGTTTTTATCTTTGATATTTCAAATGAGAGGCAGTAATTACTGTAGATTATCGATTTTAAATCCAGTAAACCCATTTAGAATAAACAAGTTAAGGTAAAAGACGAAAATCAAGAGGAAATCGGCCGAATACCAAACAGAGCGAAACTGTGTGTGTCGACAGATAAGCGTCTCCTGGTATGATTGGATAGACCCAAACACGTTTCATTTTATTTCTCTATTAAATTGCTCCTATTAGACAGTTGTGGAAATAATGTTTATATTTTAGGATAACACAAAACATACTATGAAAAGGGTTCATCTCAAAATAAAATAAAAATCATTTATACAGATACATATAGTAAAAATCAAATTATTGTTTTTATTATGTAAATGAGTTTGATCGATTATAAACTAAAGAGAGAGATATAGGGTGAGGGAGGAATTCTATATCGCATGAACATTTGTCAGTTTCAAAATATGAAAGACTATATTATCAACTTAATAGTTTATTTTAACTGAGAAAATGTCAGAAAATAGTATGTCGACATTAGATACTTTCAAACTTCAAACAAATAATCGGAAGTTTATTCGCACAATCAAAATTCTATAAAGGTTTATGATTTTATAATCCTGTATCAGAAACTTTTGACCAGAACATTGACAAACTATGATGGAATTGAAGTTATTAGGGTTTGGAAAACATCATTCAATTTTGATTGATTTATTCAGGACAGAAAACAAATTACTTATAAACACAAAAGGTAGGTTCTGTCAGGCATGCTGACCTATAGCTCGTGGTCAGAAAATCTGGACTGTCACTGGATTTGAGGGTAGGATGGATAAAGGCAGAAATTTTGGCTTGACTGTCACTGGAATTGAGGGTATAATGGATAAAGGCAGAAATTTTAGCTTGAAACATGCCACTGACGTACCGCTCAGAGAGTTGCAACAGTAATTAACATTTCAAGAGTTTGGTTCTATTCCTACACGAGGCAAACATAAAGTCATCTCTGACGATCTGTATCGACTCTCATTGTCAATTTGTAGGTGTATATGACGATATAGAATCGACCTTATTCAATGGTAAGATGGTATGAATATAGTTGAACACTTTGTAATGTTGAGTGAAAGAACATCACTATACTAGACATTTGCGGAAACTGTCATACACCTACAATTAGGATTACGATAACACTTACAGATAGCATTTAAATCTTGGGTGTCTCAATGCGTATCTCTATTGCGTTTGTTTTTTTTTTTGGTTTTTCTTTTTTTTTTTTTTTTTTTATTTACTATAATTTGAGATGACCCTTGCTTTTCTTCAAATATAATCGTAAGTCTAACTGTAATCCTAGGTATAGACATAGTTTCTGCAAATGTCTACTAAAAGGAATTTGAGTTTTAAAGATAAGACTAGCTTCTTTTGTTAGATCAGGGAAGCTCCTGATGAACCGTAGATGTTGTCAGTTAAAAATCAAATATCTTGGTGATGTTGGTTTAAAAGATATGTTGTTCAAATGAAAATGGTGGGATTTTTAAGAAATGATTTCTCAAATGAACATAATAAATTATTGCAATACCTTATTCCACAAACAAGCACTTCAAATAATGTTATATGTACTAAAAACGGTATTGTTAGGGTTTTGTTCACCAGGACAACAACAAGCTTGTCCTGTATGTACGGCAATGGTAAGAATTTTGACGAAAACTGTAGCATGGGTGGTGTTACATCTGTCTATCTTGTTTATTCAAATTTGTATACGAAATTATCAGAGTTTCTATGTCTTCTTTTCACCTTTCGCCTATAATCCTCTACAACACAATTACAATTTCAAATCATGTTTCTTGATTGTCGAGTGATTTAGATTCACGATATGTCTTCCTTTACTGCCTTTTGCTAACATATTTCGTAAAGAATGAAAATCATACTTAACTAATTTCGTGCGTCCGAAGCGCTTTTCTCGATAATTTTCACCAGGAACGCTCACACCAAAACATTTGAAATAAAGGGATGTATAATTACGCAGACATGTTAGGAGCTATATGACAAAAAGAGACATTAAAAGAATAGCCAAATTTATCTAAGATTAGCTTCTTCTGAGGGAGTTGAGCCTTAGTTAATTCATATTGTTTTAATCTTACAACGGAGATTTTAGAATAGTTGTTATAAATCATGTTACTACCGAAGCACTGACTAGTGTGTTGATGATACCAAGTGATATTTATGGAAAATTACATCATATTAATTTCGTGCGTTCGAAGTACTGTTGACAATGTTTACGTCACCAATAATAAACATCATCATCCGGAGTATATATGAATTGTAAGTTTGCACTGCTGCAAGCAAGATGATGTCACTTAAAATGTTGAGATCCGCTAATACGTTTTGTATTAAACGTTTAAGTTACTATAACACGGGTAGTAACGTCGTCATATCGATGAGCGTTTAATACAGTGATTTTGTCATAGTTTGTTAAGCTGGACATGATTGTGTTAAGTGTTTTAATGACAAACAATGACACAATATAAACATTCCGATTTTTGCTAAAGGAACTTCTGAACATAAATTCAAGCTGGTGAGTATCTTTGTTTATGGCTAATATGTTATTATGTCAAAATTTGTATCATATAGTTAATGATTTGACACAGAATAATGCTTGCGTATGTCAAGACTTAAAAGTTGTGATTCGTTTCTATTCATAAAGAAAAGTGATTTGTTTACTGTCTGTTACATCACATATTTCATTATGTTATAAACCTGCCGTCAATTATTCCGAAAAATAGCTACATTTGTACACAATTTAAGATTACTGAAAATTCGGTGTCATGGTTAAGTTCATGTTCGACATGGTTCAGTTCTTTGATTCCTGTGGTGTATGATGGAAGAGTAACGATCAAAATAAATAGACATTATACAAATATTGAAATACTGTTAAAAATATTTTCGCCTATACCTTTTTTTTCGCGTTTAATCCATTCTATTCTATTTTGAGGCAATATATTGTTGCCATTTCCTAATGTTGTTATTTTTGTTCCTATACGAGTAGATATGAGTTTCACATATCAACGTTGATAATATAGGATAAAATATTTATGCATTTCAATAGCAATTTTCTTTAAAGTAGTTTTATTTGGAATACAACAGGACATAAGAAAGCACATAGTAATATATAATAAGTAGCTGCGGCATGATTTCCAATGAGACAATTATCCACCTGAGACCAAATAATGTAAATGTTAGGTCGCCATACGGCCTTCAACAGTTAATAAAACCCAAAACCCATTCCTCTTAGCAAGCATTAAAAGGCTCCGACAAAACTAAATGTAAAGCAATTCAAATGTGAAAACCAACGGCCTGTATTATGTTCAAAACAATAAGCGAAAACAAATATGATATACAGTAACAAACGACAGCCACTGCATTACACACTCTAGACTTAGGACAGGCACATACAGAATACGGCGATGTTAAACATGTTCGAGGACTCCTGACTCTCTACTCGCCTTAACCTGGGTATTGGTGTAACAGCACGACAAAGAAGAACAAACTATAAAAATCAGTTGAAAAAAATAATGATCTAGTCACATAAACACCAAAGACACAAAGAACCGATCAGTGAGTATTTGCATTTACTTGACGTTCCAAGCCAACAACAACTAAAAATCATGAATCTAAGACAAAACGTTACTTTTTTATTTCAGAATGGAAATATGTTGCCAATATTCATCTTCATCCATCTTATTCTCTGCTATTAAGAATGATGATTTATCGTCTAGTCGTGTCAAAAATAGGGCCGTACACAGTTTAAATGTACTTGTTCTAAACAAAATAAGACGTGTATCTTGAATTTAAATTATTTTTGTCAATCACATTTTAAAATGTACATTTTAAATCGCATACTAAATACTAGACCGACAGAGCTTTTGTGGTATTATCGAAACTTTATTGCTTAAAAAAATGCTTAAACATTTGTTAAACGGGTTAAGTGATATTACACAATACACTTATAGAATATGACAAAACATAATCATTTTTATTCATTCGTAATAATAATTGATAAAATGGACATTATATCAACCTATTTCTAATTCAAAATTGTGATCTTTCATATATTTAAATTTTAAATAGTTTATCAAAAGAATAAGTTTACACTGTTGTCCATGTTAACATTTGTTCCGTGGAGGGTTAAAGACTGTATGACAATGTATGATGCCCTCTCGATATCGTTAGGTTAGTTTTGAAGTTGGGTTACTGTATCATGGGCATATAACCCCGACATCTCCTTTTATTCATCATAGACATAATCTGGTTAATATAAAAACAACAGATATATAGTTTGCTAGAAAAATGTTAAAAAGATTATTTTTTACTAGCTGCTAGGTTTTGCAACTCTAAGTTGGCGTCTTTAATCATTTGACTAGCGACACCGCTCACGATATCCCCGGAAGAGTCCATCATGGACATATGGAGGAAAGAGTCTAGAGGTAAAACAGAAGCAACGCTTGTTGATTCTGCTTTGTAATTTATTTTGTCGAATGTCAGTTAAAAGAGCAGTGGCTATATAAATTCTATCTTAGGAAAACACTAAGAGTAAAATGTATAAATGAATAGCCAAGTTTGCCGATTGTTGTCATTCAAAGCAACCAGTATTAGATAAAACTCTCAAAAAGAGTGGGAAAGAAAAATTTAACTTAACGAAATGGAAACAGAAGAAAACACATAAGTTTTCCAGACTGATTATGACGTCTTTATAGACTGAATCCATTGGATGTGTACTGATTGATATTTTTCCTAGGATACATAATTTTTTAATTAGTTGTAATTGGCTGTGAACTGGCTTTCAGTTCAATACCCTATTGTAATTGGCCAAACCTTTCAGAATTTTTTACCCTCAATGCTCTTCAACTTCAAGCTTTATTTGCACTATTAACTGTATTCATTCGAGCGTCACTGATGTGTCTTGTGAATATGAATAGCGCTGTCTGGTGTATAAATGTTTTAGCCTGGTATCTTTAATGATATCGATACTATGTGTATTTAAAGTTTTTGTGCTTTCTGTCGATCCGATGAGTCAAACCCTTTTCAAATGATTTGTAAGTGCCTGTCCCATGTCAAGGGTCTGTAAGTCAGTGGTAGTCGTTTGCTGCTGTACATGCATATTATATTTGTTTTTTGTTTTGTTTGTTTCGTTTTTTCGGGGTACCATAACCAGGCCGTTGGTTTTCTCATTTGCATTTTTTACATTTTGTTGATTCGGTGCCTGTTATAGCTTGCTGTGCGACATGGTTTTTGTTCATTGTTGAAGGTCGTGCAGTGACCTATAGTTGCTAACATCCACGTCAATTGGTCTTTGGTGGATTGTTATCTCATTGGCAATTATACACCATTTTCTTATTTTATATTGCATTTAAAGAATGGTTAATGCAATGGAAAGTAAAACTTTTAAAGAAAGAATACGAACATTAAAATGACTGTACACTCTGCTAGTATTTTATCCCCATGCCCATTCATTCGTTAAAAGAAAAGCCAAAATCGACCTTTGAAGAACATTTCAACTTCAACTAAAAAACTATTTTGTTCGTTGCGTTATGTGTTGGAGATTTTCGGATCGTAACAACAATACCATCTCGTAAGTAATCTTAATGATCATGAGGCTATTTGCAATTATTTTTAACAATTGGAATATCATTATAGTTTCGTTTAAAATGCGAAATTATTTGGAATATTTTACTTCCGATGAGTGGTAATAATCGAGTGAAGAAAAGGTGGAGATTCCAATCTTCAAATGCCGAATATCACGCCAAAAAAAAGAGGAGAGTGTGGAGTAAAAATGACGCGTATCGAGTTATTTTTGAACATATAGTTTAGGTATTATTTTGATATTTTTAATTGGTGTTAGTTTGATAGTGATTTGCTCAGCATTTGTGAGGGAGCATGATAAAAAATATTTGTTAAAGGTAATAGCTATAATCGAGGCTTAAGTGCCAGAAGGTGCTATTTCGATTTTTTGCATTAATTGAAATATGTTATTTTGTATTAACAAAAAAATAAATAAATAAAACAATCTTACTGAAAATAAAAAAGTTATTAAGTTATTATAGAAAACCATAGGGTGTTATCTGAAATATACATTTAATCAAGTGCCATAAGGTGCCATCTGGAAATAATTTGTGCCAGAAGGTGTTATATTTCAGATTACACCTTATTGCATTACACGTGTAAAAGTATTATCAGAGATAACCCCTGTTGCGATCCAAAACATATTATTCTTACTGTTTCAGAAATATGATATATCAGCATAGATAAAATGTAACTTTCTCACATATATTATTTACCATTATTCACAATAAGTAAACTCATCATAGATGCCAGGATTGAAATTTTGTTTGTGCACCAGACGCGCGTTTCGTCTACAAAAGACTCATCGATGACACTCGAACCAAAAAAAGTTAAAAGGCCAAAAAATACAAATATGAAGAGCATTGAGGAATAAAAATTCCTAAAACTTTTACCAAATACAGCTAAGGTAATCTATTCCTGAGATAGAAAAGCCTTAGTATTTCAAAAATTCAAAGTTTTGTAAACAGAAAATTTATAATTATGACTATATCAATGATAATTCATGTCAACACAGAAGTGCTGACTACTGGGCTGGTGATACCCTCGGGGAATAAAGGATAAAAGAAACAACTCTTTTACTTTCCTAAAATTTCTTTTCTGAGATTTTTTTTGTGGTTATTTAGAAGAAGATTTTACTGCTTGAGGTAAGTTTCAATTATCAGAAATATACTATTTTTCGAGCATCGTATCTACGATTTTTAATTCTTCAAATTGTTGAAAATAATCGTTAATTAAAAGATCAAAAGTTTATTTCTTAAAGAAATATATTTTATTTACTTCATTTCATTTCAATTAACTTTTTATCACTTATTTTAAATGTTAATCTATATAAATAATTTTCACATCTTCATCAAATGATTCATTTAGACAGTAAAACATTATCTATTTATTGGATATTTATGACTATCCTCAATTATTCTGTAGCAGATGAGTTCGAACGAACACTGGAGCGATTCGTCTGAAGCGAATTACATAGATTGGGAAGATTCAGAAAAAGTTTATATCGCAGAAAGGATATCAGAGTCAGATATGAATGAAGTTGCAGCAGATTGTAGCGTTGAGTCGGATCGTACAGACCCTGAAGATTTTTCTTCAACAGAAGATACATCAGAGTGGTCACCTGATGATGGTAGATGGGAGATGAATATACAACAATTCCACCAATACATGCAAAATGAACCTTGTCGTCGCATAGGCACTATCTTAAGGTCAGAGGAATGGAATGACACTGATGAGTTGAACATTCAAAATATTGAGAAGATAGCTAGGGAGCCAATATTTCCGCAGACATTTTCACCAGAAGATGAACATGCAGGCTTTCCATTTGAAGACAAAATTATAGGAGAAGAAAACATCATTGAGTGTCCCGGTGAGAATAATCCAGCTTCTGAAGAAATAATATACTCTTCTGACGAGTATGTTCCAACCAAGAGTGACATTAGCAATTCAGATCCAAGTTCCTGCATCAATATGTCAGATGAATCATCAGATGGTTTTGATGTCGTCAAATCTAGAAAATACAGGAGATTTAAGAAGAAATCAAAATGTCTATTCGAGAGTAAAACCAATAACCAAAAAAGCAAGTGATTAAATCAAAATTATCTTCACCTGAAGAAGACGTTTTGATAGATGATGAAAATTGCAGAAACAATTTCAAAACAAGAAAGTTCCTAAATATAGAAAAAGACCGGATTTAAACAGAAATCACTCAAAGAGATTAGATGTTTTATTGAAAAGTAACGGATATGTCGCCAGCATGTGCCTGCTGTAGGTAATTGCTTCTTTGAAGCCATGTCAAGTCAGACACAAGAGAAAATGAATGCTACAACACTTAGACAACTACTGTGTAATCGTATAGAAGAAAATGCTGATTATTACGGTGACTTTTAAAATTCTGCAGAAGACAACTTGTGTAATGAGATGGAACTTTTGCGCCAGGAAGATAGTTGGCAAAATAATTGATCAGATACCATGCCATTGGCAAGGACTTGAACACTATGACTCAGCAAAGAAACGTGTTATTGAATTACAATTAGAGCCTGAAAAAGAATTGGAAATTTGTGACGATCTTGACTGTCAACCAAGCACCGCAGACATAACCATTGAATTTTCGAATGGAAATAATGATGCTTGTACATCTGATACACCATCAAAAGTACGAAATCATTTGAGTGACGCTGAAATTAATACGCCAAGAAAGCAGGCAAAATATCAGTCTCCAGAGAAGAAAAGACTTACAAGAAAGAAAAAAGCTAATCCTGAAAGTTGGAAGTCAGATTGGTATGGAGTACGTTAGTGATACAGGAAAACCTGTAAAGGCGAGATCAATAAAATATCACTTGTGCAGTTACTGTAGATTGACGTATGCAGATAAACTGAGTGAAGATGAAAAATATATAGTCAATAAGTGATTAATGATGAACAGTCAAAACTTTAAACTCAATTTTCCCAAAACTGCATATTTGTGAGATAGCCCTTCTGGCACTAAACCATTTTACTACGGGCCTGTTTGCTTAGAACAGAACAAACGGAGGGAAAATAAACATTGAATATAGATATGACCTTGTGTTGTTATTTACCATGTTAATGCTAATTCATAAATTGATACCATGTTTCAACTTATGCGAAAAAAAATCAAAAAAATTATGACTGCAATATTCGTTTCCATTTTGATATTTTTATTTATTTCAAAGCAAAATGTAAAGGAATTGCATGAATTATCTCGCATTTATTTCAGGTGTCTTTTAATAGTAATACTAAACCTAAATTTACATCCTGCTAAACTCTATATGTTATCACGATCACTAAAATTATACCATATAAAGAAATAAATACTCAAAGAGATGAAATTATAGTTCTATTTTAAACTTTTAATTTGTAAATATTTTAACCGATCTTTACATTATTGCATATAAAACGTAAAAGCGTTTTGTGTGTTTTCTTGCAAACGTTTATTGTGTCAATGCACAAACTATTTGGACATAAAAGCACCATATGATATTGTGTTGAAATGCATTGAACGGTTTTTCCATGCATTGAATTACATCTAGGATAATGAAACTGTACAATATACTTCATTAATATATAAGGTTAATGTTATTTAATAGACGCAAATACATAATATCTTTTGACAGATTTAAGTTTTCACAGTGTTTTGAGACAACCACAATCAGACCAAGCTGTTTCAGGTATCTTATCTCTTCTTCAAGCAGAAATGCCTAATTCTCATCTAGAGGTCACACAGGAATCAGAAAGAAACGAGGACAATCCGTTACTGGTTGTGTTATATAATTTGTCTAACTTGATTACTGAAGCCAAAACTGCTTTTAGTGGTATCAAAGGTAATTTTCGTTTGTAATTTTTAGTTTTCACATTTTACGAATCTAACAATTTTATTTTACTTTTATAAAACTTGTACACGTTGGACCTGATACTAGCCTTGGTTGATGGCTAATTAGAACTTATTAAAATAGTACCTGCAAAATGCTCCTATAACAAAATTCAATTACTTTCAGGCAGCATTGCATTAACTTTTTTCATTACATTTTGTTGATTACTACTAATATTTGAGCGAAAGCTCATTTAATCGATAATTTATAAACTTATTTATGAAGGTAAATCCAGAAAAGTGCATAAAATTTATTACGTGTTGTTTTCACAGTTTTTAGATCCCTTGATTACGGTCAAATTAGAGTTTTCAATCATTTGTCGGTATTTCAACAGGAATTACTCCTTCAAAAATTATTCCCAAACTGAATGCAAATGAACTTAATCTTAGTAAATGTTCTAAGACATGTAGGATACTTGTACAGAAGTTAAATTATTTTATTTTGGATACTATTATGGCTAGCAATGCCAAATAAGGGTATTTTCAAACTGTCTAAAAAATGCAAAGATTCATTTGAGAACTGCTTGACCAATTAAAAATAAAATATGACATTTATTCTTTATTTTTCCAAAATCAAGACCCGCTGTACTATCTATTTTATTCGGTGTAAATTTACATCAATTATAGTTGAAAACGAAAGGGGAAAGAAATCAAAGGGACATTCAAACTGATTAGTCGAAACAAAAACTGACAATGGTTAAAAACGAAAAAACGTTCAACTAACTAGCAATGCTGTTTGTAAAATTTCGATCGAATGATTTCAACTTCTCCACTTGGAACTCTTGGTTTTCTTGATTCTTTGTAAACAGCAACCTTGAAAGTGTGACAGTTAATTGCAAATAATAGAAATCACTAAGAAATTAATCATTACGCTATTGAAAAATTGGATATTTAAGGATCGGCCAATATTTTGTTTTTATATTCAATTGAAACTGTGACACGTTTTATTTGTTGCTTTACTAACATTGAACCATTGTTTGTTTCAGCAGCCCCAAATGTTGCTCTAGTGGTTCTTCATTCTAAAGCTGTAAAGAAACAAAGTAAACATGTGATAACGGAACCTGACTTTAAAAAACTTGGCATTATAGTTGACATGAGCTTCTTGACATCCAAAGGGATCATATCAAATGAACTAACAGATGATGCTATACAGCAGCTAGTTGAATTCATAAACAGATTCTAATTCATCATGGAAGCAAAAATTGTAAAAATTGGTGTGATATTATGGTATAAGCAGAACAAATCACATACATGATACAAAAGCCTCCATTGAGTGGGAAAGCAAACTTTAATGGCAAAACAAATTATTAAATTTTCTCTTTAATATTTCAAAAAGGAAGAAACTGTAGTTTACCGATGTTCAAATTCCGTAAATCCATATAGAATATACAAATCGAGGTAAAAGAACACAAATCATACGGAATTAGCTGAACTACAAACAGAGCGAAACTGGGTGCGTTGACAAGGTAAGCGTCTCCTGCTAAGCATGGATCGACTTAAACAAGTTTTATTATTAGTTCTGTTTTGAACTGCCTCCTATTAGAAATTTGCGGAAATACGGTTTACACCTAGGATAAGACTTAGACTGAAAAACTACAAGGGTTATCTCAAAATATGTATATAAAATCAATTATATACATATACATATAGTAAAATTCAAATTATTGTTTGAATAATGTAAGTAATTTTAACCGTAAACACACAAAAGCAACGCATATAGTCACAACATAGTGTATTGTAAAAGATGTCTTGGAAGTCGCCACAACATATGAAAGAGAAATAGAGATAGTGAGAGAGGGTGATTGAGAAAGGGATCCTATCTCAAGACCTCGTTGAGTATAATATTTATCATTTTGAAATTTGAAAAAATACATGTTTATGATGGTTATCCGAAAAGGGAAAGAAACAAAGTTAAGATATGTATCCACTCAATAGTGTTTTTTTTTTTTTTAAATTATATGTAGAGGAAAAGTAGAAAATGGTGTTTTGTCATAACATAGTTTTCTACTTTAAACATATATTCGCGGAGGTGATATCCGTTCTACAATGGTTTTTGATTGTATAATCTTTCATCAAAAACTTTGATAAAAACAATGACAGTCTTTAATGGAATAAAAGTTATTCGTGATTGGAAAACTTCATCCAAATTTTATTGATTTATTCAGGACGGAAAAAATTACAAATTGATAAAATAAAAATGTTTTGAAAAGTAGAACAAAACTTTGGACTGCCACTGGAAATGAATGTATGTTGAACGTTGAATACGGACAGAAATTTTGGGTTGAAACAATTAAGATGACAGTAGAACACCGATGTTCAAAGACACTTATGGACTGTTATCTCTCATGTTTATCATGTGCTTTTTGTGTCTTAACTTTCCATAACTAATTGCACAACTGTTCAGTTTTCGTACAAGTACATCAAAAATTTAGGTAATATTTAATTAAATTTTACTCTCTCTCTCTCTCTCTCTCTCTCTCTCTCTCTCTCTCTCTTTCCAATATTCTCTCTTTCTTTCTCTTAGCTTGACGATGTTGATATCTGACTGCCCTTACCTAATTCTATGTTAGTCACCCAAACAGTAATTTCGAAAATAGCTTTGCATGTCTCATGTAATTTTTATCATGTACTGTGTTTTTCTATTTATCTAGCTACATACATCATTTTCAACATGATGAATACCATTAATAATAGTTGATGAGTATTACTACATATGTTTCCACTTAACTACGTTGTTCAATTATAGAAAAACAAAGACCTACGTGTATTAAGCTATTATTTCGTAAACGAAGATTGATTTCTAAACTTTGATAAAACACAAGAGTTAGATGTCGATTTCAACAAATATCTATTTATAATTGGTGTGTTTACATAATTTTACCCATATTATGTATATGAATTTATTCTATAAATAGTTATATTGAAAATAATATAAACACAATCAGCAGTTGTGATAAGATGTAAATAATTTGAAAATGATAAAAAAATTAGATTTCTATTTACATTTTGAAACGCATAATTATTGTTGTATCACAGAAAATGTTGAACATGATTCTGTTAACAGAATTAATTTTAAACAGTTTCTTTGTCACAACTAATGTGGTCACAATTATACCCAGCGATATAGTCTGAAGATTTAACAATAAGCTTTTGGTTCTTCAAGTTGAGGGGCAAATAGTTTGTTTTTATAGATTTTGATACATGTATGTCACTTCATACTTGTTTTGTCCAATGGATATTGTATAAGGCAAAAACAATATTCTACTTGCACACACAAAACGATGCTTGTTTTTGTCCTTTTTCAAAATGATTTTTGGAGATATTGATTTTGAATATTGAGCCCCGTTCTCATTTTCCTCGAATGTGACCTACCGAATCATCACCGGGTTTGTACTAACATAACCAATACGACGGGTGTCACTAGTGGAGCAGGATATGCTTACCTGAGATCCCCCAGTTTTTGGTGGGGTTTGTGTTGCTCAGTCTTTGGTTTTCTGTGTTGTGTTTTGAATCTTTTTTTCTTTTTTCGTTTTTTTTTTTTGCTGCGGCGTTGTCATTTAATTTTCGACTAATGAGTTTGAGTGTCACATTGGTATCTTTCGCCTCTCTTTTGTCTTATGTATTTGCGTTTCAACATTTTAGAATCCTGCAACGACAAAGCAAATGTGTGTCTTATACCAAGTTTGGGGATTTAAGATTAGTAATAATAAGTTTTCCAGTGTTCAATACTCGCAAATCTTCTAAGAATATACAAACTATGGTAAACAAAACAGTATACATCAGCGAATCGCATGAACTCGAGACAGAGTAAAATCGAATACGTCAACAGGGTTAGTGGGTCATGCTTTGCATGCGTCAACCAGTTGAAAGTAAAATAAAAAAAATACCGAACTCCAAGGAAAATTCAAAACGAGAAAAGTCCTTTATCAAATGGCAAAATCAAAAGCTCAAACAAATCAAACGAATTGAAAACAACTGTCATATTCCTGACTTGTACAAACATTTCCTTACGTAGAAAAATGGTGGATTAAACCTGGTTTTATAGCTAGATAAACCTATCAGTTGTATGACAGTCGCATAGAATTCCATTACATTGACAACAATGTGTGACCAAAACAGACAGACATAATAGGTAAAGATGTCAAAAATTGGGGTACAGCAGTCAACATTGTGTTGTAATCTTAAGGTAGATTCATGGTATACCGCCATCTTGAATTGTACAATCGCAGTACAAAATCGGTCTAGTTATTTGCCCAAATCTGCAAATTTGGACACAGATTTGCAGTTGAATGGTGGACAGTTTATTTATACAAAGAAAACTTGGTGATTTATTGTATTATTCAAAAAATTTAAACAAATATCAAATTTTTTGTTTTTAGAATCATTTTTTTTAAATGAGCCATTTAAGGGGAGATAATACTTTTAGAAATAAATATATACTGGACTGATAGGGAAATTTTTTGTTTTTACTTGTAGAAAAAAAACAAGTTCGGTGACACCATTTAGTCTTTTTATTTTCTTAAAACATATTATAAAACCTATCTTCTCACAATTTATTTCAAAATTCTATCTCATAGATTTTTTTTTATGCACACAAATGTGTTTTTTCATGAACAATCTAACCAAATTTAGGCAATTTTCAACGACTCATAGCCTGAAAAATAGAACGGTGACCAATACTTTTTATTATATTTTTTAAAAAAAGGATAGCAAAATCTTTATTCTGACAAAGTATAAGAAAATTCTATCTTCTATCTCAAAAAATATATATTTATGACCTACCTTAATCCCTATAAAAACAAAAAAACTATGCCAACAAAGAAAAGCAAAATGGCATGTAAACACTCTATAGACAAGGCACATAAGCAAAAATGAAAGACAATAATACAAAAAATGACTATAGCACAGTAGCACAATGGCGAGATGTATAAATACCGAGCCACGTCAAAAGGATATTACCAAAAATGGACTTAACAGTAAAGGTTAAAAATATAAAAAGCCAATAAAATGAACACTATAACACGTAATTATGATCATAAACAACGTCAATACCTAGAATCTAAACCTCGAGACCATCATGTATTATTTGTGAAGTTGATACGGAATATTTATCAACAAGGTCTTGGTATTTCCGATGAACTTGTTTAGAAAAATGACGAGACATTTTTGACATAACCCTGGTTCATCAACTTTCTGCTCAGACACTGGTGACGTTGTATAAAGTCTGAGTAGCAGCTGCAAGCTCTTAAATACCGAATGAGTTGGGAAATGTATATCCCATATGCAGGTGAAGTTGGTATATTGCTGCTAAAGTGGGGGAAATTTATAATTTCAAAATCAAAATCGTCTCGTTTGTCATAGATTCTGGTACTGAGATGACCGCTTTTTTTAAGTTCGAGGTATAAGTTCAAAAATGAGGCGGAGGAAGCCGTGTCTGTTGTTTCTTTTATTTCTAGTTCTGGAGGATATATTAATGGAACCTTATCAGAACAGTTTGGATTGTTAATGGAAAGAACATCATCAATATATCTGATTGTGAAATTAAATGATCTGGCTTCTTTGATCTTCTTGTTTTTGACAAGTGTCTGAAGGAACTCCGACTCATATGAAAATAAGAAGAGGTCGCCAAGGAGAGGCGCACAGTTCGTTCCCATAGGAATGTCGACAATTTGTTGAAAAATCTACTTCCAATTTCACAAATATGTTATCAATAAGAAACTCCAGCATACTGATCACTTGTTCCTCGGTGAAGCATGTTTTAACTTTTTGTTCGCTATTAACAAGATATGCCGTTTGGTATCCCAAAGCAATAAATGTATTGTGTATGCTACCAATTTTATATTGAAAAGCATTGTGAATTATTTCTTTTAGCCGATTTTTTCCATTTCACATGGGGATTGGTGGTATAAAGGGTTGAAAAATTAAAGATTTTGATAGAATTAATTTCAGAGAAAGATCGATATTTAAAATTATCCAGAAATATTTAGAGATTTTTAGAATTCACATGTGGTTAATACCACTACGCGAGTAAACAGTGTAAACAGTATTTCTGATGACATTCTTTTACTGCGGAAAGAATTTTTATTAATCTAATAGACAATTCCTTTGTAGAACATGCAGATTAGCCTGCAATGTACCGTTGTTTGTATGAAATTTTGTGAAGCTTAGGTATTTAAATACAAACAAGGTCGATTTGCTGTCCAATGTAATGTTCATTGAAGCAATGAAAGACTTATGATTCGCCAAAATAACATTCTTGTCAAATGATATGTTTTGTATGTGGGATTACTTGAGTGTTAATTTATTTCTAATTCTTTTACAAGACACTCGTACCAGTACGATTTACATACAAAAACAATATTATTTGAAGCTTTTTCCGCAGGAACAACAACATATTTATCGTAAAGAGATGATATACATTGCACAGCTTCTTTGTCTCTGAGTATGGGCTTTGCTCATTGTTGAAGGTCGTACGGTGACCTATAGTTGTTAATTTCTTTGGAATTTGGTCTCTTGTGGAGAGTTGTCTCATTGGCAATCATACCACATCTTTTTTTTTATATTTGGTCGATCATTCACACAGTTTTTCAACTTTTGGATTCGACGTTTTATCAGAGACCTGATGCTTTAGCCCATTCTGACAAAGTGTCCAGTTCAACTTCTTCTCGTTTAGACCATGCTCTGGCGTAGTCCTCAATGGAAACCATATCTTTTTGAAGTTATGGTTCCAATTGATGTGTTGGGATTCTCTGAACTAAGGACCATGAGATATCACAACTTTCGGAGATGTTCATGTTGAATTATATTTAGATCCCCAGTAATAACATGGCCAGAGGGCTGTAAATAAAAGGCGAGTGGGAACAGTCACATGTCAGAGTCTTTTTTATGTATTCTTCTAAATCAAGGTCTTGCAATGCTTGCTTGTAGATAAATACTTTATGTGCAATGGTTTTGGTGTAACTCTTGGATACAGTAGGAACAAAATGATTCTGAATATAAAGTGGAATTTGAGATGTTACCTCTTTGTGATGAAGAACTTTGCTGATGTTGGTAGCATCGATTCCTTTATTAGAAAACTGAACTAGAAGGAATTTCCTATTTTCATTAATGAAAGGTTCCGATCTTTCTGGTTAAAAAAGACGGAAAAGAGCTACATCAAAAATTATACTGACAAATCTGTATATTGGAGAAAATGTATTTATGCATCCCTTAAGCTTGTCAAATGCATAATCTCTCAAACATTTTAGAAAATTAAAAGGCAGTGAAAAAAGAATAGTTCTTATGTAATGCAACCCTAGCGGATGATAAAGATGTGAAAGAAGGTCATCAAAGCTCCTAGAGGGCGATCTAGATTTGGAAGTCTTGTTTTTACATTGGGCTGATGGTAATGTTTTTTTGCCCATGGCTGCGCTGGGATCTTAAGTTAGTATTAAATAAGCTCATTACATTTACATCACTGCAGGCTGACTTGACAAATTTCCTACCCCTTTGATGTTTTCATTGCAACCATATGGCATTACAGTACCTTATTCCTTTATCCATAAATTTACTCTATCTTTTTGAATCCACATTGTCAAAATATTAAACTAGGAAATAGTACACAATCGGTTAATGTACAGAACAGATGGCTTTCTTAATATATAAAGATCTTAGACAAAGAAAACATGTATCTTGCGAATTGAATTGAGATATAGAAACCAATTCGTTATAGTGTCCGCTAAACTTGTGTGATGTTGAGTCGACTGAAGTCAGTCTTTCACGCGGCGCGTAACGTGTCAACTGAGATCTGTAAATGCAACAGGACGGGACAAAGAATTTTATTCTACTGGGAAAATTTGAAATTGACAATAGGAAAGTTATATTCTCTCGTTTACAGAAATCCTGTGTCAATATCAGGAAAAAATCCAAATACGAAGCAGGCCTTATATTTTGGAAGTATACTTCATTTCAAGCTCACTGTGATATATAAGATGCAAGCACCGTCTTGAATCTAAGTAATTGACATCTTCGATTTATCTATTAGTGAAAAAAGAACTTTGATAGCGGCTTATTTTTGTTATTTTTATTATTCACGAATTCTGTTTCATATGAGTACAAACACAAGCCAGTATGAATATATAATTAGTACCCATCTAAATACCGATGTTTAGTTGAAATGTCAATCCGCCAAACTAGACAGATGTTGTCTATCGAAAAGAACAGCATTTTTTTATATCGTTTTTGGTGTAATTGTGGAATGAACCATTGCCGTTTTTTCACAAAGTAAGATTTTCTGTAACATAAAAGAAGAACAGAAGGGGTTTGCTTCTGTGTTATTATTTTGCTGTAGTTGAAACGTAAAGTCAATTTGTTTTTATTACATCATCACATTTCATTCAATGCTGTTCAGCAGATTTGAATATAAAATGTGTTTACAAAAAAAATTTAAATTCTTAGAATAATATTACCGCTACCATTTTTTTCTGCACCAGATGCGCATTTCGACAATAAATTTCTCTTCATTGATGCTTGAGCTCAAAAGTTTTGAAAATCCAAAACTTATCAAAAAATGTAGAGCTTAAACTTATAATCCAAACAGAACAAAAAGTATAGTTGCAACATTCTGAGAGGGAGTAAATGCATATGGCAATTTTGAAAGCATGTTTTAATACCTTTATTATCTTGTTCAATTTTACAATTCTTGGAATGTTCATTCTTGACTTTGATTTGACGGAAATTGATCCGTAGGAAATGTTTCTAACCGGTCAAAACAGAAAGTACAAATGATAAGCTTTCGAATGATATATTACATAGTCGTATGTTAAGTGAGTGCACTAAAGTCACGAACTAAGATACTTATTAAAAATGTGACTCTCTGAATTGATTTTTTTTAATACAGATTCTTACATGGCCATGACTGTTAAGTTGAATTGGGCGTAACTTTAATATGGTTAAGATCACCTGATCCATTATTGGATTGTTTACTTCCCGCTTGGAGAACAATGGGGGTAAAGATGTGGAGAAGATCACAATTGCTCGGAATTTGTTGATGGAATACATTCCCCCGCAGCGTCTTTTAATAATTTTTTCTAGCTTTTTATAAAATTTTTAATTATTGCAATCTCATCGTTTAATGAATTTTGAAACCAATTCACTAATAATTTACCACCAAAAACGACATAAGTTCTACGCAAATTTTAGGAAATGTGTCCTATACAAATCATGTTAGAAGTGGATCACAACCGTTAACAAAACGCTTAAAAACTAATAAAAAAACAAGATCGTATATTTATACTGGGAAGTAGAACGATAAATCACAGTACGAAGTCACGATTTACATCCAGGTATTCACTTTCAGGCAGTAACTGCAACTACCTTTTCTTAAAGAATTATTTTGAAATGTTCTATTTTAAGGTACCGCGTTTTGGCATCTGTTATAGTGAAATCAAGCTACTAGTAATTTGGGGGTTTTCTTAATATACTTTATTGTACATTCTTCTATGTAACTTGTAGTTCTACTGATGGAAATAAAAACCGTAAAAGGATCAAATATTGATTATTGTTGCAATGCAAAAAATACTTTTTCTTTTGTTCTTTCTAATTATATCCTAAATGTATTGATTTTTCAGTTGATACACGTTTTTGCAACATTGAAATGTATGTCCGTATTAGAAGCGATCGGAGGACAAACCTACCTTGTACAGGATAAATGCTCTTATATCCTAAGGGAAAAAATACCAAGGGGTCAATAAAAGTCATAATTCGAAAAAAAAACAGACATTATCATGCAAAAAACTGAATAACAAACAATAGTTTACAAAATATAACACATGAAATTTAAGATTGAGCAACATGACTTCACAAATAACATCGAATTCTGTTGAAGGGTAAGCATTCCCTGCCCCACTTGTGCTCTAGTTGCTCCTTTGATGTATTAATGCAGCGATAAGCTGCATTCGTTAATAGACTCAATATGAGAAAGACATTAAGGAATGTATATAGCAATATGTATATTCGTGGTCATCTGTGATATCCATTATGGTCAGTAAATATATGATGGTGTGGGAACAATTTATAATTAACTTCAAATGACAATAAAGTACCCTTTTGAACACTTACTTTTACTCAGATATTCCTGATCAAACACAATAAACTTGCATATTGTACCAAGTGGGACATACATACTCCATATGAAGAGGCTGTGAGAACATTGCTACATTAAAAGTAAAGTTAACTATGGAAAATATGAACTAATCTTTGATGATCTTTATCGACTTAACTGTCAATTTCTTGGTGTATGCAAAGTTATAAATTCCATTCAATGATCACAGTCGAACACTTTTTAATATTCAGTGTGTAGGCATCACATCTACATAGCAATTCCTGAACTTAGAGGCAAATACTAGCTTCTGTTGATTTTTTTCTGGCTTGAGAAGGCCCGGTAAGATGTTTGACTAATACATACAAATAATGAAGTTTATAATTTGTCGATTGATTTAGGTACTTGACATCTTGGCCCATTTACTACCGCTTCTTAACATATTTCGTAGAAGTGTTGTTGATAATTTTAATCACCATTAATAACATGATCATCCGGATTATATTTATATGGTAAACTTGCACAAGTGCAAGCAAAGGGTATCAAGATCTGGCAACACTTTCTCTTTGAACATTTCAACTGCTATATCGTCAAAAATAAGGGACAACTGAGATCATTTAGAATTTGATGGATTCGTGTTTCTTAGTTTTCAGTTTTCTATGTTGTGGTTTGTAGACTTGTGTTGGTCTTTCCGTTGTTTTCAGTTTCAAAAGATTCTTACATTGCCATGTCCGTTTAAGTTTTCGGGGTTTTTTTGTCATTGTGTTGTCTGTTTCTTTTCAACTTATGAGTTTGAATGTCCCTTTGGTATCTTCTGCCTTTCTTTGAGATAAGACTTTTTCAAAAGCAGGAATGAATTTCAGATTTGACTGATTATGAAAAGTTCAGATTTTGGGTTAAGGAATTGTAGATTTTTTATATCAAGACAAATTGGGTCAATATCCAAAGAAAAACTGTGAGAGTACAAAACAAAAATTATTTACAAATTGCATATATAAAGAATAAACTTTAACTGGTGTGGACTCTATCTTGTCACACTTCTTTCTAATGCCTAATGTGTAAAGTCGCATACAGGGGTTCAAATTATGTGTTTCAATTTCTAGAATTTTCATGTCCAGACAAACTGTGTGAAAATTCAATATTGTATTGCGAAATCTTTTATTCAATTTAATCACATTTTTTTCTTTTGAATATATGTCAATCGTCCTGATTCCATGTTTACGCTATTGTTACTGACACGAAATTATGCGTGTAATCTTTTTGTTACGCTTGTCTTCGTTCATTATAAATTGTCTTCAAGTTTTGTATTCATATTCAGACGGCTAAATTAAAAATTTCAAGATTTAATTAATATTCTGTTTGTTTATTTTTCAGATCCATTTACGCCCCACCACATGTTCCAAAGATCGCAAATGATTGAAAATCCTCTACACCTATTATTCTCACGAGTACAAAAAAAAAAACAAAAAACATTACAATCATAAAGTTTTATATGGTATCACTTGATTTTTCATAAGTGGGTTCAAATTTATCACCACTGAATTCGTCCAAGTAGTTAAGGAGATAGTCGTCTGCTGCTCTCAACATCTGACGCAGATTGTACAAGGCCAGAATGTTGACGTTTATGTTAATACGTTGTTCAGTATCAATGTTCTTCATTGGTAGAACTGTGTAAGGTGGTAATCTCAAAGAATGTGCTAGTTTTTCCACTCGCTCCTTGACTTCTTGACTATGAAAAATTCTTGACAGATCTCCCCTTACTGACTCAGACAGACCATCAATTTTATTCATTAAAATCAACTGTGGAACACCTGAAAACAATGCGATTATACAATCAACTTCAAGTTTAATAATCTGATGTGTATTGATATTTTATAATAATCTATTAGACATTCATCGACCTTTGGACTGTATTAATTGTACTCAATTACCAACGACAAACAATTCTTTATCAAATAGTATAATGTACTTGTGGGCGTAAGATAACGTACATTGTTTTCCTCAACTATACTTTACCAGGAAGGATCTCCTTTCAGATAGTTTACTTATAGAAAATAAGAATTAATATGAGATGTATGTAGAACGTATAACAACATATATTGATAAAGAAGAAGCATCCAAGATTAAGTACAAGGTCAACAAACAAAAGTATAATCCTCCCATTACTATTTTTAAAATAGTATACAGATTGTACTAGAAAACTCAATGATCTTATATATGTTTTTGACGGTTTTTTTTTCAAAAACAGAATTGTTAGTGTTTGGCAGAATTTTCATTGTAGATTTAAAGCTTGCCTAGCAATAATAATAAAATTTAGTAAAGAATTCTGTGACAATTTCAAAATATGTATTGATCAAGTCAAGAAGTAAATATGCAAGAGAAGGAATTGCTGATAGTTTCTGTAATAAACCAGGCAAAATGTTAAACAAGTTAAAATGGCCCAATTGCCTACTGATTTAGCTGGGAAAATTTTTGCTTTTTGTCGATCCTCATCAGTCATCTTAAAGTTAAAATGTATTACCTTTTTAATGCAATCGTTTATTTTCCCATTAAATATTGTACCTACATTTTTGATTCATAAGTTCCTGTGTTTTCTTTATCTGTTCTTGCACATGCTCAGTCATGGGATAATCCGGGTCATTATTGGCGTCCACAACGATGGCAACACAGTGTACTCTGTCGTGCATTTTAGGGTCTCGTCTGTAGAATGGGCTTTCCTTTGTTATATGTGATTTATCTACAAACTATATAATTCTGATCTATGTATACGTTTGACAATATCACATTTCAATACAGCATAACAAACATTAAACTTACTCGAACTACTAGTTCTAGCACGGTCGATCAGTTGATCACAGAAGGTTTTTGTAAATATTTTGTTTTTAATTATTTTTTTTATCTGAATTCAATTGCAGAAAAACGCTTAGTATAAAAACACATTAAAATTCGGTCTTTTTGATTCTTTTTTTTTTTTTTGCCAAACAAACAGTGCGAAAATGTCTTTACATCCATGATCCATATATTGCACAATTATGTTCAATTTCTAATGTGTTTTGAATTCAATTATCGGGTAAAACTGAACAGAAACTTCAATCTGAAAAATTACCGTGTATTTGTTCTTTATGTTTCCATCTAAAATGGCTTCTATATCAAACAGATCAACTCCATGCGCATCTTCAAAACCACGGCAGTCACAAATCCGGAACCGCAAAGGTCGTCGATTTGAAATAATGGAATAGACATTAAACTGAAATATACAAAGTCACGAAAATAAACTCGTCATAAATAAGTTTTTCATTGTTAGAAATTTTAAAGATTGTTAAGAAGATTTTGTTGGATCAAGGCGACAGTAGTTTTTCGGTGTTCAAATTTTGTAAATCTATTTGGAAGAGACAGATAAAGGTAACAAATGAAAAACTGAGGAAATCGCATGAACTCCAAAAAGAGGTGTTGGACAAAGAATTAAAAGCTAAATTTTCAATACAAAATTTGAAAACGGAATCCATAAAAATAATTTCCCGCTTCATTTTGTTTTGCTATCTCATCATAAGATATCTTCTCCAGCTAATCTATAATACTTACTGATTTTGTTAGACTCGTGTCAGAACTTCCTGCTCTGGCCTGAATTGATAGTCTCTCCCGGAAGAGTGAATTCAAAGTGTTAAAGAAGCTTGATTTTCCAGCCCCTACTGGTCCCAATAACAGTATATTGATATACGGAATAACATCTTCAGAAACGCCCATCTCTCGAAGTGGCCAGTATTCTTCTATTTCTTTTTTCAATAAATTCAGCAACTGTAAAACACGAAGTGTTATATAATTGTATCGAATAAAAAAGTCTTTTACACCAGAACCTAACTTGCTGTTTAGATAAGAAAAAGACTATTTTTATCTCTAAAAGTACGTGTTTGAATTTCTAGGCCTTGGAAGAAGCCTTATTTTATTTTCGTCGTACAAAATTTCTTCTTCAATGATGTGTTCTGACTTATTGAATGAGCTTTTAAAATAAACACTTGACCTCTGAATTCCATGTGGGTAAGTCCATTTCTCTCCATGGAGTTGGTAAATATATTTCCTGTGCAACATCTATAATGAAATAATTTGAGTGAAAAGAGATGTTGAGCGTACATTAATGAAACCTCGACTCAACAACTAAAACTAGAGGCTCTCAAGAGCCTGTGTCGCTCACCTGTATTTACTGATGCTTTGGAAATCATTTAAAATAAGGTGAAAATCATAATTAATAGTATTAGATATTAGATATTATAATGATATCTAAGATAATAACAAAAACTGCAATATTTCTGCAAAATGACTAACTCAGGGCAGCAACCCAACAACGGGTTGTCGGATTCGTCTGAAAATTTCAGGGCAGATAAATCTAAATCTGATGAACATTTTTGCAACCTGTCAGATTTGCTCTAAATGCTTTAGTTTCAGAGATATAAACCAAAAACTGCATTTTACCCCTATGTTCTATTTTTAACCATGTCGGCCATGATGGTTGGAAGGCAGGGTCATCAGACAAATTTTTTAAACTAGATACCCTAATAATGATTAAGGCCAAGTATGGTTAAATTTGTCTCAGTAGTTTCAGAGAAGAAGATTTTTGTAAAAGATTACAAAAATTTACGAAAAATTGTTAAAAATTGACTATAAAGGGCAATAACTCCTAAAGGGATCGACTGACAATTTTGGTCATGTCGACTTATTTGTAGATCTTACTTTGCTGAACATTATTGCTGTTTACAGTTTATCTCTATCTATAATAATATTCAAGATAATAACCCAAAACTGCAAAATTTCCTTAAAATTACCAATTCAGGGGCAGCAACCCAACAACGGGTTGTCAGATTTGTCTGAAAATTTCAGGGCAGATAGATCTTGACCTGATAATCAGTTTTACCCTTGTCAGGTTTACTCTAAATGCTTTGGTTTCAGAGATATAAGCCAAAATCTACATTTTACCCCTATGTTCTATTTTTAGCCATGGTGGCCATCTTGGTTGGTTGGCGGGGTCATCGGACACATTTTTAAACTAGATACCCTAATGATGATTGTGGCCAAGTTTGGTTAAATTTGGCCCAGTGGTTTCAGAGGAGAAGATTTTGTAAAAGCTAACGACGACGGACGACGACGACGACGACGACGGACGACGGACGCCAAGTGATGAGAAAAACTCCTATGAAAACCTACGACCGATCTTGCTTGTTTGTGATTAGCTTAAGTTAGTTTATTGAAATAATGCACCATTATAAAACCGACAAAAAACATGTAAGAAGTCATTGAGGGTGTACTATTTTCTAACTTACAAGACCGTTTGGTACCATAAACAGGGCAATATCCAAGAGACAATGAAAATTCTTAAGATAAACCGACACAACTATCACCAAAAACGAAAACGCGCCAACAGTGTGCTATTAGTTACACAGAACATAGGAAACTAAAGAGTGAGCAACTCGAACCCCACATAAAAACTTGTTTTTACAATGGTAACTTTTAAGATTTCAGTTTCAGTTTCTGTTTAGTTTTACTTTAAAATTGAATTCAAAAGTCAATTTTTAACTGGGAAGTGTATGTGTGTGTAGGGTGGGGAGTCATGCCTAATATAACCAACCTGAGAAGAGTAGATCTTTTTGAAAACATGATAGTGTGTCATTGTATACTCACCTTCTACAGCATACACAACTACATCTTCGGCATCAAATGTTCCGCCCGTAATTTCTGTAACTGTATCTGCACTGATCTGATACGTTCCAGGTGACATCACACTGTTTAAGGGAAAGGAATCTGTCCCCTTGGTAACGGCATCTTTAAACGTTAGCAAATCTGGTCCTTTTCCAAATGTAGGTCCACAGTCTTTATTCATTGTCAAAGCATATTCTGGTGCTTTTATCGCGAATTTATTCGGCTTTTGTCCCGGTTTCCCTTTCAAGAAAAACAGAAAAGCGTCACCATCATACACGGATTCACCAGCTCCTGACATCCAGCTCACTCGGGAATATCCTCCGTATACGTTCCCGTTTACATTGTACACGAGAGTGACCGTTGGTCCTTTGTTGTCACAGTTTGTGTGGAATGTTGTTGGATCACATCCATTATCTGCAGCAGAATATAGTAGTGTATATCTCTTCTTTCCTCCTCCGATCCATTTGTTAATGCTGTCTCTGTCATGTTCTGATAACTGCTTCGCTAAAGCCATCTGAAACGATAAAAAAAAATATCAGTTACAGATTTCTTTATTCTAAAGTATTGAAATACTTTTAAATGCCACAAATACTTTTTCTGCCATATTTTTTGTTTTTAATAAATCCTTCTATGTCGAACATTTTCCTTTGTCTTTATTTTTGACATGATTAAATTATTCAAAAATATAAAAAAAAGTTTAGTACAAATAATTTGAAAAAGAGTAAAATACACTTACCAGTACAAGTTAACATGTATGTCAGAATGTCAACGTGCAGTGATAATATTATACGTAGACTTTAATCCCGAGAAAATTGTTTTATAAACTCCTGTGTCATTTGAAAAAATTAACAGAAATTTTCAGTTGTACTTTCTGCGTGTATATTTAGACTTAATGAAAATCATTTCTCGAAAATCCATTTTTTTAAACTGTGACATACTAAAAGTAGTGTGTTATCTAAATGAAATATTCTTGGTATTTGGCTATTTTTAGTTATGGGAATTTTAGTCACATGATCAAAAATGGTGACTTCCAAAATTGGCAAATAAAATCGAAAGTAGAAAGAGGAATCGATCGTAAATGTCTCGACGCTACTTGAGAAGCATGGGACAGACTAACAACAAATCGATGACCACTTACACGCATTGAGAAGGCATTCACTGATCTTGAGGCAAGTATATTGAACATGATTATTCTTTTCATCACTTCATCTCATTTTACTGTTTCGAATTATTGCATGTTTACATCATGTTCGAATCAAGTTTGTTTGTACTTTTGAACTATAATATTCTTTATATTTACAAATGAAAGGTTCAACAGGAAGAAAAGATTTCGGTACAACAAGTTGCCTTCTTCAGTGTCGGTCTTTTCGTCACAGTATCCAATAAACGTCTTATTTCAGAGTTCACTGAACATGGAAATTTTATAGTGCGAGCCGGGCATGATTTTCTTTTACATGCATTTGCTTATGTGTAGACTGTTCTGCTATGATTTTTATGAACTTATATCCGCTTCTTTTTGGTTTCTGGTAAATGAATGTGTCATTGATAATTATAACACATCCACAAGCGCTTGGGGAACGGACTCCCCTTTTTCTATACATATATATATATTGACTAACAATGTAATTTTTACACACTATTTAGTATGTAAATATTAAAATTTTAAAAATATTTACAATGCAATAAAAATAAACACAATATTTCGCTAGACAAATTAGCTTCATCGAGCGTGCATCTATCCTGGTGAAATCAGATGCAAATTAGAAACTTTGCAGCTTATTGTACAGTGAATTTTGCTGCTGAATAAATAAATTCAAAATTTGAATGAAGTTCAAGATTATTTATTGTTGAAGTAAGTTAAGTTTGCAACGTCTATTGGCCAATATTACAGAGATGTTAAAGACGATGCTACATAATAAATTTTCTTTTATTTTTCCTGTATCTTTTCTCGTCTTGTTCATTTAGATCCAAAAGTTTTCTCTTCTCCTTCTCGCCGTGGTGTTCCACTCAGTGTTCACTTCTAGGATTTGAAAAGTAACATTATCAAAAGGATGTTCCTTTGAGCAAAGATATCTGGTGAGGGACAGTTTTAACAACACAATTTTGGTTTCGATGGATGTGTGTTCTTTATACACTAATATTCCGAAAAATTAAGGAATAACGGCTTGTGAAAAATTATTGAAAACTCGAAAGGATAAACATCCCTCAACTTACTGTCTACTTCAGTTACTTAAGCTAGTGCCTGAAAATAACAACTTTATTTTCAACGACCAGCTCTTTTTATAGATTGACGGTACTAGTACGGGGAACAAAATGGCACCTTCTTTTGCCAACATTTTTATGAGGGATCTTAAAGAATGCATTCTTTTGAGTGTGCCATACAAACCCTTAGTCTTGGCTCCGTTTTATTAATGATATTGACATGAAATGGAACGATACTACAGAACATCTACAAGATTTTTAGATCATTGTAACAAGTTCCATCATTCAATAAAATTTAAATCTGAATTTTCAAGCGAGAAAATTGCGTTTCTCGATACCACCACATTTGTAAAAACGGAGTCATGACAGCTGATCTCCACACAAAGAAAACTGACAAACACCAGTTTCTCTCTCTGAAAAGTTGTCACCCGAAACACTGCCATCAGACTAAAGCGAATTTGCTCCTCGGAATCCAAACTCAGCTACCATTTGGAACAACTCAGAAAACAACTTAAATCAATAGATACAAAACAAAAATATCACAGGAGCTTTCAGTAAAGCCCAATAAAAGATCGAAAGATCCTCATGGAATACAAAGATCAGACGACCCGCACAGATAGAGTTCCGTTTGTTGTCACCTTCCATCTCGATTTGAAAAATAATTCATCTACTGTCCGCAAGCACTGGCGACTTATTGAAAATGACTCTTCCTTAAAAAATTTTCCATCACCTCCTGTTATTGTTAATCGCAGACCCAAAATCTCAAAGACACGTGTTACATTTAAGTAAAAAAAACAAGAGACCTCTAAAATCGGGTGTTACAAACAATGCGGAAGACGCAATTGCAAGTGCTGTATAGTCGCCAACACTGAAAACTGTTTCATTAGCACTGTAACAAAGCAGCGATACTACATTTATGTAACATCTCATTGTAAAACGGAATAGTATTTATATTCCTACTTGTGGAACTTGCAAGGTGCAATATGTTGGCGAAACAGAAACTAAATTCAACATCAGACTTAATGATCACCGGTCATTTTATACAAAAGGAAGAAAGGAAGGTGCCCAATCACGAGTCACCTCTTAAGAACAGGACATACTTTTGAAAATATCACCTTTCAAATAATAGAGGTCAACCAAAATTGGGACACCCAAAGTAGAAAACAGAGAGAGATTTTGGATGCATCAGCTACGTACTCTTGAACCTGATGGACTGAATGAGAGAGATGAAAAACAGTTTTATCAAAAACCAAAGGAATAAATCTTGAACTTCATACTATTTAACTAACACAATTATTTGTTTTGATTTAATAATCGCAATGTACAATAAGCTGCAAAAATATATTTAAAGGACATGTACGATAAGCAACAAAAAATCTTAACATCATCCGATTTGTACCTGGATGGCTGAACGCACCTGATGAAGCTAATTTGTTTAGAGCGAAATATTGCGTGAATATATAATATATAACAACTATTTTTATAACACTAACGTTAAAGTTAAATTTTAGGCATTTATATATATATATATATATATATATATATATGTGTGTGTGTGTGTGTGTGTGTGTGTGTGTGTGTGTGTGTGTGTGTTTTTTTGGTTAATATTCTTTGAAATTTTAACCTATTTTCACTAATTTAATGTGTTCTTTCTTTCCTACATACGATTTTACAAAACAGTAGTTTTATATACTAGCAATGCCCCACTCTAATTCTTATTTTCCACGAAACTGTTTGATATGACTGCATTTTACATCATACTGATGAAAGTATTTGTTATCCGAAATATTTATTGATATTTGTATTTATTAATTATGGTGTTGAACGCTTTTCATGCGTATAATTAATTAATTTGTTGTGAACAGTACAGTATTGTTTTTCTTAACGATCCGACCCAATAGTCAGAAAGATCGTTGACCATAACTTAGAAGTTAGAATCCTAATAATTCTGTAACGAACACAAATCTAGATGTTACTACGCATCTTTCAGTAGGTTAAATTCAGTCAGAAGATGTTAAAATCTACACTGATATTAAAATAGTAATTTTACATTATCGTTAAAAACCTTATGTGCACGTCAAGTATAGATACAAGACAAAAGTTTCTCTTACTGAAGATTTATTGTAAATATTTCAAGGATTAATAAAGAGGATTGCAGTTTATTTAAGGATTATAGTACCCTCCTCAAAAAATTATTTTCGTTACATAACTGAATGGTTAACGTATAATCAAATGATAAAGTTTTCATTATTTATTAAAGCTATTAAACAAGACAGGAAAACAGAGAGCATATGAAGTTATTGATGTTTTTCGGCATTTGGAAAGTTCCATACTGACATTGAAGGGTGAAAGAGAGTTCCTTAAAAGACAGCTAAAAAGATTAGAAACACAAACATACAGTTCTTTCAGTTCAAAGGACAGAAGAGTTATCTTTATGAAGTAGATACACAAACTGAAACAGACGGAGAAGTGAATTTATCCATATTGAATGAGACTTTGAGGAGTAGAAACAAAGAACTTGAAGAAGAAAACACCAAGTTGAACGAGAAAATAAAGCAAGAAGGGCACATTCAGGGAAAATACTCAGCAGTTTGGCTTGTCAAGCTGTACTACCTCACACTACTGGTGATAAATATGTTCCAGCTGGTACAGGCGAACAAAATATTCAGGATATACAGTCCGAATGTGAAAAGATTCTTAATGATAATGACATCCTGAATCTGGAAATTCGAAAATTAGGTTTAGAGTTAAACCAAGAAAGAAAAGACCACGAGGAGACAAAAAACAAAATTAAAGAACTTGATAGTAGATGTAAAACACTACAGGAACAACTGGAGAAGTCTGGCACAGATGTAGATAAAATAAGACAAGAGAATGAAGAATTGAAGAAAAAGTCTAAAAAGGACGAAGAAACGATCAACATGTTTCAAAATGATATGCGAGAAAAAATCAATAAGATACATGAACAGGAAAACCGCGCCCAAGAACTCAATAGGCAGGTAGAACAAAACAGAAGACTCATCAATGATAAAACTATTGAGGCATCGTCTAGACATCAAAAGACAGAAGAATCAAATTTGCTTATTAGTCAGCTGGAAGCAAAGTTTGATTTTACTGAAAAACAACTACAGGAAATGAAAAGGGTCAATACAAAACTGGACGATTGCAACAATGAACTCCGTAATAACAATAGCAGTGCAGAACAGACCATATTCGATCTTCAAAAACGTATGACAGAAAGGGACGCAGCAGTGAAAGATTTGGAAAAGAAATTGTCTCATTTGGATGAACAGTATGAAATAAGGGGTCAGAAAATAGAACAAAAGAAAGCAGATCTGGAAGAACTAAGGAACAAATTCAAAACAAGGAATCAGAACTGACTTTAAATAAGCAACAAATGGATACAGACTTAAAAAATGAAAATGAACTTTCACTAGAGGCAGTCAATTTTCAGAATGAAAAATAAAACTAAAGATTTAGAGAACCAAGTTATAAAATTTGAAGAGCAAATATCAGATCTTAAACTGACAAATAATAAGTTAGAAACTGATTTAGAAATCAAGGACACCACTACAACACAAGAAAAGTCAAGCTGCAAGAAAGAGTGGCAGAACTGTCAAATGAGTATGGTAAGGTGAAATATCTAAGCATAAGAAAAATAGAAAAATGGATACATGTACTACAGATCCCAGATAAATGTTATAATTTCTCTCATGAACTTTTGTTTTCAAAAAGAAAGACATGTTTACTTACACCAAGGAAGCAATCAAAACTACAAGTCGAAAAAAGACTGATAAGAATAAGACGAAAAGAACATCATTCCAAAACTAATTACACAGAAAACTAAGACTGGGCAACATCATCGCAATAACAAACCTTGTCGTGGTGAACTTGTGTTGGCTGGAAGGGTTCGCATTTCAAGGCCTGCTCTATCAGTGGTTCCCGTAGTGTTACTAAAATGGCAATAAAAACCGTTCATGAAGTCGAATTCGGTTATGTTTTAAACGAGGAAAAGGGACTGGCTGTTGTTTCGTCAAAAGGAACTTATACGTGGTCATCTGTGACACAAACGGTCTAAATCATGATGGTGTCCGTAAAACTTTCGAAAAGGATGATATATTGTCGATTTCGTATGCATTTTCATTAGTCCAAATTTAATTCAAAATGACGTGTTCATTATATCCAGATTATATATAAAGTAAGCACATTTTTGGCATCTTGAGCAACAAGTTTTAAGTTAGATTGTTGTAACAAATACTATAAACCATACATAAAAATGGTGTTAATTTTCACAAATGATCATTAGAATTCTTTTGTCACGATTTCAGGTTCCTTGTTGGAAGAGTATGAGTCTTTGAAAAGAAAAGGAATCACTTGCCATGAAAACCAGGATGAAAAACGTAAGCTCGTATGATCAAATTGTTTTCCTTATGATACCATGCAAGGATTTTCAGTTTTTGAAAAGAGTTTATCATAAATTGATAAAACAAGAACGTATCCAATTGAACGTATTCAACATACACTGGTAAATCATCTTACTGTTCTTGTCAAATTAGCAATTGGTTAAAATGTATTGTTTAGTGTTCTAAACTGAATCATAGTTAAGAAAACTCAGTAAATTAGAAAACAAATCTTTCGTGAAAGAAGGTTAAGTAGAAATGAGAAAATATATAAGTGTACTAGTCCACATAAATCATAAATAGAAAACCTTGCACCACTTGAAACAAAGCTACCTGGAGAGGATCGAACATAAAAGTTAGAAACACGCCCACCAAAACAATTCGGGACAAAAGCAGTTTCTGTTCCACAAACGGCACCCGTCATATTCACTCATGTTTAATCATTATTTAAGAGTTCACCAGAAAAGAAAAGTTTTTCTTGATAATCGCTTACGTCGTCTTTGCTACACTTCGCTGACTTATCAACAGTTTATCAAAGCAACGTCATCGCTGTTTCAAAGTTTGCTTTGACACTTGCTGATTTAAAATGGCTACGATCAAATTGGAGTTACGATTTTTACATAAATCCAGTTTCAACAATATTTCATTTCTATTAGTATCTTAGTCACTGACTGTCCTATCTAAAAACCCTATTAGAAAGATCTTGAAAATCGCATAAGTGAGATATAATCACTATAACATCACGATCTGGTACAATTAAGTAATATCTTTGTCTTTTATCAGAGCTAAGCTTCCATAGCGTTTTAAAGCAACCACAATCAGATCAAGCTGTCGGCGGTATCGTGTCACTTCTTCAAACTGAATTCCACGATGCTGAACTAGAAATCATACAGGAATCCAAAAGAAGCAAGAATGTTCCTTTACTAGTTGTGTTATATAACCTCTCTAGACTGACTGATGATGCTAACGGAGCTCTGAATGGAGTTGAAGGTTAGAACAGTTCGATTCTAGATTTTTTTTTCTAAAAGTCATGTTAACATTTCGCAAAACACTATTGTATTACTGAATATTGACCGAATATTGAGAAGAAACATGAAATAGACGAACAAGATCCAAATTGAACGAAAAAGGCGAAAGTCTGTTCAACATCCAGTAGCAGTGGCAACTATTACATGAACATTCAAGACGAATACAAAACATAGAAACAACTCAGTACATAAAAAAATAACATTATTTTTCTCTGAACCGTAAGATATTCAATGAATAGTAGGAATTATTCTCAATAAATCGTAAGGCATGTTGGTTCATTTATTGAGAAGAAACATGAAATAGGTGTACCAGATCCAAATTAATCAAAACATTAACGATGACGAAAAAGTTAATGTATGTTTATCATCTAGTGGCAACTATTACATGAATATTCAGGACGAGTACAATTCATTTAAACAACTACATATTTAGTTTTTTATTGAACTGTTTTGAATATATTAAGCTTACAAAATGTCTACCATTTTTACAGCTGCTTCTGACGTTGCTTTGGTGGTTCTACATTCAAAAGAAATCAAGAAACCAAGCGAAAAGATTCTGACGGAACCAGACTTTAAAAAGTTGGGCATTATAGTGGACATAAGTTTTTTGTCAGCTAAAGGAATAATATCCAACGATACAACTGATAATGCTATAAAACAACTTTCTGCATTTATAAACAAATTCACGTCGGACTAAAACTTCAAACCGTTAAATATTGAGGGTTTTTAAATGGCTGGTTATGCAGAGGCGGATCCAATGACTCACAAGTTTTAGCTTTCTTAAAAGCTGTGGACTGCTTCGCTCTATCCTAATTTAATGTAATATGTGTGCATGTGGTATTTTTAGATAGTTGATTGATATAAAATGGATTTACTTTAAGAGTGTGCGTTATGAGTGTGCCTCTCTGGAGGTGTGCTTAGATTAGGAGAAGTTATAAAATACAGATAATGCTTTTTTGAAAACGTTGTATAGGAACATTGTTTAGCAAAACAAATCGTGCATATTGCAGATTGACAAAGCAAATAAACGTGTATTGATAATTGATATTTCAATATTGAATTTCAGTGTGCAATATATGCATAATAAAACGAACATGAATTAATGACAGTTGATCGGAACTGATATACACATAGTTAATTTTCCGGCTTTTAATGACTTATCCTGAACGAGAAAAGTCTGTAATTCTTTATCTCATTTAAACCAATGGCTGTTGCTGATTCTAAGCCGCATCATAAAGTAACCAATCAGTGATCAGTAATTATTTCAAGATGGCGTGTATGTCTACTGAAACTAATAGCTCCACACCGTGATGCGAAGCAAATATGGTTGGGTTCCCCTAATAGCCGAAAATGTGTTCTGTAGTACATTTTCTTTTCTTTGACAAACGTTTTGGTGAGCCCTCCACCTTTTAGATCCGCCATCGTTATATACGAAAATCTATCACCGGAATTTATGTTTAAAATGTATGCTGGGTGCTTGCTTTGTTATTTTAGATTCATATAACTTGTATTTAGGTGTATTGTTTCAATTATAGATTTATAATGTCATATTTTAATGAAAACATATTATTAAATATGACCGAAAAGTATTTCTAATCTTTTATATATTAACCTGATTACAGCAAATATGAATAAATGGAAATATGTGGTAAATGTTAATGATACAGCAACCCAACAACACAATATTAACGAAGTAGACATCTACGAGTCAATTAACATTCTAAAACGGCTAACAATTACCCACGTCACCTTTACTCTGTAAATCATCCCACGACCGATCAAATTGTTAATCTCTGTACTGCATTAATTAAACAAACCATATCCAAATAATTTTTGAAACCCATCAAGTATAAACCAGATGAGATTTCTGTTTAGAAGACGGTGTAGATCGCCAGAGTGAAAAATAAGTTAGTAAACTATAAGGAATAACTAGACAAACGAAGATAGGAATGAACCAAATTCAATCAACTTTAAAGAGAAATAAAATGCAGACATATATAAGGAATAAGATGGAACTAGAATACATACAGTAGCTAATATATTTTGATCCGCATTCACGGATGGCATCTGTTACCGCGGGGAATACTAGGTACAAGAGGAGACAATTGAAAAGCATTTGTTCGTGTAACAGACATCATGAACCCGGAAGGCGAATGGCATCGTAAACGGTTTAGACGCTTTACCGTTGTGTATCTTATTCAGAATTGTTTTATAAATACATAAAAGTTTGTCTCATTACTTGAAACTCCTGAAATAATGAATATGTTTCAAATGCGCAAAACTAGTGTAGTAGCTTTCAACACCAAGTCTATAAGAATTATATAAAGAAAGTATCACTACAAAAGTCCAAAAGTCTGAAAAGACCAGTTTTGTCTCGATTTGCATGAACAATTACTCGACATTCTCCAAATGTATGACTAGTGTCTTAATTTTTCTTGACAAATTCTCATTTATATTAAATTTGTCAAGAAATTTTAAGACCATATTCAGAATGTCGAGAATTTGTCGAGTAAATTTCATACAAATTCTTGACATTTGAATACTGTCTTGAAATTTCTCGACAGATTCTTGACTTTCTTATTTTTCTCAGTATGGCTTGACATATTCTGAACATTTTGAATTGTGTCTTAAATTTACTTGACAATTCTGAGTTTAAGCATTATTAAGAATGTCAAGACTGATTGAGACAAATTTAAGACAGTCAAGAATTGGTCGAGACTAATCAAGACTCTTATCAGATGATACAGAAAGTGTTGAGAAATTTTAGACAATTTTAATACTGTCAAGACACTTGTCAAGAAAAATCAAGAACCTTATTAGACAAATTCATAATATGTTAAGAATTTTTAAAATAATTCAGACAAAGAAAGAATGTCGAGTAAAAATTCATGCAAATTCAGACAAAATTGGTCTTTTCAGACTTTTGACATTTGCAGTGTATATAGTTGTCAGTAAACACAGGTGTCAGATTTTTTTTATGCAGGTAACACATAGTAAAATGCACGAGAGAATACAATCATGGAAGTTATATAGTAGGGATTCTGACGTTACCTACGATGTATCTGCCACAGTGCAATTTTGGCAAATACTTTATTCCTGATACTAAACCCGTATAGCTTTTCCTCCAAACCAACCCATTAAATTATATCTAGCGAAAACGAATATACTACAGAGTAATCGTCTACTATAAACAGCGTATGAAGTCCGATTTTATGATTCTTTGTAACGTTTGTGTTGTTAACATTCTGAATTTGTGGTAGTATTCTAACAAACACATCGCACTAAAACCATTTCACTTTTTCTATGCAGAAATTTAAACATGAAAACACATAAGATAATAAGCATTTTCTATCCTAATTCTTTTAAGATAGGTATAAAGTCAAAATAGTGGTATTAAGCAGCAAATTTCCGAGTCAATTTCGAACTTTTCTGGAAAGCATGATCATGCTAACATGGATAATAATTATTATTTTACGAGAAATGACCAGCCTTGGTTTAATTTAACATGCTTTTAATGCATTTTATTTAGTTTTTTTTACCAAAACATGTGACGCATATATACATACATGGGTGATCACACCCACTATGCAGTGAAGAAAAACTGTTTGAGAAATAGTAATATAAGCTTCATATGAACAACAAAGAGAGTGCGTCCATGTGATACGTTATTTTTTACTTTCACACAAAAATTTCGTTTAAAACCAATCAACTTTTTAAAAATGCGATTCAAATAAAACGGTGTAATATTATACACTTATTTACTGGTTGTGAGGGTAATAGTAAGTTTGTTGTCCCTGGATGAAATATCAACTATTTCTCGAGGCCAGATGGTGTATTTGTATTTCTTACAAAATTCTGCTTTTCGGTATAATAAAACACTTTATGACTGGTTATGAGGATAATAGCAATAAATAATAAACTGTTTGGTTTGAAAGATCAGAGAATTGATATATAAACATGCATAACTTAACCTCATTTTTTTATATAAGCTGTAGAAAACGGACATGGATTCATAATGTAACAACTAATTGATGTGGGGCATTTTCTTGTACAAATTTAAAATATATTTCTTTATTATAAAGATTGTTCAATTTTTCGATATGCTAATAAGTATTAAAATTGCCTTTAATGTACTGAAGAACTGTTAGAATCGATATTCACAAAGGAACTCTGTGCAATATAAACGACTTTCTAGTCTGAGACTTCTTGAGTGATGAACGAACAAATGATTACATTTTTGAAATATGGGTTATATTCCAACGAGATAGCAACCAAAACGATACAAATAACTAGAAGACAGCAGGATCAATGAAGAATCTGTCATCAACACCAAATAATTATTATCGAATTTAACAAATACAATTGGTTTACCAAGGTACTAAATTAATAATTCATGTTTGAAAAAATACAAGGATTTCATGATAGAGAGAAATAGCGTAGCTACTTGAGATAGCAGGTCCTACGGGAATGTACATTGTGTGGCACTGAAATCATTGTCATTTTTTACACATCGTGGGCTCATAACAGGAAATTTCAACTGGTGCGGAAATAATTGTTTACATTTTTGTTCACACAATTTCACAACAATTGTAGAAACTACTTATACTTTGACAGTTGTTTGATTAAAATAAGAAAGAAAACATCTTGTGAGAAAAACAATTGAAATCACGAAATAGTACCTATAAACGGAAATGTTATAATTATATCTCCTTATGAATGACGAAAAATAGAATTCAATAATGATACATAAAGGTCAAGTATTGAGTACAGATGTAGTAACTTAAACTTCTTACAAAGCAGAAACCAAAGCTTATATTTGCTGTTTGAACAAAATTCAGAGCTTATTATTGTTGTTACATTGATTTTTATCCACCCCACCCATACGATAGAAAGGGGGCCTTATGTTTTCTGTTCTGTGCGTCCGTCCGTTAGTCTCAGGTTAAGGTTTTGGTTTAAGTAGGTTTTCATGAAGGTGTGGCCACATCAACTTGAAGTTTTGGACAATTGTTTACTATAATGAGAACTTTTCAAATCATATGGCAAATAACGGTTTTTCTCAGGTTAAAGTTTTTGGTGAGGATAGTTTACCATGAAGGTTTGATCACGTCAACTTATATTTTTGCGCGTATTTTATGACTTTTGTACACATTTATTACCTGCAGTTTGTTGCGCAAAATATTCTTTCTCATCCTTTTTTTGTACAAAATTATTTCTTCTTCTTCTTCAGAATAGTAATTTCAAGAAGCCCCATGCCCCCCCCGAATATCAAATAGTCGTCCTCTTACAGTATATACATTATTTTAATTGTTATTTGTCAAATATTTCTTATGGATTTAAAAAATATACTTTTATAAAAGTAATAGTCCATAAAAGTGAACATTTTTAGACTGCCATGCAGGATTATAAATTCTAATCTAAGACTTAAAGATTCCATTTTCTGATCATTTAAATTTGCAATAAAACTACAATTTGCGGACCTAATGTTTTTGGGAATAGGCATGCAAAATTCGACGCCTGTTTTGAAGAATGTCACGCACTCTATGCTCTCTGTATGTTTCGCAGATGCACTGTTGTACCAAATGGATTTAAGTTTTATAACCATTAATATACACGGTCCATGTTTTGTTTCATCAATTTATAGTACATAAAACGATGATAATTGAAACGGCAAAAGTAAAATTGAGAGAAATGTATTAAAAAGATTTTGCTAGTTCCAAAAATTGAAATGTGTTTTCATTATACAAAATAAACAAATATTAAATTGATCTTTTTTTCGTTTTTATTATTACATTTTGGAAAATTTGATGTAGTTGACAGATACTAAACACTTTTTAAAATCGGATCGATTTAGAATTCGACATATTACCGATAGGCTTGTGTTTAATGATGTAGACCTTTGTCGTTTGGCTGATGTCTCATTTACGCATACCATGTATCTCTTTTTATTCATATAAAAAAACAAGAAATAAATAAAACACTTCCATAGTTTTAATTCAAGAAAAAATCCACATAGAAGAACAAAATCCTGTCACGGTTAAATCTAGTTACCTCAATGGTGGCTTTGCTGACTTCATATAGAACCATGAACGGATTATAATGCAGTGATTTGATAACAAAGTCAGTAGAATTTATGTCTTTTACGGTGCCATCATTTCTGTATTACAGATTTTGGGGCTAATTAATAAAAAATCTAGATAGCATAAGACGTTGAAAAGTAAGGGATTTCCGGGGGAGTTCTTGGACCTCACAGTTGGTTTTATACCTCCATTTATCATTTTCTTTACAATACCATGAAAAGTAAACAAATGTTCCTCGGTCAACCTGAATTTCATGCTGCTCATATTATAACTACATTATTGATTAATTTCTTGTATGTTGAATAATGGCCAGTGACAAGTATTAAAATATGATTCTGGACCTAAAACAAGTTAAAGCGATTTTTAAATGGTTGTAAAGAGATTATAAACAGAATATTATGACTGACATTGTTCAACAATAGCTTGGTCAATGTAGGAATAAATTGAAAACGAAAAGATGAGAGAACATTGCCACGTGTAACAACATTTCTACTGTCTTCTCTGCATTAGTACCCTTTAGCAAAGTTTCCTGAAACGTTTAACGAGGGAAAAAATACAGTTGTGTGTAAACGGAAAATTAGAGCTCAGTGATAAAAAGGATAAATCAGTGATTGATTAGGAATTTTTAAATGTCAGCATTAAAGGGTTATCTTGCAACAGGGTGAGATCATTTTATTTTCAAATAGTTAAAATGCAACAAAAGTATAAAAATTTGTTTTAGATTTTGTAATTTGATCGATAAGTGATGATGGGTGTAAACTTTTGATCAGGTTGAGAAAAACATTTCGATAAATCAACAGCTTTATTTTTTGAGATATGTGTAAATTGTTTGTTTTTCAAATTGACTTGATTTGTACATAACCGTTTTATTCAGTTATCAAGATCACCAAAGCTCTCACTGAGTTTGATCAGAGATATGTAATATGTATATTTATATGTCTCTGGTTCGATTTAGCATCCTTACACTCCGCAATATTACAGTGTGGTTTGTTAAAGAGTTGGCATGATAAGGCCACTTTTTCAGCCTAAATTTGAAAATTAAAAAGTATATTAATGTCCCGACCAACCTTCTTCTGATGTTCTCTTAGGACATCAATATAGTGGAGTGATAAATCAAGAAAAGTCGCTTATTTTAAGAGTTTAATGGACCGACATACCTCATGGCTGAAAATCCACATGATGATAGAGTAAACATTATACTATCATTTAACCCTGTCGTAGAGTTTTCCCACGGTGCAGTTTTTGTAAAATCGCAGTAAAGCGTGATTTTCTGATTTTTTTTCTTTTCATTATCAAACACGGGAACGCTTAGATCTAATTCTTGAATGAAGATAACAGCAAATAATTGCTATGAAATGAAAGAGTAATGTATCAGCTTTCATTTAATATCAAAATTAAATATCAGATGAAAATACACATAGAGTGAATTTGAAGAATTTCAATTGCATGTGACATTTTTTTCAATCTTACCGTCTGTCAAAGTATATTAAATTTCTTACATACATCAACCGTAGTCGATTTTGACAAAAATAGTGGAACAACCAATACTTAAGAAGTTTTAATATATCAAAGTTTGATAGAACATACAAATCAACTTTTACAAGCCTTTTTATAATACTCATCATATAGCAGTTTTACTATTCAATATTCACCTCAATAAGTCATGTTACGCTCCCTTTTCCTATTTTCCCCTGACTTATGAATTGCTGTGTTTTTTCACAATGAATTAAATTTTGAATTTCTTAATTTTGTAAATAAGAATATAGATTTGTATCAGTGTTTGTGTCTAGATGTTTGAATAAGTACAGATGTTAAGGTTTAATACTTTTGAGGGACTTATTCGAATAGACTAATTTTAAACCACATTGGAACACATCCGAATTAATCCGGAAAATTATGGGCAGTGCTAATTCCATTGAATAAGAATAAGTAAAGTAGCTTAAGTCGTGTTATAAAGCCTATACATGTACAAGAAGAATAATTTTTAATACATTTGAATTGGGAAAAACCAATGCGTGTGATGATGAATCAACTTTCGTTATAAACATGCCTTTATAGCTTACTGTGCGGTGTGAGCCTAGGCTCCGTGTTGAAGACCGTACTTTGACCTATAATGGTTTACTTTTATAAATTGTGACTTGGACGGAGAGTTGTCTCATTGGCACTCATACCACATCTTCTTATATCTATCCATGGCATTACCTTTAGACTGGTCTAAATATTTATTCTGCAGACAAAAGTCATACAACGAGACAAGAAATTAAGGCATGTCTAGTCATTTGAGCTTGCCAGTTATGTTTTAAATGACGCAAATTACCAGGCAGACTATCCAGTGGTAAGTTAACTCTCCATAGATTACTTCAAGGACAAGGCGCTGCATCATTCAGCATGCATTGTTAACTACTGGTTGAACTGAAAAAAAATAACTTGCTTCAAATCAGTCGGAGCATGATGTTGCTTTCCAAAAACTAACAGAAAGTCTACATGATGATCTGTTTGTGAAAAAAAAGCATTTTCGTTGTCGTATAGTTTGCTAGATACATATTGTTCCTTTCTTCCAGATCCTTCATGATGATGAAACAATTGTGAAAAGCAGTTTACGATCGTTCGAAATTTCAAATTATTACTATCTATTTCCGTCAAAATTTAGTATTCCAACAGCTTTGCATTTTATTCCTACCTCTCTGATAAATATCTTTGCCTGGTTAGTAAATGACAATTATTTTCATATGGATAATGATTACAATGCACTCTCATGTGGTACTGTACGGAAATGAATACCTTTAGCTGAGTGTGTGATATCCCTGCATTTAAAACCAGTACATCCCTGATCAGAGATGGTATGGGTATTGTACAAAGTCTTTATGTAAAAGGTACAATAGTTTTGGAGATTTGGCCAAGGACGCCTTTAAAACCCTAATAGCTTTTTGAAAACTTCGGGTGTGTCGTGGACGTGTTTGATCGATATGATGTAAAACATTCTACAAAATCAGCAGAAAGAATAAGGAGTAAAATTGAGAATGGAAACGGGCAAAGAGAGAACAAGGTCTATTTCAAATGGTGGTAGATCTTAGGTTCTTCAAGACATTGAATGCATATCAATTAGAGTTTGTAAGAAATTTCTTTGTGCACCTGAAAATTGTTGATAAGATTTGTAGGTGACTATGCACTCCCGCACTACAATGATTTTGATTTGCAAGACCATGACGAAATATTCCTAGCGGGATCTTTTCAAAATCTATAGACTGTGAAGCAATTTTGTGCCGGATCTGTAAGTGACTGAAGAGGCAGATATCAATAAAGTTATTCCAGGGGTCGCATTATATTAAAATCATCAGACACTTATGTTTTATTTCTAATAAGGTCTTTTCCTCAGATGTCAAACATGATGAATTGTGGTTTCAGACTGGAAGCGTTTCTTCAACCAAAGACGCAAGACGGTTTTACCTGTTCACGACATATGCAACTTTTTAGTTATTGGACCACTGATGTCTGGCACACTACCAGCTGCTCACGCTCTTACATGATGCGACACGTCTTCTTTAATCGGAATTGGCAAAAAAGACAATTACAAGGCGTCGAAACAAAACCCATGCATGCATCTAGCTGGTTCTAATATTGACACATCTGTTGCAGTGAAAAGTCAATTCATCGCGGATCAATATGACCCCAGAAGCAATGCCCAATCAGTACATGGTGATCTGAATAAACTCAAGAGTGAAGTCGGCGCTTTCTAAGGGTGCTTACTACCTCCTTCAGATGCATCATTCAGACAGCACATTCTTCGAGTTTCACTATAAGTGTACGTCTGGATGAATGCTTATATCGCCAAACCACCACCTAGGTCACCTTTGGAATATGGATATTGGGAATAGCTCCATAGTTTCAGTATACTAGTATTTTGAATCCAATGTCCTCTGACTTTTTACAGGACCTTGTTTGTACATGTAAAGGCAAAACTATTTGTAGCAAATCTTGCGTATGCTACGAACAGAATTTGTCGTGCACCAGCATTTGTTGTTGTCAGGGCAGTGGTGATTGTAGAAACCAGCTTACTCATCAGATTGTTTTAGAAGATTGCTACGATAAGGATGATGATTGAACTATTAATCTCAATGCCCAATATTTCAAGTTAACAAGTTTTCTGCTGTTGGGGAGCTCTCTCTCTCTCTCTCTCTCTCTCTCTCTCTCTCTCTCTCTCTCTCTCTCTCTCTCTCTCTCTCTCTCTCTCTCTCTTTTTTTTTTAGGTAAGGCCTTGGCTCGTGTCTATTTTGGACAAAAACTATTTGAAAATGGCCATTTAGGTCAAATATGTCAATTTCGACTGTTTGTGACATCATAGTGACATCCCGCGTACCCTGTCTGCACTCGGGTATGGAGATATTTTCAACCTGTGTGATTTTATCGACATTCGTCACAACTCGGCCGATTCCGTACCTTCATCTAAGATAGAAGGAGAGTAGCGGATTCACCGAGGATTGCCGATTGATTTTATCGAGTCCGGTAATTATAGTGCACCTGTGGGAAATCCGTAGTTTATTAATAACAAGGTGGCGTTGTACATATAAAACTTCTACCTTTAGAAAGAAATCGAATGGTGTAAAAAAAAACTTGAAAAACGGACAAGAATTGTTTAAACTACAACAGTTTAACATGGAAAATTGTATTTATTTTTGCAAATTTTGGTTTTACTGTTTATTTTAAACTGATCTAAAAGTATTTTCCGATTGAATGCGGAGCTCGAGTAAAACAGGTAATAACGATGAAGCGATCAGGTTTCACATGATGTTTAACAAAATAATGTAGACATATGTAGACATAAAATATTTTACTGTTGAAATGTGCCAAGTTTATCGAGATTTATAAAAGATATTTACTTTCAAGTATTTTAGATTTATATATATGTAATTAATGTCATTGATTACTTTAAAGAAATTGGAAAATTAAAATGGGGATAATAAAGTCGTAAAATTTATATCTATTTTCAAAAAGTGTTTGATAACAATTGAATATTAACTAACACGTTAGAACAAAAAGAAAAACAACTAAACAAAATGAGTATGACGCTATCTTTCTACGTTACCGCAAATGTATTTTAGTGGGTTATTTTAAATTTTTTATGAATTAGTTTATGTAAAAATCAAAGAGTAGAAATGTTTAAAATTGTGAATATTTTAATTGACAAGAAAACACGAACGACTTTGTTTATTATTATTTAAAAAGGAGGTCAAAACATATTTTTGTACAATTATCTTCTTAACTTTCAGAAATGGATTCTAAATTAAACTGTCGTTTATGTGGAAAATTAGAAAAAGGAACCTCACATGATTTGCCTTTATCGTGAAAAATCAAAGTACGCAAGGGACATTAAACTATCTTTAAATATTGAAATTGAAAATGATCCACCTTATTTCCTCAATTTCATATGTGATAACTGTCGGCTTAAATTATCAAGATAGAAAAAGACATAAATAGGAAAATAGAATAAAATCAACATTGAACGAGTGACTACATGCAAATTGTAATTTCGTTAGAATAAATCCAGTCCTCTTCTATACGCAAGATTAATGTGGCCATCGTAGAGCGGAATATAACGAGTGAATTATTCGGGTTACTTCGTAAGTATATCCGACAACAACCGGTCTGTTCGTATATTTCCGTGAACACGAAAATGACCGGAAAGTGTCAGTGATTTCATCGATCACATGCCGAGAGTCAATTACCATTCCATATCTTAATTCAATTAACGAGTAATCGGAAGATTGGTGGTAACGCAGATGAAACCTTTGAACTGGCGTTGTTGTTATTCCTGTCAATATAATACTTCCATGATTTAAGCAATGACATTTAAATAACCAAACAAGAAAAATATTAATCCTCTCGGTCACCTTTTGATCCTGGTAATTAAAACAGTCCGTACTTTGACACCTATTGATAAGTAAACATCCTGTAAGGTAATAAAGATCAAACAGGGTAAACAGTAGCTATTATCCCTCCACTCAGGTAATTAACAACTTGGCCATGCAGAAATGCCACCTGTTGTTTATAAATTGATGAACTTTATAGTTTGATAATTAACATCAGAGACATATAATACAATTTTATGTCTCTGTTAACATTATTAAAAAGGTATTGTGAATACCCGGTTTTTAACTTGCAATTTTTATTACATGGAAAAGAAGCCCTACCGTCATATCTTGTCAAGATGTTATGCAACTTCACGTACATGTAAACATAAACAATATTTATCCTCGACTCAATAAAAAATTTATTAATAGCTAGAATATAATATATTGACCGTTAATTTTTCTCTTTCCTACGATCAGGAACATTGTTTTAGTTGAAAACTCAATGTTGAATTACCCCAACCCCATCCCCCCTTTTTCAATTGAAACACATTATTAATACACTTCCCTTCTGAAACATATTTTTTTCCTTTTGACAAATTGGTCATAATAAAGAATGAGCTTTGAAGGGGTAGCGAAATTCATTGGCAGTGCTTTTAATCAACGATCAGGAGAAAGTTCATTATTAATCAACGTTTAGATAAGCCGAAGAAGTGACCCACTGTGCGTCACTTCCGGTAGATTTATTTTTAGTGCTGTTTCCGGAAGTAGCGTTGATTGGATTTTCTTAAGGTAAAAATAGTTGAACTTTACACGCAATTATCTCTGTAATTAGTGGACCAAATTGCATCGGGTTTTTTGCGTTTTTGATCAATTATTTCGACCTTTTGATAAGAATTACTTGTTATGTGTGTTTTAGTACCTCTTTAATAAATTCAACATGATTTTGAAGTGCTTGAACAATTTAACTTTTTTTTATTTCAGTGCCAAATAATGACTCTTATCCGACCTCCACTTTTTCTATTTCTATCAAAGTAGCAATAAAAATTTTTCTTACTAATGTATATATTAACATTTTCACTCCTTCATCCAATAATTAAAAACATTAATGCAAAGGTAGATACTCATATCTAACCACGTATTTTATAATCTTATCATATCTATTTACTCTGTGAATTTTTCAAAATTTACCCGTGCAACTTTCAAATTTGCATCTTTTCCGTGTGTATTATCATTTATATACTCCTTTCATACTTTTTGGAGGACGAAGTTATAATTTTTCAAGCTGCTAATTTAAAATCTGCAGTTTTATAATTTTTAACCTGACCAAAGAAAGAAAGAAAGTATTTTCTGTCCCTACACGTTCAAAAGTGATATTAAATGACCTATTGATGGCAAATACATCAATAAACGTGCATAATAAAATCATTAAAATGTGCATGATTATGATTATAAAAGCATAATTGACGCAAGAAAATACAGTATGATCCAAAAAGTCTTTGAATATTAATTACAGTCGATGAACAATCAGATTTAATTTTATGCAGTATGTATTATTCGAATGCCAAATTATATTATTCCACTGTTTATACATATTGATAGTTTAATCAATATTTGATTGGTTGAGACTATCCCACGTGTCATTGAACAAATCTTCATATTCCTTCTGAGGATCATATTCCCTCTGAAATGTCGGGATTACATCGTGCGACGTTACGCGCAGTTAATGTACATAACGTTTTGAACTTCTTATTCTTCTCAAAATAGTGATAGCAAACTCATTATCATGTTCAAATTTATTTCAGACGATAAAACAAAAAGACTAATAATGAACTTTTGATCCGCACTGTTTATCAATGTGTATGTCATGTTTAGTTTAACTTATAAAAACAAGCGGATAAGAAAAAAATGTATGCAAAATAATAATTAATGTATTGATAGTAAACAAAGCATAGGCAGTGGAATAAAACATTCATTTCCCTTTGCCTCGGGAGATATGAAGATTTGCTCACCCTCGAAAAATCATATTTCCCTCGGGCAGAGCCCTCGTGAAATATGAATATTCTTGGGTGAACAAATCTTCATATCTCCCTCAGGCATGGGAAATAAATGTATAGTGTCACTGTTTTCAATCATATGAATCATATGATTAAAGCGTTAAATGACTCAATGTCGTAAACATCAACAGCATTAAGTTTGAGGTTTTATTCGATTCGTTAATTCAAGGAGGTTTGTTTTGAACGTGTAGATACTAAAGGCGAGTAATGGCTATAAACTCAAAGGCGTGTTCAATGTTTCGTATGCTTTACTTGGAGTCAATGATATACATAGAGACGTCGGCAAGTGACGACGTTGCGGGCCTATTGTTACGGTAAAAATGGCGGTAAAACGTTAACCAAATAAAAGAGTATAAAATAGACTAAACTGAAACTTAACTAATTCACAACATTCTGGGGGCCGCAAAATGCATTTACTGTTCATGTATGGTTCAGAAAAGGGTATTGAAAAACTCTTTAACAAATTACAGTTCATTCAATGCACACGGTTCCCTATTTTTGCTGTCATCTGTTGTCGTCAATAGAAGAGTTTCTTGTTTCACTTGCGGGGTCCATGTAGGCCAACTGTTTTCATTTGATATCCATGACGGTCCTTGCATCCACAAAGTCGATTCTTTGAATTGCGTTGACGATATTCCTCGAGTTTGAAGGTCGGCTGGATTTGATTCAGTTGGTACATATTTCCAGTCATAATTTTGTGTCGTTTCTTTAATTTCTAGCACACGATTTTGAACAAATCTTCCAAATGTTTTGAACGATCTGACTGTCACCCATAATACTGTGCGTTGTGGTTCTAGGGTTTTCGTGAGGTGTTTAGCCATTCTAGCTCCTATTACTGGAGCCATCATTTCTAGCTTTGGTAATGTCATTTTAGAGAGCGGAGCGATCCGGTTTTGCAATTACGAGAGAAGTGTTTCCTTTACACAAGTAGGCACTGGCTCCATAAGCACGTTGGCTGGCATCAACAAAGACATGCAGTGTTATTTTCTCGTTGCTTTCGTTCTCATTTTCATCGTTAAAATAATGGCGTGCGATTTTCGTATTAACAGTAACATCTCGGATGTCATCTAGGATTTCACACCATGATTTAACTATGTTGTTAGGTAACACCTGGTCCCAATTGTATCCCTCTTTCCATAATGTTTGTATCAGTAGCTTAGCTCTTACAGTCACTGGTCCAAGAATTCCGAGTGGGTCGTAAATTGACGATGATTTTCGCAAAACTTCTCTCTTTGTCGCTTGTGAGTTGTCAATATCTATACGATCTTCATTTTGTTTCGCAAATGTCAATATGTCTGACTTCGCATCCCAACGCATCCCAAGAATTTTCGTCTGGCTATCCTTATCGAGTACGTTTGTTTTTGTAGCTTCATCGCTAAGTTGATTGCTATTAGACTTCCATGTTCTCAAATTGAATCCTGCATTTGTCATGAGTTCTCTAGATTCTACAAAGAAATTTAAGGCGGCTTCTTCCGTATTAACACTTGTAAGTACGTTGTCTACATACAAATCACGCTTGAGTATTTCAGCAGTAGCACTTTTAACCGTTGATAAATGTTTCAATAATGTAGCGTTAAGAATAAATGGCGAACATGTCGCTCCGAATAGAATTACCTTGAATCTGTAAGTCTCAAGTCCACTGTTGGGGTTACTTGGATCTCTAAACCAAAAAATCGGGTGGAATCGCGGTCTTCTTCGTCTAATCCAATCTGGAGAAATGCTTTCTCAATATCTGTTGTCAAGGCGTATTTCCCGTAGCGGAATCCATGGATTTTCTAGCATTCCACAGGGTCCGGTATTCGGACCCATTCCCAACGGCAAAACCCTACATTTTCCCAATTTTGGGAGCAAAATTCCCAAACGAACACAAACTTTATTTTCATCTTTATTATTCATGACAGAGATGTTTATTTTGTTCAACCGCTAGCTTTATGCCGAAAATCGCTAGCAAGTATTGTATAAATCCGAGTTAAAACATAATGACTGACAGAACAACATTGACAAACAATGGCTGCCATAAACAGGAAGTGAAGAAAATTACAAAACCAGATCAGATTCCGGAAACGGATAAGGCTACAATTCCGGGTTTGCCGATTAAATACAATAAATAAATTTTTTTTTAAATCCAAGAATGTGACAGCTTTGAAAATCCAACACTAAAATTGAAAAAGAAAAGATATATGAAAAAGAAAAAAGAAATGGGAAATATTTTATACAGAAACTCAAAATTATTTTAGTTCACAAATTTTCATGTCAAAATAAAATAAAATGTGACAATACTTTTCTTTATCACTAAAGACTGTTGATATTATATGATTTTATAAGGTAAACTACAGATCCAAGAGGTAATTTCTTCTAAATTTTGAACTGCCAGTAAAAATCTGGAAGAGCAAGTGGATTTTATAAAATGTTAGCCTGCTTGGCCAGTTAAAATACATCTTATTTCTATCCCTGAATTATTTATTATATTAACCATGTTTATTGTTAATGCCTTTCAGTTTGTAGATAAAAAAAAGGGAGGGGTAAATATTTATCACATGTGTGCTTTAAGAACTTGTTGTTTTAACACTAAATAAACTTGACTGGCTTGTTAAATTTAAAACAAAAGGAACAGAAAATTGAATTATTAATAGCATTCATGTAGTTTCTTACTTTATTTTCACCAAAAAGAAAAAATTTAATGAACTAAATACACTTAAACTAACATCTGGTATATTGGTTGTTTTTACCCAATTTCATTGAAAATCGCGTTAAAAATTCCCAAAACTGGCCAGGGTCCTTTTCCCAAAATACCCAGATAAACCCTGGAATCTTGTATATCGGTTAGCTTATTAAGCTGTGGCAGTGTAGAAGAAAGGCAATCATTTAAGCTGGGTGATTGTGAATCTTGGCGACAACTGCAATCATATACTATACGTATCGGTGTAGTTGATGAATCTTTTTCACTGGGTGGTGCGGAATATAATGCACTCGATTAGTAGTCTCATCCGGGATCTCAACCTTCTCGATAAAACCTCTATTTTCATGGTCGTTGATAATGTCACCGTATATCTTAAGCATCTCTGGTTCTTTGACCAGTCTGTTTATCACGTTGTATGGTCTCTTTCTGGCGATCATCTCGTTGTTAGGCAACTCGGATGTTCCGGTTTCCATGGAAACTTGGCGATGTACCTATTGTCTTTCAAATGAATATTATTTTCTTGGTAAGTGGTCATTTCTTGTAAGTCAGTTTTCGCTTTCACTTCGCTGTCTTTTCTGTTCCTATGGATTCGATTTCCCAAAATTTCTGTATTTCACTTTCTTCTAATCTGTGCGGGGTCATAATATTCATGATCGATGACGTTGATTGATTAGTAATGCAAGAATTCAATTGTATAGGTCCTGATAGCAAGTATCCGACTTTGGACTGTACAGCGGTTGGTCCGGATCCTATAATAACTCTGTCTCCAACTATATCCCAATAATAATCGGCGCCAACTAAGACTGATACCTCAAAGTCCTCGTCCTGTAAAGCTGGGTGGGCTAACTTCAATCCATTCAAATGCGGAAAACTCGACTGGTTCCTTGCGTATGTATGTATTGGATAAGCAATCTGTGGTACTATAAGAACTTCAATAGGGATCACTACACGAAATCCCAGATTTGAAGAGGTATGCAAATGTTATGTAAATGTATTCAGAGACCGACATTTACATATATTTACAAACCGCTGCATTTAGTTTATCTTGTCTTTACATGTAGTAAATATCAACATCTCTTGTGCTATACCCTCCTATGGGCGGTTATGAGAGACCGCGGTTTATAAAATATATTAACACCTAATCAAACCATTTCAAAGTTTAGAATTTGCATATATTTATGACCATTTCAAACCTTTCGCAAACTTATGTATTTGTATACCTCTGCAAATGGAGATCTTTGTCATGTATTTTTCTATGATGTAAATTTATCCGCAAATGTGTTTCTTTGTCTAGGTAGCAAAGCATCATCATTCAAATAATTTTATAGGGGTTATAAAGTGTAAGGTGCATTTACATTTGCCTGGTATGTAAACCAATTCAAAACGAGAACTTTATAGAGGGTGTAAATAATCATTTCCTTTAATCTGCAGAGACCTGTCAAATGTATTGTAAAGGAATATTTTTGTTAGTCTTTATAGTCGGCTGAAATGTATGTCAAATCAGAACATATCAAAAGCCTTTGAACATATTCCTAAATGTATGGTAAATACATAGATTTGCAAACAATTTGTTTAATTAAGAAATGTGGTCAAATGATAATATCAATGACATGTGTAAATATATTGGGCATATGTAACTTTGAATACATATGCAAAGAAAAGATAAAGAAAGATATTTCACACAGCTAGAAATGTATGTGTAAATATATTGGGCATATGTAACTTTGAATATGTATGCAAAGATATTATAAAGAAAGATATTTAAGACAGCTAGAAATGTATGGTAAATAGTTATATTTGCTTTTAATTTGCTGATATATTTGAAAGGTGCAGAGTATATATATGGACAAATATTGCCATAGCTTTACTGGTCAAGCTATGATATGACAAATATAGCTGCTTTGGGATTGGTTTTGGCATATTGGTAATATCATTTATTATACATGTATTTTAATAATTTCGTTTCAATAAAAAAAAATTCCCGGGTCTACAAAATCGGTTCTTGGTCTCTTCTCTGTTTGATGTACTGCGTGAATTTCTTTATCCATAAAAATCTTCTATTCTCGGGAAGCTATGATGGTTCATTCCCATAGCATAAAACGTATCTCTTTGAAACTTCTGGAATTGCACGAGTCATAATTCACTCTGTTTATAAAACATAGAATTATTTTTTTTAAAAAGAGACATATACTACAATATGTATTATATGTTACTGCAGAGACATAAATACTATATATATATATATGTCTCTGATTACTGGTAGAAATAATGCACATATACAAATTAAGCCTAAACAATACTAGATATGCGGCCTCAGTATCAAATTTAAAATCGGTAGCATTCGGAAGGTTATCGAGCGATTTATCAAGTTTTATAGAAAGTTCAAGTTTCTGAAATAGTCTAGAAATATTCCTTCATCGGTAGATTATTTGCCACGAAATATTTGACACATAACACATCTTGAGAGAATGTTTTTTTAAAGAATCGGCTAGTTTGCACACATATATAAACGTTAAATCTATTGACGAATATTTGTAATATTTGTTTTCCTTATCCATTAAGTCCAGTCACGAGATGTTGAACTCCGTGTGCTTCATGAAGCGTCCTCTGCAAAACTTTCTTGTGTGTGAGAAAGAAAGTTTAAAATTACATACAAAGAACCAGTGAGGCACGTGTCATAATTGACACACAATTTACCAATGAAATCAAACAAAATCGATAGATAATATCATTCCATCGACGAGATGTCGTCCTTCCTCCGATCAACGGGGTTTATCAGCAGTTAAGTGTGACAATTATCACCTTTACAGAAAGATCTGGTCCGAAAAGATCAGTAGAAGACCACCGCTAGTTTCAATATCCATCAATATAATAAGGCACACATAATTATCATTTCTTTATGATTTATAAATTGTCTTAAAACAATGCTCCCGTTGTCATTTGAAGGGGTTGTTTTTAAATACGCAAAACTAAAATAAGTTATCGAACTATCAGTTATTCGATATCTCATTTACCGCCTATTTTATCCTAAAATTTTACAGCTTTCATATGTACTTTGACAGGAATCGTTTTTTTTTTCTCTATCATGATCAAATAAGTTTTTTTTTTTTTTTTTTTTTTACATACTTTGCACACATTTCAATTGTAATAACATTGAAACAAGATTGAAGGTTACATAAGTCACAAAATTGTTGTGACGAAGTAAATTTGTTTTAACATTATTTAAAAAGAAGTTTTGTAAACGACAAATACATATTACACTAATGTTGATAGGGGCTCGTATCATGGGAAATCTATCTTTAAAAAATATAAGGCAATTGTACCCTGTACAACAAGACGAAGTCTAGACTTATAGTTTTAGCGGAAATGTATATGACTTGTGTTTGAATAATGGAATATCTTGCGCTTCTTTCTTATACATATTTTACGCAAAGTCTTAAAATAACTACATGTATCATTTGTCCTTTAACAGCCGAGTCTACAACATGTATCATTGTACTTGCTTTCCGCACAGGTGGAAAATAAGGAAAGAGGGGCAACATACATAAACTACCGTTATTGTTAAATCGCATTGATAAGTGTTTAAAACTCTAATATGTTGAAATATTAAAAAAGTATTTTCCAATATAAAAAAACAAAAAAGGTGACAAGCCCTGTGTCTATACACATGATATATATATAGGCACATTTCTGATTTTACAATCTTTAACTCGCATCATGCTTATCGTTGAAGCTGTTAATATCAATTCCTTTGGTCCCTGGCGGATATAAGTATTCCTCCCTTACATACAACTCCTCCGTTCACGATGTTGTAATACCTATGCAGGTTAAACTTCAATTTAAAGGTTTATCTATTGAAGTTTTAGTTCTTTGGGTACCAAGCGTGACCTTAATAATTTAATTAATTTGTAATTAGTTAATTATGCAAGTTGCAAATCTGCAAGAATCTATCAATGCAAATGCCTATATATATTCAAATGACTATTCAAAATGTGAGGTTAGTTCATAAATTAATAGTCATTGTAAAAATGCAAAAAGAAATGTAAAAGTGAATTGCTTTTGGCAAGAGACGCACACTCATTTCATGATTGAATCTACTAATCAATGCACATAAGTTATGGACTAGTACTGCACCCGTATTAACTAGCATTGGGGGTCGCAGGTCATAGTCTAGGTGTAAAAGGTGCCCTGACCGCTCTTACAATTTTCTGTTAAGTTTTCAGTAAAAAGGATGTTGACACATATCATATGCTATGAGAATTCAATGACGATTCAAGTAGATCAAATAAAAATTAACCGAGCGTTTCGAGAAGGATAAAGAGTACTCTAAGGGTTGCAAGCGCGACATGAGTTTAAAGGCTGTCAATCCTTCTAAATTTGCTACTAGAGACACTCTTAGCAGATGAGATTAAGATTTAGCACTAAGATTGTGCCAAAACTAATTTATGACAGACTGAGTGCTTCGTTTTTATCAACCAAGTTTCATTAACCATTTACACAAAAAATTAAGTGTGAACGTTTACAACACAAAGACAAAAGTACAGAAATGAAAAATGCTACCCAAGACGTCAGAGTAGAGAGGAGACATGCAACAACGCCAGCGGATGAATACCATGAAAGAAATGGTCCACTAAAGTAAAAAATAACCTAAGACTAGAACTATCAGGGGCGGATCCAGGACCTCGATGTCTGGGGGGCACCATGAAACCAAAATTAAAGATTTTTTTATATATGCATATATGCGAGTGTGGGTGGTGGTGGAGTCATGTATTGGGGATGATGGTGGTCGTATGGGGAGGGTTAGGGGTCAGGTCTTCATTTTATAGCTTTTCATTATTTTGGTCCATTTCTTTCTACTCTTTTATTTGTTGCCAATTGTTGTCTATTCTTTACAGTTCATCACAGCTTTAATCTGTTTTCTATATTTTTGGGCCTATTTTTTCTAGCCTTAACTTTTTGACCATTATTCTCTAATCTGTAAACCCCATTCATACCCTTATTCACGGTAAACCATTCATACCCTCAATTCACGGTAACCTATTCATACCCTCATACATGGTAATTAAAACAAGAAAAATATACACATATTACTGTACTATAATAGAAAAACAAAGGATATGGGGTATTCATCCATGCATCTTGCCATTTGGACTTGTTTGTTTGCTTTTGGCCTTGAATGTTTGTCCCTAATATTTTATTAACTATGTATTTACTTTCAGGTATCACAGATCGAATTTATTCGTTCATAGTGTGTTAATTTACGTTTTGATTGAGTTAAGCCTTCCAATTGATGTTTTATCGTGTGTTTTCTACGTTGTGATGTTATACTATTGTTTCAGAAAAAGGGAGAAGGTTTGGTACCATTAAAACGTTTAATCCCGCTGCAAATGTTTGCACCTGTCCTAAGTCAGGAATCTGATGTACAGTAGTTGTCGTTTGTTTATGTAATTTATACGTGTTTCTCGTTTCTCGTTTTTATATAGACTAGACCGTTGGTTTTACCGTTTGAATGGTTTTACACTAGTACTTTTGGGGCCCTTTATAGCTTGTTGTTCGGTGTGAGCCAAGGCTCCGTGTTGAAGGCCGTACATTGACCTATAATGGTTTACTTTTATAAATTGTTATTTGGATGGAGAGTTGTCTCATTGGCACTCACACCACATCTTCCTATATCTATGACACAAAATCAGTACATGCACAGCTAAAAACACGCAATAACCTTTTATTGCTGTTCTTCATCTCAAATATAAGTAGGTTTTCTATGATACAATATAATTTTATTAATGATTATATATAAGGCACAGATCATTCATGTTTTGCGGAGGGGAAGGTTTTGTTTCCATAAACAAAATAAGAGGAAAAAACACGACATTCAGTTTAAAAAAAATGCTGTATGCATTGAAAAAATCGTTTGTTGTTTAATAAAGTCTGAAAAGGCTGTTCTGAGACAGGCACCTTCCCAGAAACCGTATACAATGTTAGTATTTGTTAAAAAGACCTATCTCATATCTGGGACTATTATACTAACGGGACTGGAAACCGTTACACCAATCAGTGTAATCATACTCAACATCACGGTCGTTAGAACGAGACTTTACCTGCGCGAGGTTTATCGATACACCATATTGTTTTGACAGTGACAGCGTGTCTTGATCGTATAATCTTTGTAATTTGTTTTATTTTTAATAGTTATTCGAAGGATTAATGTAAACACGATTACTTTAATGCTAAAATATATCTCGATCTTTGACAGTTGTTTTTAATCACCAAATCCCGGCTTAAGTGTAAAAAATGACATCTAAAGGTTGAATTTTTTTCAGGATGATAATAGCGTCGGGACGCTGGGAAAACAAGTATGATTCATAAAATTTCTTAAAACTGTTGATTGAAAAGAGATACGCGAGTTCAGTTTGTTGTAAAATCATATTTATAGGTTATAGGTTGGATTGGCCTATTTTTTATTGTCACTTTTTAAAGTGAAAAGTGGAATATAAATCTCATTCTCATTACAAACGGAAACCACATGCAGGGTTCAAATAAATTATACTGTTCCTATAAAATTGCTTACTCCTATTTATATGTGCAATATTTGTATTAAAATCGGGGTGTTTTTTGCTTAGTAATGGTCTTCGGGTGGCATAAGCATATGACTTCGTGAAAATATGTTCAAAAAGTTCCACAATCAGAACTACAAAAGTAGGCCCTTTCACTGCCCTTTCTGCCATATTGAAATTTAGGTGTAAACACGAAATTTAGAAAAGTTCAAAACAATGTGGCTATATTTTTATTAGACCCCGGGTAACTTTTGTTATAGGGATTAATTATGAACTGAAATTGCCAACATTGTTTTTATTGCACATTTATTAGTTTTATTAGGATTAATTATGATCTGTTAACTTTCGGCGACACGTTGTTTTCTTAGCGGTCAAGTAAAGCGCCGGCATTTCGACTATATTTGTTTTATTTTCAACACTAATATATTGACTACTTATTAATAATTTTTCGTTAACAATAAGAAAAGTATTTATCTTTCAAAACTACTTCTTCCAAGAACTTGTCCCAGTTTTAACCGGCATTAGTTTATTCCAGTGTGAAAACATTTATTTCAAGTAAATATATTTAATTTGTTATTAAAAATAGTTTTATTATTCATATATTTTTTTTTTTTTGCATTTAATTATTTTTTTTCAATTTCAAATCCACCAATTTTAACGGTATTCTATAAGCTGACTTGTTCGCCGAAATCTATTGTTTACATGTACCGAAGGCTAATTAACCACGTGGCACGATAAGCTGTCAATCAAAACAAAAATCAATAATCCGCTATCGGGACAGTGAAATCTCAACAGATCGATCAGTTTCCAGTCCCGTTAGTATAATAGTCCCAGCTCATATCGATACTAACATTCTTGACACTAAACATCTATTTTTACATATTCTTTTAAGACCGATTTTAGTTGGTAATTTATTTCCTGATCAGAAGATTTCACTTGTTAATCGATCTTGATCCTGTAATATTGTATATTAGAAACCAATAAATATGTTCGTAATAATTCCAATCAGCATGTACATGTACATGTAGTTTACATAAATGCTTTTGGATATAGACATTACACAAAGGTGTCAATATTTACACACCCATCGATAAGTTGTCATAAGTCACACATGTTGAAGCTGGGGTTAATTAACGGCCAGTTTAGGAAGTCAAATCAAGCTGTCTTGATTTTCAATCTAGATAAGCAGATACAATAGCAATAAAACTCTGTTAGACAATTTTTGGTGACCCCGACTGGGGGGAGGGGCGCACGTGCCCCGTGCCCCGGTAAATCCGCCACTGACTATGTTAAATGAAAGTCATAAAATGAACTACCAAAATATAAATCTTGTTCATCGTAAATAATGATAATCAAACTTAATATGTACGCAGGAACATATATATTGACGTAGATATACTGTTCCCAGATGTACGTAACTTTTATTTAAATCGTGACTTTTTGTCATGTGATTTCCTGTCCGTTATTTTTGTCCCTTATTGTTAAAATGCACTAGTAAACTTAACTCTGTGATTCATGAAATAACGAATAGATATCAATTTCATTTTAATAATAAGTATAACTAGTTGACAATGTTTCCGACTATACAAAAGACTTTATGAGAGAAAATAATATATTTCAAATCTATGTGTTCCTATGAATTACGGCGCTTCTTTCTTTTAACAGTCATAGGATAAAGAGGGTCTGGAAAAGGAGGAGGTGGACGTTCTTCAATTCTTAATGTTATTTACGCCATTTTTTCTCTATTCTATATAAATTTTGCCCATTATTCTCTATTCTTTATATTCTAGAAGCCCACTATTCTCTATTCTTAAATTTTTGGCCTATCCTTTTCTTTTCTATTCTTTATTTTTTTAGCCCATTATTCTCTATTCTGTAAACTCCATCCACACCCTCATAGAAGATGTCATTCTAGTTATCTACGTCTTTTTATTTGCACTAAATTATTATGATTTTTATCTCTTAATGTTAATTTTTTATTTCTTTTTAAAAGTAGTGTTTTTTCTAACCTAGGTTTGTATGTTTAATTTTGCTCCAGATTTTTTCATTTTCAATGCAGTTTCGTGTTCCCCTGCAAGTGGGCAATTTTCTTCATAATCCAAACCTGTGTACTTATATATCAAGATAACACGATACCGAATGGCATATCTCACGATTTCTAAAATTTTGGCACACTTGTACTTTGAATCGAGTTACATCGGAATATGTAATAAAAAATGGGGTCACCATTTTGTTTTATCGTAAATTTGATTAGAAAACGTCAATTTTGACGACAAATTTACATAGGAAAATGCCTTGTTTTAACTTTTTTGGATTTTCAATAGATGGCTTTGTTCTTATATACGGAGAAAGACTAAAACTAACATTATATCCAGGATTGTATACTGAATCTATGCATCTAAGATGCATGCTTTTTGTATTAGTTGTTATTAGCTTTCAGCTAGCTGTCAGTAACTGGAGTACTCTAAGATCTGTACTTAAAGTCTTTTGGTTGTTGGGATGTATAAGTACCCTTCCACGTCCACTCTGTTTTCGTTATATGTATTCTATTTGTATCCATCTGATGAGTTAAGCCTTTTTTAACTGATTTCTACAGTTTATTCTTATGTAGTTTAAACTGGTCCTCCATTCCATCTTAAGCTTCGCACCGTTAGTGTAGCGATAAGTGAACACAACAGGGGTCCAGTTTATGTCCCAGGTTAGGGGGAGGGTTGGCGCCTTTAAACGAGTTTAACCTCGCCACATTCTGTATGTTCCTGTCCCGAGTCAAGTAGCCTGTAATTCAGTTTGTTGCTTTGTAACATATTTGTTTTTCGTTCATTATTTTGTACATAAATTAGGTCGTTAGTTTTTTCGTTTGAATTGTTTTACATATATCATTTCGGGGCCTTTTATAGCTGCTTTTGCGGTATGGGCTTTGCTCATTGTTGAAGGCAGTACAGTGACCTATAGATGTAAATTTCAGTGTCATTTGGTCTCTTGTGGAGAGTTGTATCATTGGCAATCATACCACATCCTCTTATTTTTTTATATATATAGAAACACATATGTCATCATCCTTGTTTTTTATATACATTGCTTCAAAGTTGACCGATACGCTTAGAATTTGACAGAAAACGTGTGACGTTACAGAATAACGTAATTTGGTAAACAGTGATATTGAGGTACAATTTGAATTGATTGATTGATGGTTGCTCAACGTCCGGTGGCAAATATTTCATGCATTTACAGGACGATACAGTGCAATTTGAATTGTTGTGTCTGAAAAACACATTTGGTGCAGCAGTCAAGAAAGGTTAAACATTCTGTTAGTTGTGAAAAAATTAAAAAGAAAATCAACATCCTGATACAATACACAATCTAAATATAGGATACTCTGTATGACGTAAACGTGTGGGTTTTGTGCGTAGTTAGTCGGACAAACCTTGCAAACTGTATGCCAAATTTCACCAAAATACATTCTGTCGTTCGTGAAAATTATAAAAGAAAAATGATCCTGAGAATATATATATGCACCCTCAATATAGGTAAAAAATAAATCGGCGCAATATATTTCAAAATGCCAAATTTAGCAACCGGTCATAAAAAAAAAGAAAAAATTGACAAGATGCGAATCTTTAGTGTATGTACTAACACCAGGTACATCATTTAAAGGTTTAAGCTTAAAAACTGTACATAATCCTACGAAATCAGCCGTATAAACCTATACTAGTATACCAAGTGCGGGACGGACTGTCGAAAGGACACTGGTAAAACAATATGATCCCAGTATTTAGCCAAGGAACACAATTTATATTAGCATATATAATGATGTTCTATTTTATAAATTATTATAAATCATTTGGTGACAAAATATCTTTTTGCATAAGCAGTTCATAGTGGGATGGTAATTGGGAGATCTCAAATACATGTATAGCAAGCTAACATGTACGTCATTTGGTCTTTGATGGAAAGTTGTTTAATTGGCAATCATATCACACATCTCCTTATGTCATAATGGTTTGAGTTTTTTCAAGACTAACAAATACGTACTAGGAGACTGAACTATGTTGCTGTTATAGCTTTAATCTGACTATTGTTGTGAACATGTGATGTTATAATTTGATAGATTTAATACTTGCTATACTAAATATACTTATTAACTTTTATATTCAAGAGAACAACGAATCTTTACTAAAACTAGTCGCGTGTTATCTATATGTCTTTGGTTTTGATTGTCGTTAATTGGCCGGTTGCTGTGTATATCCACATTTCCATTTATGCAAATAAAGAAATAGTAACCCTTTTAATTTACATAAACACTTGTATACTTGTTAGAAAAACTCCTTATAAGACTGTGAATACTCTCGGGTTTTCCCGACGCCTATGTGATCAATATGCCCCAAAAAGGCACCTTTGCTAATCGTCTGTGAGTCGTTTTGTCTCCCACTTTGTGATAAGGTGCGTTTTAACCAGCTGTACCAGGCCTGTTCATCATGTCTAACTCAAAACACCAAAACACACCCATCCCCGAAGACCAAAGTGCAAATTAATATGAATCTAAATTCAAAATGATTTAAAGATGTCGTTGATTTTTGTCCCCGCGTGACGCGTTGATGATGACATAGAAATACCGGGCGTCCGTCCTTCCGTCTGGTCTTGTTAGCTCTCTAACGTGTACAATTCTTGCCAGATTTTATAAAACTTATATATCAGATAAAATTGAGAATGGATATCGGGAATATGTCCAAGAGACAACAACCCAACTAAAGAGCAGACAACAGCCGAAGGCCACCAATGGGTCTTCAACGCAGCGAGAAAATCCCGAACCCGGAGGTGGTCCTCAGCTGGCCCCTAAATAAAGTTGTGTACTAGTTCAGTGAAATATCAGCCTTGTTGCTGACAAGTTTCAAAAATCAGTGCCGACACACTGCTTATTGCATTGAGTAAAAACAAAAGGCGACTCAAAGACAAACACCAGTTTACAAGTATATGACATAAACATGAGGATGTCAGAATTTGACAGTTAACCGGATTTATTTTACATTTATTAATGACTTGCTATTTTTATTACCGGAGTTCCAGTCCCGTTATTGATTTATTGTTGTACTGCGGACGAGCGGGCGGGCTGCTCCAGTCGTTTCCCTGCGATGACTTATGAACCTTTCATCCAAAGGTTTTCAAATTTTAATATGTTGTCACTGATGACAAAATGGAGGTAGAGTTTGATATTGACGATTAATTTTACACCATTCAGCAACAACATTATTTTGATTTGAAATGAAATTCTAATCTTGATAAGAAATGTTTTAAAAATTTTGAGCCTTCGATTGGAACAAATACATGTACTGGGATTTTTTTTATATCATTATACCTTTAAATAGGATAAAGTCAAGATCGGGAAACCAAAGGGCACCAAGATTTTTTTATTAAAATTTTGAATTGGTTTAAATACTTGCATATATCATTAAAATAAAACTGATACAGGAGCAGGAAGATCATTGAAATTGATGTAGTTTTTTCATTAATGTTGGTCATTTTTATTCTTGTTAAAACACGAAATACAGAGATTATACCTGATTCAAAAATTAAATTACTTGCTTTGCATCGAATCTATTATATCTGCTATGAGAAGCGGGGAAACGAAAATGTTTTTTTATAAACAAAAGATAATTGTTTAAAAAACAGTTTTACTGTATATAATTTCAACATATTTTTAGAAACAATGTTACAGTAACTGTTCTTATTTCTTCTTTAATTTTCTAGCATGTAAACTTTTAAATTATTTGCGTTTTTCAAAGTATTAACACGTTTTCACGAATGCAAACTGCATGTTTAATTACAGAATGATACCGATGTCTTTATCTGACATATTCTTGGCTTGCGTAATTGGTATATTTGTATATTATCAATCTCTTTACAACGTCTGGATTTTATTATACACAATTAGCGTTTTAGATTAATTTTGGTAATTAACACATACGGTTTTCCTTTTAAGGTACCCTGTAGTGCTAAAAGATGAACCATTTCACTGTCAGAAAAATCCTTCATTTACATACAAGTAACACATTTACCACCTATTAAGGGATAGTTGATTCATGCTCTTTCTTTATTGTATTATTAGACATTTTCAATTGTAAACATAAACATTCTGATAAAATACATGTATGTGCATACTCGTGTAATTTCAAATTATAGGATCATGCAAAACACACGCCTTGGCTTAAGTTATATTGAAATAATTAATTTGTATTCTCTTGTATCTAATCTAACTTTTTTCCAAGTCCAGACCAAGATTGGTAGACTTAAGCTTGGGTTGAGAAAACATACCGTGTTTATCGATTTGATCTTTTTTATTCTAGTTTAGAGTTCATTCCTGAATGACATCGTTGTTTTCATATTTTGAAGTACAAAAGGTAAAGCTGCTTACAATTTAGTACAGTGTTATTATAATAGGGCATTTCTTCCTACACCTCAGATTCATGTAGTATTTGCAACTGGACGTTTACACAAATCAATCCATTAACCCATTTATTATGTGTCTATACGATGTAAGAAATATATCAGTTTACTGTTACAATGCATCGTCTTAGTTAAAGTTTCCGTTCTGACACAAGCATATCGAATTGTAAACTCTGCTGTAAGGAAAGTTATGAACATTTTAAAGCATTTGTGTTTTGTTATGCAAGCAAGATCTTAAAAAAATCCCATTACTGTTTTAAATATTTTCCATGGTTCTGGAGTAAAGCTTTGGAGATTTTCTTATTTATTCAAAAGAAAACAAATATCATCGGTCCGACATTTAAAAAGCACCCTGCCATTTTTAATATCATTAATTATATCTTCAATCAGTTCTGTTTTGAATCGGGAAGAACAATATCTACTTCAATTCAAATATTCGCTCGATGTGACTCTCTGAAACCATCAATACGTGAACTTTGCTGCAAAAATCATTATACAAAATATATGGATTTATTATTTCCGTAAATGCGAAATAATCGACACATCTAACAGCATTTACTAGGGTCTGGATGGGGTCTTTCATATCTGTATTCTATGATAATTTAGGTCATATTTCTCTATTTTTTATATTTTATGTCCATTGTCATGATTATTTTCTGTTCTGTAAATATTAGACCTTTTTATCTACTTTTTGGGAGTAAATTATTTTCTTTTTCTTCTTTTAGCTCTAATCACGACCCTCATTTACGTTTGTTGTGCATGCGAGATATAAACTGCAGTCTCGCAAAGCTATACCTGTGTAAAGACAACTTAACAGTATCAATGTTTCATATAATAACTATGAAGTAAATAAAATGTATTTCTTTACGTACATGAATACATCCGACAAATGTTTGCAGAAATAAGCAAATATTTGTTAGCATTTACTTTGGTTGTCAATGTTTTATAAACCGCGGTCTCTCAAAATTTTGCATACCCGTGTAAAGATATGTTGCAAATATCAATATTTAGCGAAATATTTAGGATACTGGAAAGTATTAGTAAATAAAATACATTTCTTTGCAAACATGAACGATATCGACAAACGTATGCAAATATAACACAAACATTTGACAGCATTTACATTGGTTGTAAATGTTTTATAAACCGCGGTCTCTCAAAACTTTGCATACGTCTGTAAAGATATGTTGCAAACATCGATATTTATCAAAATATTTATGATAATGGAAAGTATTAGTAAATAAAATACACTTCTTTACATACATAAACGATATCGACAAACGTTTGCAAATATAACACAAACATTTGACAGCATTTACATTGGTTGTAAATGTTTTATAAACCGCGGTCTCTCAAAACTTTGCATACGTCTGTAAAGATATGTTGCAAATATCAATATTTATCATAATAATTATGATAATGTAAAGTATTAGTAAATAAAATATATGTCTTTACATACATAAACTATATCGACAAACGTTTGCAAATATAACACAAACATTTGACAGCATTTACTTTGGCTGTAAATGTTTTATAAACCGCGGTCTCTCAAAACCTTGGATACGTCTATAAAGATATGTAGCAAATATCGATATTTATCAAAATATTTATGATAATGGAAAGTATTAGTAAATAAAATACACTTCTTTACATACATAACGATATCGACAAATGTTTGCAAATATAACACAAACATTTGACAGCATTTACATTGGTTGTAGATGTTTTATAAACCGCGGTCTCTCAAAACTTTGCATACGTCTGTAAAGATATGTTGCAAATATCAATATTTATCAAAATAACTATAATACTGGAAAGTATAAGTAAATAAAATACATTTCTTTACATGCATGAACGATATCGAGAAACCTTTGCAAATATAACAGAAACATTTGACAGCATGTACATTGGTTGTAAATGTTTTATAAACCGCTGTCTCTCAAAACTGCCCACACCTCTGTAAAACATGTATGCAAATTTTAAACTTTGCATACATCTATCCTGGAAAGTGCATGCAAATCTAAGGCATATCTTTACATATTTTTGGAATATGAATAAAGATATGGAAATAAAATAATTATCTTTAGCATATCTTTGAGGACGTCCTAAATAATGCCAAATGAATAATACATTTACATATACATTAGTAGGTCCGCAAATATATCTGGCAGAAAAGTAGTTACATTTGTCAAATATTTACATGATTGCCCAAATTGTTGCAAATCTGCCTTTTCGTGTAGTGGATTAGCGTGTTCGTCTGACCTTTTAGGTAAATAGTAGCAATTTGTAGATTTCTAACCTTCTTGTTGGATTCCCCAAAACCGGATATCGTAATCGCTTCTTTCTTATTTGGTCTCAGATTCAATAAATCGGCCATCTCTTGAGTAATAAAGCTCCGCTGAGCTCCTTCGTCGAATAGTATATTAGCTGATGTAAACTGTGTCTTGTCATACGTGATAGGTGCTATCGCGGTTTTCAATAATACCTGCGATCTGCCCGATGATGTCGATGAATGCATGCTTGCGACTGCGGCATCGGTATCTGGTTTTGATGTACTGTTATCTTTTATAAGTTTAGACTTGGTATGCAGGTGTGTTTCATTCTTTGAACAAATACTAGTATGGTGTCGTTTATTACAATTTTACACGTTTTATCGGATTTGCAATCCGCAACTGTTTGATTTCCAATTGAAACATGCCTGTTTCTCCTTTACAATGCGTTTTCGATCTTCAATTTCCATCACATTTTACAAGCTAATGGGGCGTGAACTCCTTGACAAAAGATACACGGCTTCTTGGTTATGTCTCTTTTCCTTTCTGATTAGCGTATTTGCGATTTGTACCTGTAAAGAATGCTGACGTGGGCGTGAAATTTGGCTCTATATCATCACCGTTTACCGACTGACCCGCTTCCTTAATCGTTATCTCATGTTGAATAGCTTAAGGCTTCCGAACGATTCGTGAGATTCCCTATACTTTCAAGGCCACGGATGTAGTTCTCCATGCTGTCGTAGAATTTTTTCAAATGTGTAATATTTGACGTTGGACTAGGAAGGCTGATTAAACTCTGCATGTATGTATGCACTATCTTGTGTGGTTGACCGAATCTTTGTTTTAGTACATGTAGTGCTTGTCCGTAATTTGTGTTAGTTATTTGTAGACCTGCTATGCACTGGGTGGCTTCTCCGAATAGTTGAGATTTTAAGTAATTAAATTTCTGTACGTCGTTTAAAGACAAGTTTTCGTGTACGGCAGCACTAAACGAATCCCAAAAGGGTTGCCATTCCAACATATTCCCGCCGAACGTTGGTAAATTTAATTTGGGCAGTTTGTGGTACATGCTGGAGTTTGAAAAAACGGACGCTGATGTATTTGCGTGTATGAAACTGGGCTGTGGCTGACTTTCTTGATGATTCGTATTAATAAATTCGTGTGCATTTGGGTTAAGCAATGACTTACTTGACTGTTTGGCTGTGATTTCCGATTCCTTAATGATTTTTGAAAGTTTGGTTACTGCCATTTCTATGTCATACGTGTATCTGTCGGCTTCCTCTATTTCTTCGCTCACTTCGTCTTCTGATAGTTCCTCAACAATCTTCTCGTTCAGTTGATCGATCGTTTCCTGCTTCTTAACAATAAGTCCTCGAATGGTAGAAAGTTCGCTCACGTCATATTCCTGCAAAAGTTCCTCGGAACTCGGTTCCACTTTCTTCAGCAACTTTGTTAGTACTCCCCGATGTCCAGCTCGTCTGGTCTTCATCTTTGTTGTCGCGGTACTCATCTTCCGTATTCTTCCGTTTTGTCACGGCACCAATGTTTTGAACGTGTAGATACTAAAGGCGAGTAATGGCTATAAACTCAAAGGCGTGTTCAATGTTTCGTATGCTTTACTTGGAGTCAATGATATACATAGAGACGTCGGCAAGTGACGACGTTGCGGGCCTATTGTTACGGTAAAAATGGCGGTAAAACGTTAACCAAATAAAAGAGTATAAAATAGACTAAACTGAAACTTAACTAATTCACAACAAGGTTGTTGCAGTACAATCTGCTTGGTTAATTTAAGCAAGGAGGTAATTGAATAAAGAAATTGCATACAACAGTACTATTCTATTGTTTTAGCTTTTCGAATATTATCAAAGTTATAACGTTTGGTAACCGGTCGTCATTATACATATCTAATAAAACGTACCAATATGACATTTCTTCCAAATTTGGTTAAAATAACTTCAGCATTACTAAAAATTCCTTTTAAAATAGCAATGAGCGTATACGCATGTTCGTATATAGATATAAGAAGATGTGGTATGAGTGCCAATGAGACAACTCTCCATCCAAGTCAAAATTTATAAATGTAAACCATTATAGGTCAAAGTACGGTCTTCAACACGGAGCCTAGGCTCACACCGAACAGTAAGCTATAAAGGGCCCCAAAATTACTAGTGTAAAACCATTCAAACGGGAAAACCAACGGTCTAATCTATATAAAAACGAGAAACGAGAAACACTTATGAACCACATCAACAAACGACAACTACTAAACATCAGATTCCTGACTTAGGACAGGTGCGTATGTTCGTTTGACAACTGGGTCATCATAATTATACAGCCTTTAAGGATTTTTGGGTCAAGTTTTGTCAAGTGGTTCAGTGATGATCTTAAAATATAAATAACAAGCAAAATGTCAGCCTAGTATCCTAATTAAATCTACGGTGATGTTATTCTGCATAAAATACATGTAATAGCATTATTTGTTAGATTATTATTTAACATCTGACATGTCGACTTAGATTTAAGGAAATACGATACAGTTACAGGGGAGGTAATGACGTTGCTAACGTAAAATGTTATTTTCGCGACGTCAAACTGTGACATATCGAGAAAAGATGCATTTTTCGACTGATTTTTATCATTCAGACTGATTTAACTTAAAAACGAGTTCATGGACCCCTCTTTTTAAAATGACATTATGTTTGATTACGTATGAAGATTATTTGTACAAATTTTAATAAAAAGTCACCGATGAAATTTTGGACCCCTCTTTTTAAAATGACATTATATTTGATTACGTATGAAGATTATTTGTACAAATTTTTAATAAAAGTCAACGATGAAATTTTTTAAATTAGATAAATATACAGCAAAAATGCCGTTTTTTTTTTTTCTAAAATCCTAAAACTTTGATAAAATTAATTATTTCCAAAGAATTGGTATACAAATTTAGAGCATGCTTATGTATAAGAAGATTTTCCAAATTGTTATGATATTGTAACTATTATATTTATTTGTGTGGCCTAAGAATGTTTACATTGTTTTATATACATTGTGTACAAAATAAAATACATTGTGTTACAACTATGCAGTTTAGAATTCACTGGAACATTCATTGATACTCATGGAATGATTAGAACTTTCTATTTCACTTACATAACGTTTCCAGAATGATCATAACAAAAGATGCGTAATTTATATTTCTAGCGTTGTCTAGAAATTTCTGTTTGAGTATTTAAATGCAGACCCAAAAGTTAGTAAAATATATAGAGATTTGGACATAGACATAGATAGACTTAGACATCGATAGACACCAACATTCTCTGCAGTTGGATTGACACTTTTATTTACAAACTACATCATACTAGATTGTGACCAATTGGATATAATATTCTGTGGATTCCCGTGAAGATTTCCGGATAAAGAAAAGATAAAAGATTGGACTCATATTTTGACAGTTAAGTTGACATTTCTTTTTGTGTAATACTTTTTGTAAACTAGTGTATAATAAATCTTGTTAAATTTTATTATTGATTTGTGTCTTTTGTTGGCTACAATTAAAAGGCGATTTTCTGACATAACAGAAATTGGGGGCTCAAGTCCGGGATAACGTTAATATCTTATTTTAAAAAAAATATTTGTTCAGTATTTTTATTAGAAATAGCCAACAAAATTCTACAAAATGGCATTTGAAGCCGGTAAATTTTGAAAACGCCAGACCTGGAGAAGTTTGATAATTTAAAGAAAGAGGAATTAGTGTTGCTTGCTAAACATCTGAAATTAGACTTTAGAGTATCTATGAGAAAACAAATTATAAAAATTTGGTAATAGACAAATTAGTTGACACAGAAATTTTAGGTGAAGAGGCTCTTGATCTTAAGGTCGAAAATGTTGACGCTATCAAATTAAAACAGCTTGAATTAGAACATGAACTTAAATTTAAACAATTGGAAAAGAAAAAGAAGAAAGGCAGGCAGAACTTGAAATGAAGGAAAGGTTAGAGATGGAGAAGATGAAAGAAAAGAAAAGAAGATGAATTTAAATTAAAACAGGCAGAACTTGAAATGAGGGAAAGGTTAGAGATGGAGAAAATAAAATTGAAATGGTCAAAGGAGAAAGTAACACTAATGTACAGTCGAAATCAGAACATTTTGATGCAGCAAAAATATACGTTTGGTTCCCAGATTTTGTGAAAAACAGTCGATAAATATTTTCCACAGTTTGAAAAATTGCTCATAATTTGAAATGGCCGAAGCCTTTTGGACTACAATGCTGCAAAGTGTTTTTGAGGGCAAGGCCGCTGAAATTTACTCAGCACTTTCATCCGAACAAAGTTCTGATTATGACACGGTTAAAAGGAAGTTTTGAAAGCTTATGAGCTAGTGCCAGAAGCATATAGACAGAAGTTTAGATCTTATAAAAAGTTTGATTCACAAACCTATGTTGAATTTGCTAGGGAAAAAGAAGACCTATTTGATAAATGGCTTACGTCAAAGAAAATAGATAACAATTTTAAGAACCTAAGACAACTGATGTTATTAGAAGAGTTCAAGCAGTGTGTTCATTTAGACTTAAAAACACATTTAGATGACAAAACTGTTGAGACATTACAAGATGCAGCTGTTATTTCCGATAATTATACCCTTTCACATAAGAGAAGTTTCAAAGGTCAAAATTTTAATACTTCGAGTGGAAATTACAAGAATCCAAGCACTGAGCGTACTGATAGTAAGCCTGTTGCACAGAATAAGAGACAGTCTAGTTATAATATGTCTAGTCCAAAGTTTGAAACTTTTGAGAAGAAGTCACTGACTTGTGCTTATTGTAAGAAGAATGGTCACCTGATGGCTGATTGTTTTAGACTCCAGAAGAAGAATGACAGAGATAATAAGCCCAAGACCAGTGCTTGTACGACACCCCGTGTTACCAATACGTTGGAATGTCCTGCGAGTCAGGCGTTTAAGTCCAGTTTTTGTGATTACATGGAGGATTATATACCCTTTATGTCTGATGGGTTTGTTTCTATTGTTGATAATACTACTCTTCAGCCTATTAAGATTTTACGGGACACTGGAGCTTCTCAGTCTTTATTGTTAGAAGGTGTGTTGCCTTTGTCCGAGGAGACTTCTGTTGGTGCCTCCGTTTTGTTACAAGGTGTGGAGTTAGGTTGTATAGATGTTCCCTCCATCGTATTTATCTGAAGTCAGATTTGATAACTGGACCAGTTGTTGTGGGTGTTCGTCCTAATCTCCTTGTTGAGGGTGTTTCATTATTGCTAGGAAATGATCTAGCTAGGAACAAAGTGGTTGCTGAACCAATTGTTACCAGTGAACCGGTGGTGGATGTTAAATCACCTGAAGATGATGCTGAACTGTATCCAGCTTGTGTCGTTACTAGGGCGATGGCTAGAAAACAGCAAAATGAGGATTTGCAAGAAGACCAGTTTGATTACATGGACCTTTCTGATACCTTTCTAGCCGACATTGAAGGTCCCAGTAGCTCAGAGAAGGCCGTAATAAGACCACCTAGTATAAGCAAGAATGTAATTATGCCATGGCCAGACGTAAACAGCCATTCATTAGACCGAAGGAAATTTGTCGAAGAACAAAATAAAGACCCTGAGGTTCTTCAGCTCCGCCAGAGGGCTCAACCACAGGAAGAAGCAGACAAAGTGGCCGAATGCTATTACCATCAAGACGGCATTTTAATGAGAAAGTGGAGGCCCCTGATGCTACTCCAGATGAGGAATGGAGAGTGGTATACCAAGTGGTGGTGCCTAAAATCTATAGGCAAGACATTATTGGTCTTGCTCATGACACCCCCTTGGCTGGACACTTAGGTATAAGGAAGACTTGCCTTAAGATCTTGCAGCATTTCTACTGGCCAAGACTTAGAAATGATGTCGCAGAATACTGCAAATCATGCCATATATGCCAGGTTGTTGGTAAGCCTAACCAGAAAATACCACCAGCACCACTTCTGCCTATTCCAGCCTTTGAAGAACCTTTCAGCCGAGTACTCATTGATTGCGTTGGACCTTTACCGAAAACCAAGACCGGAAATGCGTATTTACTGACGATCATGTGTACCTCCACTCGTTTTCCTGAGGCTATTCCGTTAAGGAATATCAAGACACCTACTATTGTCAAGGCTCTGATCAAATTTTTCACGCTAGTAGGACTTCCAAAGTCTATACAGTCCGACCAGGGTTCAAATTTCATGTCAGGTATATTTCAGCAAGTCGTGTACCAGTTAGGGATTGCTCAGTATAGGTCAAGTGCTTATCATCCAGAATCTCAAGGTGCCTTAGAACGTTTTCATCAAACATTGAAGAACATGATCAGAACTTTTGTCTTCAATTTGGCAGGGATTGGGATGATGGTGTTCACTTTTACTTTTGCGGTCCGAGAGGCTGTTCAAGAATCCTTGGTTTTAGTCCCTTTGAGTTGGTATTTGGTCATACTGTAAGGGGACCTTTAAAATTGATAAAGGAAAAGTGGCTTACTGAACACACTGACTTGAATCTTCTAGACTATGTATCTAGATTTAAAGAAAAATTGTATACTGCTTGTCAAATTGCTCAGAACAATTTAAAACTGTTCAGAATAAGATGAAAATATGGTATGATAAAGATGCCAGGGACAGATTTTTGAGCCTGGTGATAAGGTACTTGTATTTTGCCAGTCCCTGGACATCCATTACAAGCTAAATATTGTGGTCCTTATACCATAGAGAGTAAAATCAATTATTTGAATTATATTGTAAAACACCAGGTCGGCGTAAACAAAATAGAGTGTGTCACATTAATATGTTAAAACCATATTTTGAGCGTACTAATGAAGGTGAGAATAAACCAGTTGCCACTTTAGCCATGGTTAAATTGGAGAACAATCATGACAAACCAGGTGTAATTGAACCACCTTTTAGTTCTAAAACTATGGAAGAGACAGTTAGATTGAAAAATTCAGAAATTTTGTCAAATTTAGATTCAAAACTTGCACATCTGTCTTTTGATCGTAGAGAAAATTAAAAGCCTTGGTATTTTCTTTTAAAATCTTTTTCCAGATGTGCCAAACAAAACCACTGCTGTTTGTCATGATGTCGATGTTGGTGATGCTTCTCCAATTAAGCAACATCCTTACCGGCTCAATCCACTCAAACTTGAATTTATGAGACAAGAAATTAAATATATGCTTGACAATGATATTATTGAGCCGAGTAACAGTGAATGGAGCTCTCCTTGTCTGCTTGTGCCCAAACCAGATAAAACCTTTCGTTTCGTAACTGATTTCAGAAAAGTAAATTCTGTTTCAAAATCTGATTCCTATCCGATTCCAAGGATAGACGATTGCATTGATAATATTGGAAAAGCAAAATTTGTGAGCAAATTTGATTTATTGAAAGGTTACTGGCAAGTCCCATTGACACAGAGAGCTCGAGAAATATCAGCTTTTGTCACACCAGATGGCTTATTTCAATATACTGTAATGCCGTTTGGCATGAAAAGTGCTCCAGCTACATTTCAAAGAATGATCAATAATGTTATAAAAGATTTAGACTGTTGTTATGCTTATATTGATGATCTTATTGTATGTAGTGATAGCTGGGAAGAACATTTAACACATTTATATGATACTTTTGATAGATTGTCACAATCAAATTTGACTGTTAATCTTGGTAAAGTGAATTTTGTCAGGCCACTGTTGATTATTTAGGGCATACAGTTGGCCAAGGTCAGTGAAACCTATTACGGCTAAAGTGGATGCAATTACCAAATTTCCTCCTCCTACAAATAAAAACAACTTATGAGATATTTAGGCATGATTGGATTTTACAGGAAATTCTGTTCAAATTTTGCGACTGTTGTTCAACCATTGACTCATCTTTTACGGAAAGATTCTAAATTCATCTGGAGTGAAAATTGTCAAAACGCTTTTGAAAATAGCAAATCACTTTTAATTAATAGTCCAGTTCTGATCACTCCAGACTATGAAAACAATTCAAACTTGCCGTTGACGCAAGCGATGTAGGAGTTGGAGCTGTTTTATATCAAGAGACAGATGATAATGTTGAAAACCTATATCATATTTTTCTAAGAAATTAGATAAACATCAGAAAAATTATTCAACTATTGAAAAGAGTGTTTTGCACTGTTGTCTGCACTTCAACATTTTGATGTATATTTAAATCCCACTGTGCATCCTATTCTTGTTTATACTGATCATAATCCTCTCACCTTCATACATAAAATGAGAAACAAGAACCAGAGATTGACTAGGTGGAGTTTATTGTTACAGGAATATGATGTTATTGTAAAACATATTAAAGGTAAAGATAATGTAATAGCAGATGCTTTATCTAGAACTTATTGAAACAATTTGTATATACTATGTATTTTGTACATATTATTCATGAAAAGTTTTTGTTACACTCAAACTTTTTTTTAAGGGGGGAGGTGTTATGATATTGTAACTATTATATTTATTTGTGTGGCCTAATAATGTTTACATTGTTTTATATACATTGTGTACAAAATAAAATACATTGTGTTACAACTATGCAGTTTAGAATTCACTGGAACATTCATTGATACTCATGGAATGATTAGAACTTTCTATTTCACTTACATAACGTTTCCAGAATGATCATAACAAAGATGCGTAATTTATATTTCTAGCGTTGTCTAGAAATTTCTGTTTGAGTATTTAAATGCAGACCCAAAAGTTAGTAAAATATATAGAGATTTGGACATAGACATAGATAGACTTAGACATCGATAGACACCAACATTCTCTGCAGTTGGATTGACACTTTTATTTACAAACTACATCATACTAGATTGTGACCAATTGGATATAATATTCTGTGGATTCCCGTGAAGATTTCCGGATAAAGAAAAGATAAAAGATTGGACTCATATTTTGACAGTTAAGTTGACATTTCTTTTGTGTAATACTTTTGTAAACTAGTGTATAATAAATCTTGTTAAATTTTATTATTGATTTGTGTCTTTTGTTGGCTACAATTAAAAGGCGATTTTCTGACATAACAAAATGTTTTTACAAAATCCGCTTCTGTTTATCTTTTGAAACAAAAAGTTAGGTATGTCTATCCAAAGGATAGAAATGTACAAAAATCGAAATTTTAGTAAATATCTAAATGTTCGATCCCATTTATCTTTTAAAGTAGCACATGAAGGTATATTTTTATTACAGATTTGAATTGCTTAGGTGAAAAAGCTTGTATGCAAATTTTCGTCAAAAATTCACCGTGGGATCGAAACTGTATCGTATGCCCTTAAGTCGACATGTCAGATATCAAAACCAGTACCTCAATGATGCATGCAGTATTTTTCATGTGGTCTTACTCGTAAATAAAGTGAGAGAAAAGCAAACGCTAATATATTCAGCTCGTCTCGTATACGGAGTCCATTGATTCCAGTTGATTGTGGTAACTATTTCAGTCCATTGAGAGTAATTTTGTTGCGGATATATGGGAGTTGGGTGTGATAACTTTGATTTCATGGTTTTAATTTACTAGTATTCAATTGCATTGATCGATTCGTTAATTCAAGGATTGAAGAGATTTTAAAATAAGCAACGTATTGATGATGTTGTATTTTTCCATTTTACATGTTATCTTCTAAATGGCAAAACAATGCATTTCGAACATTAAAAACAAAGATGTGTTACAAAACAAATCCTGTTCTATATGTGAGCTTTATAAACGAATTAAAAAGAAAGGCTAAATCGTGTAAGTTTAACTTTAGTAAAATTAGATGAAAGTAGACCCGAGTTGAATATCGAATAATAGTAGGAAAATCATTGATTGTATGCTAAATTTGATTTTATACTGATATTTTTAGCTGTTAAACAAGTCTGGAAAACAGGCGGTTAATAGCATGATGGATATTTTCCGCCATATGGACAATCATATCAATACATTAAAGAGTGAAAAAGAATTTCTTACCAGACAGCTTCAAAGAATTGACACAAAAACTTACAGTCATCAAGGTTCGAAAGATAGAATGATTGTATTTTGTGAAGCAGATACTCAACCCGAAACAGACGAGGATTTATTATTATCAATTTCAAATGAATCATTGGGTAGTAGAAATAGAGAACTGGAGGAAGAAATTACAACTTTGAGAGAGCGGGTAAAGAACGAAGTAACCCAGACTGGAGGCAACATACTTACAAATGTTGCCTGTAAAGTATTCCTTCCACAAACAAAAGCGACAAGTATGTTCCATCCGGCACAGATGAACAAAATAGTCAAGTTTTGCAATCCGAGTATGAACAGCTTCTCAATGATAATGATATCCGCACTGAGGAAATTAGAAAATTAAGTAGTCAGTTGAATCTAGAGAAGCAGGAACATGTCCTAACCAAAGAACATACTACAAAAGAATCGAAGACTTTGAGAACCAAACAAAAACCTTACAGGGTCAATTGAGAAAGTCTGAGACGGATATAAATAAAATGGCACATGATATTGAAGAATTTCATGAAAAGTCTAAAAAGGACAAGGAAACGATCAACATGTTTAAAAATGAAATGAGTGAGAAAATCAATAAGATACAAGAACAAGAAACGCGAATCCAAGAACTCAGTAACGAAATAGAACAGAACAAAAAACTCATCAATGATATAATTACTGAGACTTCATCTAAAGATAAAAAAACAGAAGAATCAAATCTAATTATTGTTCAGTTGAAAGGAAAGCTTGATATTACTGAAAATCAATTACAGGAAATGCAACGAGCAAACACGAAACTCGACGATTGCAACGAGGAACTCCGTAATAAAAATAGCAGTGCTGAAAAGTCTTTGTTCGATCTTGAAAAACGTATGATAGACAGGGACGCAACGGTGAAAGATTTGGAAAAGAAATTGTCTCATTTGGATGAACAGTATAAAATAAGGGGTCAGACAATAGAACAAAAGAAAGCAGATCTTGAAGAACTGAGGAATCAAATACAAAACAAGGAATCAGAACTGACTTTAAATAAACAACAAATGGATAAAGAATTTAAACAGTTAAAAAATGAACTTTCATTGGAGGCAGTAAATTTTCGTAATGAAAAGTAAAACTAAAGATTTGGAGAATAAAGTGCTACAATTAGAAGACCAAATATCAGATCTTAACCTCATGAATAATAAATTAGAAACTGATTTAGAAATCAAGGAGACCACTGCAACACAAGAAAAAGTCAAGTTGCAAGAACTGTCAAATGATTACGGTAAGGTGTAATATCCAGGCCCAGGCATAATATTTGGTCGTTTAAAAATAATTGATTGATTGATTGATTGGTGTTAAATCCACTTTCAGCATTATTGGGTTTTCGTGATGGTCAGTTTTTATTGGTGGAGAAAGCCGAAGTGTCCAGAGAGAACTACAGACTTTCAGTAGGAAAAATGACAATCCTATAGTGTTTAAAAATGAAGAATATGTCTCATTGGCAATTAACCCACATCTTATTTTTGTATCAGTCCACAATGTATTGCACAGAAAACTAAAGAATGAGTTACACAATCCTGACCCAAACCTAAAATTGGTTCATGGTAAACTCAGATTGAGTTACACAATCCCGACCTTAAATTGGGTCATGGTAAACTCAGATACTCCGAAAGGATAAGCATTTCATACTCTACTTTGACACATGTAGTTGTACGCATGGCAAGTAAATAAAACGCTCATAAAGTCAATTCAGTAATGTTATAAACAATGAAAGGAGAACGGGACGGTGGCTTTGTCGATATAAACTTATACGTGATCATCTGTTTGACATATACCGGTATTCCATTACAGTACAAATTATGGTGGCGTCCATTAAAACTTTCAAGGAGAAAGATGATTGTCGATTTAACTTTATTCCTTTTTCTTTATTCACAATTGAATTAAATTGAAAAATAAAGTGTGTTTTATATCCAAATTTTTGGCATCTTTGAGCAACTAGTCTATTATATATGTCAACGATTGTTGAAACAAATATTATTATTCATGTACAAAAATGGTTTTATATTCATAACTGACCAATAAAATTCTCTTATCACGATTTCAGGTTCATTGTTGGAAAAGTATGAGTGTTTGAAACAAGAAAAGAGACACTTGCCGTGAAAACCAGAATGAAAAACGTAAGCTCGTATGGTAAATTTTTTTTCTTGTGTTACCATGAAAGGATTTTCAGTTTTGATAAAGTTTATTATAAACTGATAAAACAAGAACTTGTCCAATTGAACGTAGTTTGATTCAACATGCACTGGTAAATCATATAACTGCCCTTGTCAAATTAGCAATTGGGTAAAATGTATTGTTTAGTGTTCTAAACTTAATCATTGTTATGAAAATTCAGTCAATTAGAAAAGAAATTGCTTTCATTCAAGAACGGTTCAAATATGACTGAGAAAATAGATAAGGATCATAGCGCGCATTAATTGGGAACCTTGCATCACTGGCAACAAAGTTATCTGGAGAGGATCAAAATTAAATTAAATTAAGAAACACGTTCTCCACACAACAAAATGGGGACGAGAGCAGTCTCTGTTCCACAACGGCACCCGTCATATTCACTCATGATTATACATGTATATATAATTAATCGAAACAGTGGCACCGTTTTATCTGCTACGAAACGCTGACTTATCAAAAGTTTAGCAAAGCAACATCACAGCTGTTTCGAGCTGATTTCATAATGGCTATGGTCAAATTAGAGTTACAATTTTACATCAATCAAGTTTTAATAGTACTTGAATTCGTGACTTAATTAGTCACAGACTATTCTGTATAGATATCCAATTATAAAACACAAGATCTTGTGAATCACTTAAGGAGATATAAGCACTATAACGACAGGATCTGTTACAACATAGAATGAAAACTTAAGTAATATCTTTTATGGTCCGCTAAAGTCAAAAAAAAAACTGACACATGTTATGATGATGCAGGCCACAGATGTGACAGTTTATGTTTCAAAATCAATCATATCAAAAGATACATGTATAAAATTTGCATACACTACAATTATAAGTACCAATTGTGAATTTAAATATACAATACTTTCATTACAATCTGAACCGATAAGCATATTATGTAATAAGTGAAAAGACACTATTATTAAAATTGAAATTTTTGAAAAGTCAATCAATTAAGAGTTATCTCCCCTTGACTATTAATTTGTTAATAATAGTGTAACATCTCAACTTTTGGGAGCAGATACCGCCTCTTTTCATCACCTTTAAATCAAAAATGAAAGAAACTCTTTTCAAGGTGGAAGGAGGGGATTAAAATATTTTATGAAATTGAGAGTCACCAAATTTCTGTATGTTCTTCCTTCAGCAGCTATTTGAAAAAGAGGCTGCATATTGAAACATGTGCTTGAAGTAGCGCCCCATATCAATTACAAAATTCCTAAAAGTTTCAAATCAGATATACACCTATGTACTGTACAAAACTATTTTCTACATATTTCTAAAATTTACGAACATGATATCAAAAGTCTTACAATCAAAAGTTACAATCTTTCATTTTTACCATAAAGTCACTTATGCTGCACATAAGTGTATTTATGGTCCGCTGAAGTCAAATAAAAACTAACACATGTTATGATGATGCAGGCCACAGATGTGACAGTTTATGTTTCAAAATCAATCATATCAAAAGATACATGTATAAAATTTGCATACACTACAATTATAAGTACCAATTGTGAATTTAAATATACAATACTTTCATTACAATCTGAACCAATAAGCATATTATGTAATAAGTGAAAAGACAAATGTCATCAATTATTAAAATTGAAATTTTTGAAAAGTCAATCAATTAAGAGTTATCTCCCTTGACTATACATTTGTTAATAATAGTGTAACATCTCAACTTTTGGGAGCAGATACCTCCATGACGTATGAAGCTCTTATGGAGCTGAAAACGCTGCCCTAAAGTAAACCTGCATCAACCATCATCCTAGTAATGCAAATGATAAAACTTACGATTCTATGTACCGTTAATAAACAATTAAAAGTTATGCAACAAATGTATATACTAAAAGATACACAATTTATAGACATTGTGTTCAAAAACTGTTTCTAATTGATTGAACTGAAATAGATGAAATGATGACAAAATATACAGACATTGAGTCCCACAAATGTCCTTTATCCTAAAAGACACAATTTACAGACATTGTGTCCCCATATGTATCTTTTGATGCACATAAATCTTATACTAAAAAGACACAATTTACAGATATTGTGTTCTACCTATGTATCCACTTGATACAAACCAAACATATACTAAAAGACACAATTTACAGACATTGTGTCCTATCAATGTATCTACTTGATACAAACCAATCATATACTAAAAAGACACAATTTACAGACATTGTGTCCTACCAATGTATCTACTTGATCCAAACCAGTCATATACTAAAAAGACACAATTTACAGACATTGTGTCAAACAAATGTTTTACTTGATGCAATAACAGACCAAATTTGTTTACTATTGACTGAATTCTTACAGCAAAACATACATTCAATAATTGTATTAATACCTATTTTCCCTTCAAATAACCGTATTTCCTTATATATTGTTATTAGTTTACTGCTTAATATTACTAAATGCAAATGGGAGATTTTAAGATTCCAGTGCTAGCAAGCTGGTTTCTGCCAATTTCTTCAGTAAAATTTGGTCATTTCAAAGGTAAACGGATGAATTCTGGGTTTTAGGTTGTCCTTGTATCAGCCTAAATGAGCGTCATATTTCACCTTTCCCAATTGCCCACTGTTTCCATATAAACATGAACTGTTATTCTGTATGCGATATGTAATGAGCTGTGACCCACAAGCCCTGTACAAAATATAAAATAATAAACGGCAGTAATTCATTCACAAAATATATCATATCATGATCAGTTGTGAGACAGATAAACATGACTCAAGGTTAGAAATTTGACCTGATTGTCTAATATACAATTTGAATGCATCAGATTTCCATCTACCTAAAGTTCTTATAGTTTCTGTGGACAATCCTTTTGCACTTGCGTCGGTAGCAAAGCATATCCTGAAACTATGAGGTTTGTAATATGCTCTGCTGAGCCCACAAAGTTCAAAGCACCATTCAAAGCATGTTGGAATAATTGTCTAGAAACAGCTTCTCCACTGGAGTTGAGAAATAGAGGACCTGTTGTGTTTGGTCTCAAAGTTAAGTAACTTGTAAGTGCCGTTACTGCACAAATATTGTCATTTTATTCTTAGCTATTTCTAAATGGAATTGTTTTCATTTGAATGTTTGAAGTCCATGAAATTGATAACTAATTTTTGTGTAACACAATGGCTTGACTTAAACTAATTACATGATTGTAATTTTTGTTGTTGACTGTCATCTCACCAATTCTTAAAGAGCATGGTATGCTAGGGTGAACATTGCTTTGAATAGAATTTGATCATACCTATTAGATATTGTCTGTTTTAATGCATCTATTAATTGATTCAAAACCGTACTAGTGATTGGAAGTCTCATATCTTGATTTCTTCCCTTATGCACTGATTTCAGTACCTTATCAATAATGAATGAATCAGTTGGATCAGGCCAATTATTAATTTTTGTGTAAAACAATTGCTGATTTGTATGTTGAGATAGAACTTGATGCAAGATCTTTGTTTTTCAAATGTGCTATAAATAATATGAGATCTGAACTAGTAAGTGGTAACTGAAATCTAATGCCATATTCTTCAGCAAAACTCTTATAGTGGATAAGTGCTCTTCTATAAGTTTTTATGAGGAGTCAGATAAGATGTTGTTAAAATTTGATTTAAGGGTTTCTGTAGCTTGGCAAATCTGGTAGATTGGGAACTGGTTTGGGAACAGTGTCTGCCCATGGTGCTAACCGATGAAATTTCTGTACCTGTTGACGAGAAAGTGCATCTGCCAATACATTTTTTGAACCATATATGTGTTTTGCCTTAAAGTTCACATTGTTTCTCAAGCAGTGTAGAACTAGTCTCCTTATTAGGAACATAATTAACGCATCTTTAGATGTTTGTTTATTAATTACAGACACTAAAGCTATATTGTCTGTATGAAAATTTATGCACTGGTTTTCGAATTGGTGGCCCCATATTTCAACTGCCAAGACTATGGGATATAGCTCTAAAAGGCAATATTTTGTTTTTGCCATTTTGTGTCCCATTTGCCTGAGAACCACTGTGAACCAAACAAAGCACCATAACCGTATGTACCAGAGGCATCTGTAAACAAATGTAACTGATCAGACGTTAACCAACGGTCTGATAAAATCAATGACTTCCCATTAAAATTTTTCAAAATTTTTTCCATTTATTTAGATCTTGCCTAACTGATTTTGTCATTCGTATTCTATGAAAGGATTTTTGACCCCAATTGTTAAGAGTATTAGTCTTCTCAGGAATGCCCTTCCTGGTATGACAACTGCACAAGCAAAGTTGAGTGTACCAATGATAGATTGAAGTTCCTCAATGTAATTTTTCCTTTTGTAACACTACGGTTATAAGATTGTGACATTTTGCAAGCTTATCAATGGAAGTCTAACTTCCATCAACCTAGTGTCTATTTTGTAACCAATAAAACTCATGACCTGGGATGGCTGGAATGTTTTTCCTTAGAAATTGGTATACCCATATCTTTACAAATTGCAAGAAAACGTTCTAATTTTTCTTACACCCATCTTCGGTTTTGTCGACTATCATAAAATCATCTAAAATATGCACGATGTTTGGAATAAGTACTTTATTTTTGCGATCCATTCAAGTGCTGTGCTAAAATTCTCAAAATTTGACAACTAGAACTACAACCCACTTGCAGATTGTTATCGTAATAGTATTTCCCCTCCACATGAAGCCAAACAGTTTGTATTGTGATTCTTTATAATTCTAAATGCACTGAATATGTCAGTTTTGCACAAAACTTTTTCTTCCTACGGTCTTAATCAGTTCTATTGCATCTTGAATGGAAGCATACTGTACGCTGCATTTGTCTTGTGGTATGTTGTCATTGATTGATGACCCTTCAGGGAAAGATAAGTGGTGGATCATTCTATATGTCCCAGGCAGTTTCTATTCTGCTAGTCCCAGAGGGATAATTGCATTTCTGTAAAGGTTTTGAATCAAAGGGCCAACAAATCTATTTGCATTAATTTCATTTTGAATTTTTGTCTAACAATATCCGGTTTAGTCTTTGCTGATAATAAATTATCAACTATATTATGATGAACAGAACCTCTGAATCCCACATCGAACCCATATTTGAACCCCTTAACTATGTAATTGTACATTTTAATATTATATCCTTTTAACCAATATCCAAGCCTGTCAACCTTAACTGGTGTATTGCTATTAGAGTTATGGTTAACATCATTTTCTGGTGGGGACAGTTTTTCTGTCCTTGGGGAAGAAGTGTCGTCTCTGTTACTAGTTAGGAGGGTCCCCGAAAGGGCTGGTTATTCCCGCCTTGAATCTTTTTGAGTTATTACTGGTTTGTGTGAACTTAAAAGGAAGCCGAACTGTTTTTTTTGCATGTTGAGAATGAGTGGTTGAAACCACAATTGAAACATCTGTGTTGAAACTTGCATTTATCACCAAACTTACAATATAAACCCTTATGAAATGAAAAGCTTACTCCAACTGGCCAGCGAGTATTACCACTTTTGTTGTTGTCATTCCTAGATTTAACATTTACTTGCAATTTTGCTCTGAGATATAGCTCTAGGTATGCACACCTCATTGTGCTTCTCCTCTTTCTAATAGTTTCCTGAATTCAATATCATAATATTGCCAGTTCCCCCCTTCTCTTGACATTTCCAGGATAATTTCCATATGGTGGGGAATTACAGACCCTAATTCAGGGTTTTTTGTACAAATTATTGCTGTAAATTTATTCCAGGCTGATAGCCATTGGTTTAGGGTTAATGTTTTCTTGTTTCGCTCTTCTGTAATTGACAATTCTGGGTTGTCAGCCCCTTGAACAAGTTATAATCTATATTTGGTCTCGTCATTATCAAAGAGGGAATGGAAGTCAATGTACCTTCCTGCCCATATTTGTTGTTTTATTTTATCCGGTATGTTGCCCCTGTTTTGAGAGAGCAACTGACAAAGGCTGATTGCCCTCCAACAATTTGTTTATCAACTGTTGGTTGTACAGCCAGAACCTCTGGACTGACAACCACATTGTTATTGTCATGGTTTTGCTCTCCATTACATGTACCTTGAATTTTTCTGTTCAGAGTGTCCACATGATGTTGGACCTCATCCTCCTGAACATCTGAATTGCCATTATTAAAATATTTTATGAAATTGAGTGTCACCAAATTTCTGTACGTGTTCTTCCTCTGGTAGCTATTTAAAAGAGGCTGCATATTAAAACATGTGCTTGAAGTAACGCCCCATATCAATTACAAAATTCCTAAGAGTTTCATGTCAGATAAACACCTATGTACTGTACAAAACTATTTTCTACATATTTCTAAAATTTACAAAACGTGATATCAAAAGACTTAATACAATTAAAAGTTACAATCTTTCATTGTATCATAAAGTCACTTATGCTGCACATAAGTGTATTTGTCTTTATCAGAGCTAAGCTTCCATAGCGTTTTAAAGCAACCACAATCAGATCAAACTGTCGGCGGTATCGTGTCACTTCTTCAAACTGAATTCCCCGTTGCTGAACTAGAAATCCTGCAAGAATCTAAAAGAAGCAAGAATGTTCCTTTATTGGTTGTGTTATATAATCTCTCTAGACTGACTGATGATGCAACGGAGCTCTGAATGGAGTTGAAGGTTTGAATATTTCGATTCTAGTTTGTTTATTTTCTCAAAATTATGTTAACATTCACAAAACACCATTATTTTACTAAATGCTTACCGAATATTAAAAAGAAACATGAATTAGATGTGCAAGATCATAACTAGGCAAAATTTTAACGATGAAGAAAAAGATGAATGTATGTTCCTCATTCAGTGGCATGAACATTTGGGACGAATACAAAACATAGAAAAAACTACAGAAAAGATAACATTATTTTTCTTAAACATGATTTTTTTCTCTTAATCATTTTGCCATATGTGCCACATGTGGAGCAGGGTCTGCTTACCCTTGCGGGGCACCTGATATCACCCCAGTTTTTGGTTGGGTTCGTATTGCTCAGTCTTTGGTTTTCTACTCTGCGTTTTATGTATTGTTGTTTGTCTATTGTACTTATTTTAGCCATGGCGTTAATTGTCAGTTTATTTCGACTTATGAGTTTGAATGTCCCTTTGTTATCTTTCGCCTCACTTATATTCAACGAATAGTAAGAAACATTCCGTGATTCGTAAGGCATTTGGTTCATTTAATTTCTATATGAATGAAATATACCTATTAACAAATGAACAATCCATGTATTTAATCGACTTTTTCTATTCTGAAATTAATATCAATCATTTATACCTATAATACAGCTATTTGATTGTAAGTATTTAGTTTTTTCTTATATTGAAACGTTTTGAATAAATTTAGTTAACATATTTCTATATTTATTTCAGCTGCTTCTGACGTTGCTTTGGTGGTTCTACATTCAAAAGAAATTAAGAAACCAAGCGAAAAGATTCTGACGGAACCAGACTTTAAAAAGTTGGCCATTATAGTGGACATAAGTTTTTTGTCAGCTAAAGGAATAATATCCAACGATACAACTGATAATGCTATAAAACAACTTTCTGCATTTATAAACAAATTTTAACGATTATTATATTTGAAACTTGAACCTCTTATATTCAGACAGGCTATGCCGAGGCGAATACAGAACTCAATGCGGGTTTAGTACATTTTTCTGATATTTTACTTCCGTTCCGCCTTTATAAGAAAATTTTTTTTTTCGATGATCCCTTCCTCCCGCTCCCCGTCTGAAAATCTTAGATCTTCCAAATGTTATATACGAGAAATCTCTGTCTGATGCTTGCTATCATACTTTTGATTCATGTAACTTGTATTAATATATAAATCATATACTTATGTCATATATTGATAAAAACATACTATAGTAACTGCGAGTACTCTCAGATCTGTACTTATTGGGGTTTTTTTTGTGGGGATGTATAAATACCCTACCACGTCCGATTTTAGAAGATTTTCTGCTTTGTATCGATCTGATGAGTTAAGCCCTTTTCAACTGATTTTTATAGTTTGTTCCTATGTTACATACTATACAGAGGGTTTGGCGTCAGCAAACATCTTTAACCCCGCCCGATCTTTTATGTTCCTGTCCCAAGTCAGGAGCAGTGGTGGTCGTTGGTTCATTTCTGTCATATGTGTTTTCGTAAATTATTTTGTTATAAATTAGGCCATTTGATTTCTCGTTTGAATTGTTTCACATTTTTCATGTCGGGGCCTTTTACAGCCGATTATACGGTAATGGTTTTTCACATTGTTGAAGGCCGTACGATTGCCTATAATTGTTCAGTTCGCTATCATACCACATCTCTTTATTTTTATTACAATATAGTTTCAACAGATTAGACGATCTGGAAGTCAGTTACCGATTTTAAATGTCATATTCCAAGCTGTAAATTGCCTTAGATTATATAGGTTGTTAACATCGCTTCTTCATTTTATACAAACCATCTAAAAATATCGTTGGAAACTCCTCAAGCGTAAACTTTGTGAGGTTTCTGTTTATAAGGCGGTGTAAATCGCTGGAATGAAAACAATCAGTTGGACAACTCTAAGGCAAAACTAGACAAACGAAGATAAAATAAACAAAATTTTATGAACTTCAAAGAGCAAGCATAAAAATGTATTGCATGAAACTGTAATACATGCATTAGCTTAATTACTGTGATCCACAAACCCGGATGCCACCTATTACCGCGTGTGGACACTAGGTAAAGAAATAGGCATCACCACCCGGAAGGCGAATGACACTTTTTTTTAACTATATATTAAATGCATATACATTGTAACTGTTTAGATGCTTTTCCAATGTGCCTCTTGATTGACTTCGTTATTTGTAATTACATGTATATGTATTACCTAAAATTGCCTACAAGTACATAGCAGCTTTTCCTATCTCTGAAAACTTCCGAAATACTGAAAATATTTCAAATGTGGCATATTATTTTACTGGCTCTCATAAATAAAAAGTCTTAGTGTGATATTAACACTATGTACATTTCGGCAATAAAGTTTATCGAAAGGTTGTAGGTATTTCTATGGACATCAATCGTGCCCCTTTAATAGCAGACTGCCTGTATTGTTATGAATCATGGTTTATAGCAAAACTCAGTAAACAGCCGTCTAAATTTTTCGTTAAATAATAAAGAATTCTTAAAACATACTGCCGAATAAATTAAATATAAACAGCAATAATTTTGATTAATGTAACTTGACTTTGGTTATTGGACTATTTACTTTCGCTTCTCAAGATTTTGCAATGTCGTGTCATTTAGTTTTATATATATATATTTTTTTTCTGCATCTCGCATTCAATGGCAGTATCTTTCCAGTTACTATTTATGCGTTGCGTCTAAATATGAATTTTAAAACTTAATAGTGACTGGATAGGATGAACAAATCCTCAGTCTCAAGAAACAGAAAAGGAAGAAGACACCTCAAAACAACACCCGATACTTGACATTTCGGCTTATAAATAAAAAACACAGATTAGGATAGTACCAATTTAAGGTACAGAAATTTCATTGAAACAATGACAAATATTTCGTTCTTTCATAAAACACTCGTGGGTTTGAACGGAAAGAAATAAAACCCAAAAACAAACCAGATAAACACAGTAGATAGTTAATGAAAGAGTTGCACCTTTTACGTTTCACATAGAAATAAAATATTCAATGCCGGTAGAAGTAGCATTGGCGCAAATTCGTTTTTGGCGCATATTAATATCGGTCGTAGATTTTCACCCAGATAAAACCCGACTATCGGTAATCACACGTAGTACATCACCGGCATTGAATATTCAATTTCGGCCGATATCTATTTACACCAAAGATAAATTCATTTGCACCAATGCTACTTCTGCGCCACTTCATTATGAAAACTATAGGTTTCATTTGCGCCAATGAAACAATCATACAATGGCGCCAATTATATTAAACTATTTATTTTTACTTATATATATCTACTGAATTATTTTAGAAGGTCGCTCAGATAGCATATCAGTTGCTTTTGTTTGCATGCTCTTCTCAAAATCTTTCTTTCTACTTTCTGAGTATTATTTTCATGTACAATGGTATAATTCCCCACTCAAAATAAATGTACAAGATTCATCTGTAAATATTATAGCACAACACAACTTCACTGTACATTTCCATCTAATTTCTCCATTTTTCTTATTAAATGCCTGACGGAATTTGTAATCTTCTACAACCGGATGATAGATTTCTCCTTTGTCAGACTATATTTTCTTGAACAATATATCATACATCTTTACATGTGAAAATTATTCTATTAATGAATAATGTATTTATTGGTGAGTGTTTTTAGATGAGCGGTTTACTTTTCCCCGCGAAATCAACGAAAATTGGTATCCCACGAATATTAATGAATCCTAAGTAATATATGATAAAAACAGTAGTTGACCTAATTTATAGCCTTACGGAACTCCTGTCTTATACATTGCCATTGTTTGAAGTTTAATTGTATATTGATACAACTTGCTCTATGTTGCTGATATAGTCCTTGACCAAGTTAAGAAGATAGTTTATTTCCTATTATCAAAGTTTTTGTATTCAGTCCAGATCACAGTTTTTGCATTTAACCAAAATGCCAGACTCTATTTAAATATCGGAATATATATGACATAAAAAAACATAACAGTAGATACGGCAAACCTGATGAAGATTTAATTAACAGTAGAAGGATCTTTGAGAAATACAGAGTTGAATGCGCATTTGAATAAGTCATGTGATATACAATTATAAAAAAAAAATTAAACTACCCAACAAAACTCATTAAAGATTTGACAAATCCTCTTTCTAAAAATATGCGAAGACCCTAGCAAGTTTCTATTTTCTTATATTTTTTTTTTAGTTTTGCCTACTTGAAATGAAATTGTTGAATAAAATCAGTAAATGTTTATATACAGAACCTAAGGCGCCTTTCAATACGACGAATTAGGCCCCTTGTCTGTTTTCAATGTTTTAAATGCATCGTTGATATCTTGCTCAGTTATTTCCAGATAAGAAACAGTGGAATTGCACATGTAGTTTCAATGGTTAAAGTTGGTGTATCAAGATTAAAATCTTAAATATATCTTTTTAAAAAAATATTCATTTACAAGATTTACTTACCAAGGCATTTAGTCATTTCAAGATAAGACGGAACGGAATTGCACATGTAGTTTCGATTTTTAATGTTGATGTATCAAATTTAAAGTCAACAATATATCTTATTGACAAAAACAATCTTTTACAATATTTACTTTCCAAGGCATTTAAGAAATGTTTAGGAATGCGGTGATTTAAGTTTCGGTTAATTCTATACCATACCTCTGAATCGGTTTAAAAAGAGTAAACAACGCGTTGGCTCTTTATATAAAAAAATATGCACGGCATATTTTATCATATAGATAATTTTGTGAGTGTTCAAACCTGTATTTATTTTTAGAAATTGTTGCTTTTCTTTCCCTTTAGTTCTGTCAGGAACTGATTTCGAATTCTTGTTTCCAATCTGATTTCCGACATTTTTTTAAACAAAAGTTTAATTAGTTAGTTTTCTCAATTGAATTTTTCATGTCGGGGTCTTTTATAGTCGACCATAAGGTTTGGGTTTTCTTAGTGTTGAAGGCCGCACGGTTGCCTTTAATTGCTTACATTCACTTTATTTAACTTTTGTTGATAATTGTCTCATTGGCAATCATACCATATCTCCTTATTTTTATATTTATCGAAAGTTCGGACAAGAAACAGAATAGAAGGTATATGTTTCCATAAAGAAGTTCAATACCGGTAAGTCTTTCAAAAAGTAATTATAATTTTCGTTTTGAATGATATGAAATTTGTATTTCTATGTGAAAAGAAATTTCAAATGTAGGTCTTTTTATTTAGTTGAGGTACTTTAAAGTTTACAAGTGTTGCAAAATATAGACACCGTCAGCTTTGTTGATCGAATTAGATTACTTCTGAATCTATAAATATATTTATATAAGAGATCAAAACAGGATTTAGTTATAAATCATGCCATTGGTTTTCTCGTTTGAATTGTTAAATATTTTGTAATGACGGGGCTTTTATAGCTTACTATAGGGTATGAGTTTTGCTCATTGTTGAAGGCCGTAGAGTGACTATGGTTGCGAACATGCTCGTCATTTGCATCTGTTGGATAGTTGTCTCATTATCAATCAATTCTATCATATCTCATCTTAAATATCTGTGTGATACCTTGGCAGGAAATGATCCATGAATAAAGTAAATCATTTGGATGATCCGATAACAATTTCGACGAACAAACAGGCGTAAATAAAGGCAACAGAAGTATACCGCTGTTCAATAGTCATAAATCGATTAAGCGAAAACAAATCCGGGTCACAAACCAAAATCGAGGGAAACACATCAACTATAAGAGGAAAACAACGACACAGCAGAAATACTGAACTGCTACAAAACAAACGCCAACGTACATAAAAACGGACTATTAGATAACAACTGCCATATTCCTGACTTGGTACAGCATATTTTAAGAAAAAATGTGGGTTGAACCTGGTTTTATGGCTAGCCAAGCATCCCACTTATATGGCAATGTTAAACATACTGCTAAAATGACAACATTACGTGACAGGAATACAGTACAAATAAACGAGAGAACACTCAGGATAGAAATACATAAATAAATAATATAATAGTACATTACAACATGTAAACGGACACTTTCCATTAATTTACGACAGTACACCGATATCACAATAGAATTATGAACTGTACGTCACACGAATGTATCAACGCCACAAAAGTGACGTCATAGATAAATTTCTAAAAATAGAATATAAAATTGGAATTAAGTTTGTAATGGTGTTATTTAATGTATTTTCTAACCATTACAAGAATATTAATATAGAATAGTGTTAGTAATGGTGTAATTATTTGTATTTTCTAACCATGTCGGTTTTCTTCTAAATCAAAACTGTGTAAAACAAATAAATCCTGTGCATATAGTTGCTTCAAACTAAAACCATATAAATGAACTAGCTGATTGATAATCTCAACTTTTACATTCATATAAAAATAAAATAGAATTCAAACCACAAACGATAAGACATAACACATTTAACAACCAGACTTACGAAAGACACATCATAACTAAATACATGAATGTGGGATGTATGAATACCGAGACACGTTTAATAGCAATGCGAATTCACACTCGGCAAAACAGTCATATTCGGGAATAGGTCACGTTCGGTACCAGACGCTTAGATGGTAAACCACAATCTAAGACGTGGTAAAATTGTCGTTAATTAGTTTAGACACAGACACATCGTATATCCCAACCAATTCGTGATGGTGTCCATAAAATTTTCGGAATGTCATTTTAATCTTTCCTCCTCATATCTCTGTTGGAGCACAATCCTGTTTATGAAGTCCGTATAGGGTAAACATACACGAGCGTAACGTATTATCTGAAATATGTTAACGCCATACGATCGAACAGAGGGTATGTTACTGCTGAAAAATGGGAAATTGATAATTGGGAAGTTGAAATCGTCCCGCTTGTCATAGGTTTTAGTAAGAAGTCGTCCATCTATGTCAATATTGAGGAAAAGATCATGGTATGAAGCAGTCCTTTTAGTATCAGTAGTATCCTTAATTTCAAGTTCATTGGGATATATGAGATGTAAAAGTACTGACTGAAATATGGGTTATTCAGTGAAAGGACATCATCAATAAATATGAAAGTAAAATTAAAGAATTTCGCAAGTTCCTTTTTCTTTTGTCTTTTAGAAGGCTCTGAATGAATTCTGATTCATACGAGTACAAAAACGAAACGACTAGTAGGGTGCACTATTAGTACCCATTGGAATACTGACTGTCTGTTGAAATATCAATCCTCCAAACTCAACAAATATCTTGTCGAGCAAAAGTCCAGTATTTTGATAATATCATCTTCAGTATATTTTCTGATAGAATCAGTGTGGTTCTTCACAAAATAAAATTATTACAACCCAAAACAAGAAATTTATATCTGCGATTCCCATTTTATAGAAAAACTCTGTTTAATGAGATTATTAAGTCGATCTTTCATTTGAGCATGGGGAATAGTAGAAGTTATCTAATTATCGAACTGACTTCTTTGTCTTACTCGGTTTTGGTTCGAGATGCAGTGGAAGCAAACAAAAATAGCTAGTCTTTTGCTAAAGAGAAAAAAAGTAAAACTCTTAAGTTTTCACTGTTGCAGTCAAGGTTATGTATAAAAGTCTTACAGTAACTTTTGGAATCAATAGTACTTGATAAGGATTATTCTAGACACATGCGTCGTACCCAAATAGAACATTTGGCAAATTCTAAGGTTTTGCTAAACATTTTAACTGTACAATATACAGGTGATTGTTAAAGAGTAATATGTATGTGCCAAAAATGTTTTTAATTTCATTATCTTCAAATGCCAAAATATGTCATTTCAAGAAAAACAATGTTTTCTATTCATCATGTGTGTATGTGTTTATGTATGTGTAAATTAAGTGAAACAATATAAGACCGGGAATATTACTTATTTTATTTCATTCAATTCAATTTCTTACATTGTCAAAGCGATTAATGGCAAAAGAATAACAAAAGATAAATATGTAAGAGATTATAAACAAAGCAAAGAAGTCAATATGGCAATACATATATACATAAATGTCCTGAATTAAGCCATTTAAACATAAAGCAAATCAATGAGTGAAAAAAAATATAGACGCAATTATGCAGTGATTCATTCTTTAAGTTTCATTTGTCAAAGTGTTGCGAATTTGAATTTGAAATGTTATCCATTTTTTTTAAATATGAGTACCCTGTATTTATTTAAAAAGAAGATGTGGTATGATTGCCAATGAGACAACTCTCCACAAGAGACCAAATGACACAGAAATTAACAACTGTAGGTCACCGTACGGTCTTCAACAAGGAACAAAGCCCATACCGCATAGTCAGCTAAAAAGACCCAAAATGACAAATGTAAAACAATTTAAACGAGAAAACTAACGGGCCTAATTAATGTCGAAATAATGAACGAAAAAGAATATGTAACACAGCAACAAACGACAACTACTGAATTACAGGTTCCTGACTTGGAACAGGTACATACAGCATGCGGCGGGGTTAAACTAGTTTGAAGGCGCCAACCCTACCCTAACCTGGGACTGTGGTGTAACAGTACAACATAAGAACAAAGTATAAAAATCAGTTGAAAAAGGCTTAACTCATCAGATGGATACAAATAGAAATACATCTAACAAAAACACAGAGTGGGCGTGGACGGATACTTATACATCCCACAACAAAAGACATTAAGTACAGATCTGAGAGTACTCGCAGTTACTGACAGCTAGTTCAAAGTTTGCCCGGATCGTTTTAAATTTCAGGGCATCTCCGTAAAATGAGGATGTACTATCCCGTTTGAAATAAGTTTTTACATGTACGACCAAACTACAAAACCAAATCTTTATATCTATGGAAGAATTTAGTAAAGGTTTGAAGTAATTTGTGAAACGAAATCCCTGACTTTATAATTTACCATCTAAAACGTCACAACAGACACGGGCATAGCGAACGAGTTGTGATATATAAACAACGTAAGATGGAGCATGCTTTTAACAAATTGATCTGCTGATATATTATAGCGTATTTTCAGAATTCGTATATATATATATATATATATATATATATAATATGAGAAGAATAATTTGTATAGCATTCAAGATTTTATTTCATTTTGACTACCACATGTCAAGATAAGATTCGTTTACATCTTACTGATGAAGGATATTAGTTATCCGAAATATCTAAAATTTGTTCATGATTTAATTATTTTTGGTGATGTTGTACCCTTTTAGACTTGTTATATATATAAACAAGTCTAAATTAAAACAACGTTCAAACCTATGATTGCGTTGAATAAAACCGCAATTTTATACGTGTGCATGCAAAACAAATTTCTTGTTAAAGGGTCTAAATACAGCACAAACAACATTTTCCAAAAGACCAAAAAGTGAAAAAGTATATTTTAACAAAACGCATTTGACTAACAGGTCGAACGACAAATGTTCTTAAACCCTGCTGACTGCCATTGGCGATTGCCAAATAAACGGATCACACACACATATATATATATATATAATGACTGAATAATAGTCAACAATAAATCTTACGGGGCGATGGATCATATAAATATGATACAGTACACTACAAAATATAATATATAACCAGTCTAAAGGGTACAACATCACCAAAAATGACAATAAACGAACAAATGTAAATATTTCGGATAACAGATATCCTTCATCAGTATGAGAACGATGTAAAATGAATCAGATCAAACTATTCTGATTATTAAACTATAGCAATCTTGATTTCTATACAATAAAAAAAAGTGAAACAGTTTTACCCGAACATCATATGTAGAGACGCTAATAAATTTTAAAATTTCAAAAACGACTCAAAGACATGCCTAAAATGAAAATAGTAATTAGAGATATGAACTGGCACAACTCTAAAATTCCAAATGACGCCAGTTAAGATGTTACAACAACTGTGTGTAAATTCATTCCCAAAAACAGCACTGATCGATATAAGCTGGTAAAATATGTCAAACAGAGGCTGCGTATTTATCATCCCAAATAAATAGCAGTTTTATAATGATAAGAAAAATAATAGTAAAACTTGGCTAAGGTTAAATAATTGGACGTGGATGCGTACTTGTACATCCCTCCCAAATGAAAAGAACCCTGGTATTTAAACTAGTAAAATTCCAAAATTCCAAAAGAATCCTTAAAACTGTAAGAGTCAAGTAAGGAAGCCGGAGTAACTGGAAACAAATGATGTCAGGAAAATGAGTGATGGTAGGAAAATGAGTGATTCATTCTATGTTTGTTTCATTTATGCCCTCTGGAAACTGTCCTTTGCTTTCTTTTCCAAAACCTTTCCCGAGCAAGTCTTTCGGCCCTTGACCAACCCTCGTTGTGGTCTATGATTGTGATTGTAAGGTTTTGAGATCTCAAATGACGACTTACGGGAGGTCGGGCTTGCAGGTGTAGTCACTTCGATGACCATTCATGCGTTTGTTGAATGGCTGTTCTGTCTCGCCAATATACTGCATGCCACATCGACACTGAAGAAGGTATACAACATTCTGTGTTTTGCAAGCTACATTACAAAATATAGTGTTCACAGACCCAGTGGAGTGGCAAGTAAATGTTTGAGTATTCTGTATTTGTTGGCAAGTCAGACATCGTCTGTTACCACGACTTGCACCATCCTGCAGTTGAACAGCTTTTATTAGAGGAGACGTCAGCTCTCACAAATAAGTCTTTCAGACTTGCTGGTCTCCAGCTAAGACAGGAGGATTGGGAAAGAACAATTGTGGGTGCTTGGCAATAGTTTGCCAATTGGCACGGATCAAACGTGAAAGGTTAGTAAAAGCGGGATTGTATGTTAAAACAAACGGAACTAATTTGCTGCGCCTCTTCTGTTTGTACTGTAATAGGTCATTGCGGCTGTTGTTATTAGCACACGCAAACCCCTTATCTATGTCCAATTTCTTATAACCTCGTTTGGTCAAAAACCGCGAAGTTCCTGTAACCGTTTAGTGACGGCCTCCTCAGAGGAGCAAATCCGCTTTACTCTGAGAGCTTGACTGTACGGGATACTTTTTGTACAGTGTTTGGGGTGACAGCTTTGGGAGAAAGGTACTGATGTTTTCCTGTAGGTTTACAGTAGAGATCTGTTGATATGACACCGTCCTTAATAGATGTAGTAGTGTCTAAGAAAGATATTTTGGAGTCGGAAATTTCATATGTAAATTTAATTGACTGGTGTGCGTTGTTTGCATGTCTGATAAAATATCCAATTTTGTTGGGATTCAATCCATTTCATGTCAACATCATCGATGAAACGGAACCAAGACAGAGGTTTGGATAAAGATGTTGAAATAATTTCTTTCTCTAATTTTCCCATGAAAATATTGGCGTATGACGGTGCCATTTTCGTCCCCATCGCTGTCCCGTTTATCTGAAGGTAAAGTTCACCATTAAAGGTGAAATTGTTGGATTTCAGAACCAGAGTGAGCAGCTGGACTAAACATTCGATAGGTGGTTCTAAGGTGTTGCGAGAGTCCCATATTTCCTTACACGATTGTATTCCATCATCATGAGGTATGTTGGTATACAATGAGGTGACATCTAAAGTGACAAGGAGGGTTTCTGGAGGAAGAGGGTTCATGGATTCCATTTACGAAGATAATCTGTAGTGTCTTGAATGTGAGAAGGAAGATTTTCTACATGAGATCTTAAATGAAAATCTACGAATTCCGAGATTTTCTCAGTCGGGTGGCCGTATATATATATAAACAGCACAAACAACATTTTCCAAAAGACCAAAAAGTGAAAAAGTATATTTAAACAAAACGCATTTGACTAGCAGGTCGAACAACGGATGTTCTTACACCCTGCGATTGCCAAATAAACGGATCAGAAAGATGTAACAAAATGGATCTTAACTATAAATTTAATACCAAACAGAAAACAATAAACTTGCGGAAAAGATGGTATACCGCAAACAAAAGGTGCAAAATTTAGTACACCATATTCAGATTTCGACAATTAATATCTCTTCAGTGATGTCAGGAATCGAAACGGTATTTGGAAGGCCATATGATTTACCTCAATTTATGATAGACTCTTGGTCTTTTGAAAATGTTGTTTGTGCTGTACTAAGACCCTCTACCAAGAAATTTGTTTTGCATGCACACGTAAAAATTGCGGTTTTATCAAACGCAATCATAGGTTTAAACGTTGTTTTCAATTTAGACTTGTTTATATTTTTCGTTTAGGCTTGTATTATATTTGCCTTCGGGTTTATATGATAAAACGCAAAAATTTGTACACCATATCCGGATTTCGACAATTAATGTCTCTTCAGTGATGTTAGGAATCGAAACGGTATTTGGAAGGCCATATAATTTACCTCAATTTAGGATAGACTCTTGAATTTTGAAAGAGTCGAAATAGGATGAACGGATCATATAAACCCGAAGGCAAATATAATACAAGCCCAAACGAAAAATATAAACAAGTCTAAATTGAAAACAACGTTCAAACCTATGATTGCGTTGAATAAAACCGTTATTTGTTACTATATAGGTACAAATAGTAGTTGTTAGTATTTAAGACCTTTGACAGACGTCGTGTTTATTTATACTCATTAAAAACCATTAGTCTCTCTGTTTTATTTTCTTATCTTTTTATTAAATTACATTAAATTTCAAAGTACAAACTAAATCTGTTTTCACACAAAACATAAAGAAATAAAATTGAGACGTGATTTTATTTGTCAAAGTGTTTTATTAATGTTGTGTTAAAGCATACATAAATCACTCTAAAACAGAAAACAAGAACGAAACGTAGCTCTTTAATTTTTACATTTCTTACCATTTATAGCCATTCAAACATTTTCTCGAAAGACTTGTATAAAAAACAGTTTTTTTTCAGATGTTTTTCCACAAATTTTTATAAATGTATTTTAAGAGAATTACAAAGATTAAGTACTTTATACAAACAATGCAGCATTTAAAATCAGCAGTGATACCTAAAAAGAAAATTAAGTTCTCACTTTAAAATGGAACATATTTTGACCAAATTGAATTTCAACTCAAGTTTTAATCACGGAATCATAATCATATTCTATATAACTCGTAATTTATCATTCAAAATTACGTTATAATTTGTCTCCAAGGAACTCGTCCAAGTAGTTTAGAAGATAATCGTCTGCCGCTCTCAACATCTGACGCAAGTTGTACAAAGCAAGAATGTTAACATTCTCGTTGATACGTTGTTCACTATTGATATTTTCATTGGTAGAACTGTATACGATGGTAATCTCAAAGAATGGGCCAGTTTTCGACTCGATCCTTAATGTCAGGGCTGTGAAAATACAAGACAAATTTTGTCTTATTGTCTCTGAGAGGCAATCAATTTTGTTCATCAAAATGAGCTGAGGAACACCTGAAAACAACAGAAGTGGCAATAATTGAGCTAAAACAGAAGTTGACACATTATATCTAATCTTTAAGTTAAATCTTTAAAAAAAATGGTTGTTTTTATTCTGTGGATGGATATAAAGAACACAAAACGGTATTATGTAAACGTAAAATACCGAAAATCAGTCAGAGATAAATGTTTATATATAAACAAATTCAAAGAATAATAAAGATATCTTCTGTTTACAACCACAAAACGTTCAATTTAAGTTGTTCATTTCAGAACACATGCAGTTGAAAAAGCGATTAACTTGCACAGGGTTATATTCAAAAGTCCTCTATATTAAAAGAAATTAAGATTATACATTGTTATAGGTCGGGTTCCAAGTGGTAAAATTGACTTAAGCAGGGTTAAATTCAAAAGTGTACTATATTAAAAGAAATTAATAGTATTATTACATGGTTTTGAGTCGCATTCTAAATGGTAAAACTGAAGTCATTCCTTTGAAAGTTTACGGACATCATCAATAGCGGTTGATTGTTATGGAATGTTTTTGTAAACGATGACAGCGGATAGGTTCCTATTGTCGTAACCACAATTCCGTCCCTTTTTCCTTGACTGTGACATCACTGAATGAAACCCGTCACAAAATTTACCGTACTTATCATGAGTAACACGACTGGAACCACTAATGGTACAAGATCTGGTTACTCTTTCGGAACACCTGAGATCATTTTTTTTTTGTAGAATGATAACAAGAAGAATTAAAAATCTCAGTCTCTTGGTTTTAAACGAAAAGCGTGTATGTTCAACAACAGAGGACATCCGATAAACCACCCTGATTAAAACAGCTCTTTATGCATTCCAAATGCATAGATTACCACGAAAATGAAAAAAGGAATCTGCTATTTTCGCGCGTGATCTTAAATTGTTAAATTTCTATCTTCTTTTTTTAATGTAGACTCCTGATGTAAGGTACATATATTCATATTTTGTATTTGAATCACATTTTCATATACAAGTTATTTCATATACCTTTTGATTCATAAGCTCTTGGGTTTCTTCATTTGTTCTTGCACACGATCAGTCATAGGATAATCCGGGTCGTTATTTGCGTCTACAACAATTGCAACGCTGTGTATTCTATCGTGCATTTTAGGATCCTCTCTGTAGAACGGACTTTCCTTTCTTATGCGTGATGTGTCTGCAAACTGTTCACAATATTGAATTTAACGTACTAAACATAGTTATCAAAATACAACACATCAATTCAAACTCGATTTTAACATTGCTCTAACATCATGTTTTTCCCATTTAAAACGAGTGTCTTTCGAAGCAACCAATGTATATACACTGAACATGTAAACCATGTAAACCATCAAACTTTAAGGTGGTATAGGGTAGAAACAAAAAAGATAGAATGTTTTCATACTTGACCGAAATGTAGTCTATATTGAGATAATAATGTTCAAAAATATAATAAAATGATAGGTCATCGAGCTTGTTTTCAAGCTACATGTTGTGAAAAAAACACATCGTGTAAAGTTTATACAGAGAAAAGGCATCATAATGTGAATAAAAGGTAAATTTAAGGATAGAATTTTATGTAATGCTTTCGGAATATCACCCCAAAAAATGGGGTCACAGTACATTTGTTCCTCCTATAACATAAAATAGTATAATTTCCGGAAGATTCCTTGGAAAATGATACTTTTCGGAGTTACCTCCCTTTAATATGCAAAGTTTTAAAAATTTGAAATCAAACAAAATATTCTACTTTTGTAAAAATATGAGTGTAGTAACCTAAGATAACATGAATTTGTTCATTTGCATCGAAATTTGCTGACCTAATTAAAACTATATACCTATTGTGGTATGTTATTTTACAATTTAAGATCGCGGAAGACACCCATACTACCTTAATTTAAGAAATAATTTCTTCATGCTCTATGCTCATTTTAACATAGGTAGGTATTATATTTGTCGATATTTTACACTGAGCGTTAGCGAGGTGTTAAATATGGTCAAATATAATGCCTTAACCCATGTTAAAATGAGCATAAGCATGACATGAAGGAATTATTTCGATTCTAATAGGACAAATACAGTATTTTTATAGGTCGAAGCGTACGAAAATACCTTAGAAATGGTTGGCTGTTCCGTTTCCTCCCGTGCAGTATGTATATTACATTTTCATATTTAATAAGTTTAAAACTAATAGCAGGGTAAATTTATGTTGTTTGATATACAATATATAATAAAAGTTTATGTAAGCAGCTAAAATGTATATATTTTATTAGGATAAAATGAAAATAACGAGAATTTAAACAGTAAATATAAAAAGAAGATGTGGTATGATTGCCAATGAGACAACTGTCCACAAGAGACCAAAATAACACAGAAATTAACAACTATAGGTCACCGTACGGCCTAAGTAAGTTTGTGCGCATGTGTCAAACATATTTTGTGCTAATTAGAACACGGCTTTGTTTACACAGCGTAATAAGGACGTCATATTAGAATCTTTTCTGATATCACTTTTTATGGCTAGTATACTACTGTCTAGTCATAAATGAAATCACTTCAAAGACATACAAAATCAAAAGCTCAAACACATCAAACGAATGGAAAACAACTGTGCATGAAACTATTCTAAAAGAAGGGGTTAACTTCATACTCATTACAGCCATGCAATTTTCATTAACAGTGATATCCATTGAAATATAATTGTGTATATAGACACCTGACCAAGATGTACCACTATGATATTCAGGAAATTTGAAGCGATTTACTGATTGTTGAAGGCTGAACGATGAGCTGTCGTTGTTCATGTCTTCGTATTTTTAGTTTAGGTTGATAGATGTCTCATTGGCAATCATATCACAAATCCTTAAAAATCTGAATTTTAATTATTTGTTTTTAAATTTTAAAGAACTGAAACGCTCTATAATGTATTACGTGCATATATTTTAGCCGACGACGAAATTTATACATTGTTGGCGATCCAAAGCTATATTTTATATAACCTAGATGTCAAAGTGGTCAATTTCACTAGACAGAGTTTACCGTGTATTGCCGTTGATGTTTAAACAGTTGCAGTTCTAATCCTGCTTAACGAATAAAGTCACTTAACAGGTGCAATTTACAGCTCCTGTATTATTTGGTTGGATTTAAGACCCAAATAAGTAATAAATTATGCAAGCCGTGTAAAGCCGTTGTCATAACTAATCATTAGAGAAAATACACCTCGATGATAGAATTGTTGCAAGTTAAGAGGCACATAAACCTAACTATTACAAACGTAAATAACATGTAAACATGTAACATGATGAGGATTATTTTCTTTAAATTAATATTGATATATAACTTTACATACACTTTTCTGCATTTTGAACTTGATGGTATTTATTGACATTTTCATCAAAATTTACATTCGTGTTTTTATAAAAGATGAGACATTTTTAGTTGTCAGTGCTTATTTGATTTGGACTGTTTTGATTTGAACACAACTGATCAATCTTATGTAGCCAAACTCGTGTCTTAATACTACCAAATTATAAGCTTAGCTTCTTTATGAGTGTCTACATGTTTATGAATTCATGATATAAAGTCACACGATAATTCACGTACGGAAAACGTTTACTCCGTTGAATAGGTTATTAACTAAAAATAATTTGCATTAGAATGAATATATATATATTGTATATCTATTAGTTCGTTTTCTTGACATTATATATTATAAAACTGTAGCCTAAATGTGACAGTCAGTGTGATTCCGGTTTTATTTAATTGCATACGTATGCATTATAATGTCATAACTAATTACTAAGTATCGGTTATTCTATGAAATGGTTTGTACTATGAAATTTAGAGGAGGCTTGCCTCGAGCACTTAATTTTATAGTATATACGTATTGGTTAGTCTATGAAAGGGTATTAACTAGGATGGAGTGAATCAGATGTGAATACTGAAAAATTTTTAAAATCTGGTAAAATTCATTCAGTCTTAGTCCTTTTCACTTGCAATAGTATAAAAAAACAATTGACCTTTTACCTTTTATACTTGTATTCCCCTCTTAAACTAAAAGACAGATTGAAAGTATTAGTCCAATTTGTTTCATTCAAAAGAATGGTGAACATAGAAACATATATTTTGTTTTCGGGGAATAAATCTTTTTTTTTTGTAAATAAAAACAACACTAATTCAAACAAAAGGACAAGGTACGATAAGTATCAAAGAACGGCCCCATTTTTCGTTCAAATTAAAGTGGACGTGCCATAGACTAAAATAAGATATTTTTAAAGTTTAAAACCTATACTTTTGTAAACAAAACATACTTCGAATGTTTAACTGACGCAATTACAAATTGGTTGACCACGGGTATGTTCCATTTGTCATAACCACATTTCCTTTCTCTTTTCTCGATTGAAATATCACCGAATAAGCCTTGTCATCGAATTTGTATTTACAATGAGCAACCCTGGAGCAGGTTCTGTTCACCCTTCCAGGTCAACTGAATATCCCCGAGTTTTTATTAGCGTTCGTGTAAATCAGTCTTCAGTTTTCTATGTAGTATTTGGTGAACTTAATATAAAAATAAGAATATATGGTATGATTGACAATGAGAAAACTCTTCACAAGAGACCAAATGACACAGAAATTAACAACTATAAGTCACCGTACGGCCTTTAACAATGAGTAAAACCCATACTGCATAGTCAGCTATAAAGGTTTGTTCTTGCCTTTTGTTTTCATCATTGAGTTTTCAGTTTCTTTTCGATTTATGAGTTTTCAATGACCTCTTGATATCTTCCGCCTCTTTTTTCTTTCATTTTGCTAGAGGTTTTCACAAATAATGTCAAAAGATGGATCTGATTCAAGGAATATTTTTTATAATGGCCTTACCGTATAATTATCTTTAATATTTCCATCTAAAATCGCTTCAATATCATATTGATCAATTTCGTGAGCATCTTCAAATCCACGACAATCACAAATCCTGAACCGTAGAGGTCGTTGATTTAAAATAATAGAGTAGACATTGAACTATAATAAACAAATTAATTATGTATACATCTTTTAAGTATCAATAATAGATTCTTTGATAAAGATAACTGAAAATAACTCTCAAATAAATTTCGTGTATCCGAAGTGCTTTGTTAAGGTTACTTGGACTCTTCTTTAATATATTGTCCTGATTGACAACTGTGAAAATGAATACATAAAACATTTTTTAAGTATTATAAAGCCTTGAAGAGGAAAGATATTGGTATATATATTAATAACATTACACGTATGTTTCATTAGAATCCATAATTTTAATGGTCTTGGTATCTTCCGATTAATTTTTTAAGAAAAAGGACGAGACGTTCTTTGACATAACCCTAGTGCATCAACTTTCTGCTCAGACACTGGTGACGTTTTACAAAGTCTGAGTAGCAACTGCAAGCTCTCGAATACCGAATGAGTTGGGAAATGTATATCCCATATGCAGGTGTAGTTGGTATATTGCTACTAAAACTACACCTGCCATTTTATATACCTACACCAAACCTATAGCTTCCAAGATTTTTAACCACAAGGGACGTATAAGAAACCTTTACCCTTTAGGAGCACCTGAAATCATCCCCATTTTGGTGGGGTTCGTGTTGCTCTAGTTTTCTATGTTGTGTTTTGTGTGCTGATGTTTGTCTGTTGGTCATTTTTTTTTAGCCATAGCGTTGTCAGTTTATTTTCGATTTATGAGTTTGAATGCTGAATGTGTCGGTGTCCATTTTGATTGAGTGTGAACTCGCGTGGTGAGAGAGGCATGCATAGCAGGAAACACTTACCCTGTCGACGCACCCTGTCTCACTCTGTTTTGGTGTTAATGGGATTCCCTCAGCTTATGTTTGTTATCTTGATTTGTCTTTTCTTAATCGATTTACGAGATTTGAACGTTGGTAAACTAATGTCTCCTTAATTTTTCTGCTTTTGTAAGCAAAATCAAAGATATAGGGATCAATATTTGTATTTGTTAATGTTGTCTTATAGGTCGGCAGAACTTGAGAGATTGAGAACATCTCTTAAATTAAAGTTGTCAATAGACAATTATGACATTGGGACCAAATGCAAAATTCACTTAACGAAATCATGTTTGATTTTATATTCTTCTTCGTGTTAAAAGTTATGTCCAAATCTTTAAACTAGTTGAGTATCCATATGTTATAGTGAATAAACTGCACGATGTAATTTACCGCATACAGAAAAGTAAAAAACAAGCCTTAAGAAGTGCACCAATTGCAAGACAATTTGAAGCCCTATCTTAGGCGAAATGTATGTTGACTGTTATGAAATATCTGTGTCAGAGATAACCACAGACATGTTCCAATAGTAGTTACCGCAATTTTTCCTAATTTCTTCGATTGCGATATCACCGAATTAGACTCATCACGGAATTTGTACGTACTTTGAGTTCCACGACTGGCACTTCTAGTGAAACAGAATCTGTTAATCCTTTCGGAGCACCTGAGATTACCCCAATTATTGTGGGGTTTGTGTTGCCCAGTCATTGTTTTCTATATAATGTTTGTGAACTTGTTTGTATTTTCGTCGTCTTTCGTTTTTAGTAAATGCATTGTGAGTTTTCTCTAGTTAGGAGTTTTGAATGCTCCTACGTATCCTCCGCTTCTTTTTCAAATTGGTTTGAGCTGTAATTATATGTATGAGGGTATAGTTAAACCCTATTACACTCATAAGTCTATCCGTCATGCTATAAATAAAAATGCATTATATCTATTATTTATTATTATAGATATCAGGATTTTAAGGAAATGTTCCTGTTAAAGATATAGGTATTAGTCAGCATATGCGGCTTATGCCATGATTTTAGCTTCGACCAGTCAATAGTCTGCAAGAGACACATGTCAGAGCAACACAGTGGTTTGTTTATGGCGGTTATGAGTGTAAGGTAGTTGTGAATAGGCAACAGGTCCACAAGAATTGTGAGTAGAGACAGAACATGGTATAAGTTCCAAAGAGATGTCCTCTGGTATCTTTAGCCTCTCTCTTCCAAAAGAAGAAGTGTAGCAACATAATAATAGAAAAGGTATCATCTCTAGACAAGTGCGACAGGAGAAATGTTCACCTGAAGGAGTATGAAATATCTTCCAAAAGCCTAGGGTATTGTTAATTCATTACATCCTCCAAACAGAATGTAGTTCAGTGAGAAAATGTACATGGGAAAAAGAGGAAATCGAAGAAGAGAAGGAAGATACATGCAGAAAAAGAAAGGAGATATAACCCAAAAACCAACAAGGATGATTAGGACACCGAAAAAAACAGAGGAAAATATAACGGATGGAAAACAATTCGAAAGTAAAAGGGGTAGACGAAGGAAGATTAAAGAAGAAAGAGCATTTCTGAAAAAAGGTCGACAGTGGCGAATGCCATTTGTGGTCCGACATAACAACTAGTATTGTTAACATTATTGACACTGACGAAGGCTATTTGTTCAGCCGAAATATTTGTCAATACGATTTTATAACATCATCTTCGTATATTACCATCCTATATAAGACCGTTGCGCAAATCTTTAGACTTTTATATTTTTCCTTATCCTCGTAGTATCGCATATTCTAGAAGATCCGGTACATATTAATTTTGCTGGTTGTTCCTTTTATAGACTTCTATATAAATGTATATATAATAAAAACTACAGCACAAGTTTCCATACGTTTCGGCCATTACGGCCTTCTTCATTGGAATTAAATTACATGTTGTACAACATTAAAACAACAATTACATCACTTGGATAATTTACGTTACAATAACACAATAACTTCTATGACGTTCATTTGCCGCGTTTTTTCCTTTTTCATATTTTTTTTACTTCCGTTCGTACATAGTGTTCAGTGCGTCCGGCTCTAAAGATTTGAATTTTTACTCCAAAATGCTTCTTTGGTTATTCGGTAAAGAAGCATTTTGATTAAAATTAAAACATTAGACGCGTATGTACTATTCTAAGTGACGATTCGATGAAGGAAATACGTGTGAATGAACAGAGGATTTTTGAAGGAATAAAATTATCCAAACCCACTAATTTACCATGGAATAGAAAAGTCAAAATCAATTACCATCACGGAACTTAGGTCCACAGTACATAGAGAGAGAGAGAAACACGGAAAACATTCCTTTCGTAAGCACTCATAACCCTCCAATCCTGACATATTCAACGTCATAAAAGCCAACTAGCCAGTTTAAAAATAAAATAAAACACTATTCTCTACGCAAACATTCCTAAAACGTAAACGGTAGCCTCGAAATCTAAATAAGATTTAACCAAGGGCTAAATTTCATGACACAACTGAAATGAAATTTAATGTTTCATAATGCAGTGACCTTTGGTGAAATATGAAACCCGAACCTCAAATAACATTACTAAGCGGAAAAACAATTTTCCAAATACAAATATTTATTGAAAACGGAAACTCAATTTACTTTATTGCATGATGCACTTGAAGGAAAGGTTTATCGGACAAACTAGTAATTTTATTTGTGAAAGAATTCGTATCCATAGACAGCATATTTGAGATCCGATGGTAAGAACGCAAGATGTAAGCGAACATTTGGAAACGTGCAGTATAGGAAAATTTAAAGTATTTTCATTTTATAAAATGAACTATGCAGTGTCGTCAAGGACATTGTTAAATCTTCGCCTGAAGATAGACAAAAGGCACGAAAGCGCTTATGACATAAATTATAAATTTTGATATATACATTCTGTGCACCGTTTTAATTGACTTTTATTTCATATAATATATATATATATATATATATACGCCTAAATGTGTACCAAAACAACACCAATATTACAAAAAAGGAATCAGTAAAATCAATATTAAAAAGGAAATATCAAATACAAGTATCAATAAATATTTAGTATAACAGATATCCTTCATCAGTATGAGGTAAAATGAAGCATATACATTTATTGTGATTTTGAACGTAATACAAATTAAAACCGAACTATAAAATTTCAAAGTTGACGCAGGTTAAGTATTTACAACAGAGACTGCGTACTTATGCATCCAATATGAATAGCAAAGTGCAATTTCAACTACACCTTTTCATTGATCCCATTTGGTGCCAACGTTTTAATTTTCTTATCCAAAATCTTTCCCGAGGATTCTCTTCTTCCTAGACCAAGCAGTGTTGCGGTCAATGATGGTAATAGTCAGTCGATTGAGATCTGCCTTAAATGTGTCAGGGATCTCAAATGTCGACTGAGAGGTAGGTCTAGCTTCCATTCACAGTAATTATGACGGCCGTTCATACGTCTGTGAAATGGCTTTTCTGACTCACCAACATGCTGTTTACCACATTCACACTGTAGAGGATGCATAGTATTTGTAGTCTTGCAAGTAACATTTTGTACCAGAAGAGCGATTGTTAAAAGTCTGGGTATTCAGCATTTGCTTGCAAGTCAGACATCGTTTTTCCTACAACACTTGAAAGAACCCACTGACGAAGAGCCTGGTTTGGAGGATAAATTGGATCTAACCAGTAAGTCTTTAAGGCTTGTGGGAATACGGTAAGTCATACCGGTGACTCGGTGAAGATCTTGGATAGCTTAGGATGTTTTTCGATTTTCATTCAAATTTTCGCGGATAAGGTGTGATAACTTGTCAAATTCAGGATGGCAAGCAAATTTGCGGTTAATTATTGTCCTTCCCTTATCTATTAAACATAAACTGTTGCACAGAGATATGTCTCGCCTATCAGCATAAAATAAAAATTAAGAAAATGGACAGCAACATTGCTTATGAATTCAAAGTTGCCGGACCATGAACTACTGGACAACAAACTGAGATGTACAGACAGTAATGTATCTTTATAGAAAATATCGTTGTCGATTGTAAGTAGTTCCTATCAAACTAACTTAAGCAGAAAACTTAACTTAGAAAATTGATAATTAATTGAAATCACTGGACATGACCTGGTGGACAGGGCCTAAAAAGTCGTAAAACTAATATGTACTGATAGTAATGCAACTTAATACAAAATATCATTGATCTATCACAAGCAGTTCTCATCAAACTAACTTAAGCAGAAAACTTGACTTTGAAAATTGCTAATTAAAAAGTAAAACAACAAAATACCGAACTCAAGGAAAATTTAAAACGGAAGTCCCTTAACAATTGGCAAAATCAAAAGCTCAAACCCATTAAACGAATGGAAAACAACTGCCATATTCCCGACTTGGTACAGGCATTTCCTTATGTAGAAAATGTTGGATTAAACCTGGTTTTACAGCTAGCTAAACCTCTCATTTGTATGACAGTCGCACAAAATTCCATTATATTGACAACAATGCAATAATTCAAAGTCATTGGACAATGACCTAGGGACAGGGCCTCAAAATAGTCGCCAAACTGATATGTACTGATAATAATGCAACTTCATACAAAATATCATTGATATATCACAAGTAGTTGTTATCAAACTTACTTAAGCATAAAACTATACAATTGTTGATGCCGACGACAACGTCGCCGGAAAAGCAATACCGATGTCTCGTCTTCTGCGACTTTCGTCGCAGGCGAGACAAAATGGACATGCAAATTTGCAGATCTAACATTATCGAGCTCATTATGAGACGAAAATAACACTAAAATAAATACCTTCTACAGCATATACGACTACATCTACAGCCCCGAATTCTCCACCAATAATGTCTTCAACTGTCTGTTCACTAATATTGTATGAATGAGGTATCATTACACTATTGTGATTGAAGGAATGTGTGGCTGTGTCCTCTGTATTATCATCTGTATGTGTGGCTGTGTCCTCTGTATCATCATCTGTATGTGTGGCTGTGTCCTCTGTATCATCATCTGTATGTGTGGCTGTGTCCTCTGTATCATCATCTGTATGTGTGGCTGTGTCCTCTGTATCATCATCTGTATGTGTGGCTGTGTCCTCTGTATCATCATCTGTATGTGTGGCTGTGTCCTCTGTATCATCATCTGTATCATCCTCTGTGAAATCATCTGTGCAATCCTCTGTGTCCTTATCTTCAAAGGTAAGCAGGTCGGGTCCTTTTCCAAAAGAAGGGCCATAGTCTTTGTTCATTGTCAAAGCAAACTCTGGTATTTTTATAGTGAATTTACATGAATTATTTTAAATCCCCTGTCAGCAGGAACAGAAAGGCATCTCCGTCGTAAACTGATTCTCCAGATCCTGACATCCAGCTAACACTAGCATATCCACCGTACACGCTTCCATTTCTGTTATAGACAAGGGTAACTGTTGGGCCTTTGTTATCACAGTTACCGTGGAATCTTGACGAATTAAATCCACTGGAGGCAGCAGAATACAACTGTGTGTAGTTCTTCTTCTTTCCTCCTTTTATCCATTTGCTTATTTTGTCTTTTCTTGTTCAGACAACTGCTTTGACATCTTAAAAATAACACTGACAGTAAAAAAACATACATCGCTGTTTTACGATGGAATTACACCTCGTACAGAATATTTACGGTTGGTTGGCAGGAACGTTTATGTTAAATGATGTGGAATGTGTTTACCTTTTAACTTACTTATTTCCTTAATGTAATAACTTGCATTTTAGCCGTAATCATTTAAATCCCAACAGTGCCATATTCTATTTACTCGAGCAGCCATATTAATTGTGTATTGGCGATTTATTACACGAGATTGCTTGTTTACATAACAAACGTTTTGATTGGCTGATCTACTGACCCAAAATTATAAATAGAAGGTTGACAAAACGAACTTCAGATCTAATCTCATCGTCTGCAAGAACAGACAAAATAAGCTAGTCATTATATTTAGTCAACCTTCTGAAAATGTCTGAGCCACAGTCAGCCTTAAGTCTGGTACGCAGGTTTTAAATGTTTTAAGAAAACTAAACCTTCTAACGTTAGATTTACACATGGCTATTGTTTTTTGCATAAGTCAACCTTCAACCTATGGAAATTCCCAGTCAAACTTCGTTCCGCTTAGTCAACCTTCTATCGTTATAATAATATGAGAGAGGTTTTCGGAAATCTACTTTCATTTTAACAGAGAGAAATAAGATAAATGAATATTTTATTAAATCAACCCTTATAAGTATTTATAATATCGGTAACGGAAGGTTGAAAAGTTCAACCTTCTACCGAATCAACAATTGGAAACAATCAACCTTCTTGTAATTTTAGTCAACCTTCCTGACCTATAAATTGGATGATTACGGCATGTTGTATATAGATATGAATGTATAGTTGTCAATGAAATGTAAATATCTGATTTTATAGATGCTACATAAAGTACATCTGAAAGTTATACCTGACTTAGTTATTATTTCAACCATATACCAACTCAAAGGATCCATGCAAATTATGTTCGATCAAGCCTCTTATTCAATTTAATCATCCACTCGGTTTAAGGGCGAAATCGTTAGACTGGTGTCAGATGTGGGATTCTTTAAACTTTGAAATTGGTGGTTGAAATTTTAATTTTAAAATTATACTTTAGTATATTTGATTGATGTCAAACTTTTCACTAAATTATTTAAAATCTAAATTGAATTCGATAATTAAACATTTTATTGCATAATGGATGATTCTGGAGAAGTAATTATAGCTATTAATTATTCTTTCCAAGAGACAAATGATGGGGAAATAGCCATTCCTTTAGATGAACAGAAGGTTGATAGTGTTGACTATGCATGGCAGACAAAAAGCCATGATAAAGAACAATATATATTTATAAATGAATTAAGAAACCTTAAAAGTTTATTCCATGACCAATTAGGGAGATAACTAATGATTTCTCTAATTGTCAAAAAGAAGTTATATGTGCTGTAAAACAGATAAGAAAAGATTTTGAAGATGCATTTTTTTCTATTAAGGGTCGTATAAGGCAAATTGAGGATGATGTACATGAAAACCAGAAACAAAAACATTACTACATTTATAAAAAATTATGGAACAAAATACAGATTTAGTAAATCACAGTAATCACATGAGTGACATTGTAAACACTAAAAACATATCAACAGTGATATCAGGTGTTGGGCAAGCAGTTCCTGGTGCAACTAATCAAGCAAATCAAAATACATAAAAACAACAACAAAACACAGAAAATACTTATTTATTCAATAAAGACAAAATGTGTAATATAAATCAAAACTATGCTGTACTGGATAGACCTCAGGTTCCAAGATTGACAAATTCCCATACCCATTCACCCAAGTCTAGTAATGTTACCATGAAGCCACAGTTGTATGAAGGAGACGAAGATTTAAATGAATATTTAGCTCAATTTGAAATTTTAGCTGAAATAAATGGTTGGAATTATGCAACCAAATCATTATATTTGGCTGGTAGTTTAAAAGGGGAGCAAGAGCTCTGTTAAATGAACTAGATAAAGAGTCTAGGAAAGATTGATAGTTTTGGACAATATATATGGTTCAGCTGAAAAACAGAACTATTTAGGGCAAAACTGCAGACCCGTATGAGAGGTAAAGAAGACAGTTTACCTGAGTTGGCCCAGTCAATTAAGAAATTGACCAGACAAGCTTATCCAAGTGCCCCATACACAATAACTAGTGTATTAGCACTAGAACATTTCATTGATGCTTTACCAGATGCTGATCTGAGACTAAAACTTAGGAATCTAACCCCAAATCTATACATTACAGCAAACACTAGCTGTAAGGCTAGAGACATTAAAATTGGCAGAAAGACAAAAGGCGCATGGTTAGACAGGCAGATTCAGTTAATACTGAGAATAATACAATTAATACAGAGTTGAACAATGACAAGGGGAAGATTTTAAATCATTAAGGTACGAGTTGTCTGATTTTAAGAAGGAACTGGTATCGTTAACTAGAGATATTAAGGGTATGACCCAAAATCAGAATAGGAATTGACAAGGGAGATAATCAACAGAAAAATTATCAAAATGGTCAGAGGACATTATAATAACCAGAATAAGAATTTTGGTCAGGGAACAGAAATTTTAACCAAAGAAATAATCATTTTGGTCAAAATAGGCAGAATCAACCTAATTTTTATCAACAGGAAACCAGTTGAGGTCGGACTCAGGGTCGGAGCCAGACCAGGTCAGAATGGCCCTCATCGATAAAGATAAATGAATCTTTGGCAAATAATGAGGGCTATTTGTAAGAGCTAAAATTAATGATAAATATTTAGCTTTTCTTGTTGATACAGGAGCAAATGTTACTATTTTGAGTAAGAAATTTATTGATGAAGTCAATCCTCATTAGTTCCAAAATTAATCCTGTGAATATTAATTTAATTACTGCTACTGGTGATAGTGCACCATTTATAGGACAAGTTGATGTTGAATTTTATCTTGGAGATCATATATATCACCACAGTGTTTTAGTGGCTGATCTTTCCAATGAAGGAACTATTGGTATGGATTTTCTTGTGACTCATCGACTGTGATGTCTTGTTAAGTCAAAATAAATTGAAAATTAAAGGGAGATAATTCAATGTTTTCATTATGCAAGTAGTGCTAAATCTTGTTATAGAGTTGCTATACAAGAGACAGTAAATGTGCCTCCTAATTCAGAAATGATTGTTTCTGGGGAGTCAAATGAACCTATTTTTAGAGGTTTAGCTGGTTTAATAGAACCTAATGAGAAATTTATGGAGAAAAATGGTTTATTGGTGGCAAGATCAATTGTACATCTAAAGATGTATAATATTCCTTTAAGAATTATAAATGTAAATAATGAGCCCTGCACTTTATATAAGGGTACCATTATTGCTACATGCAATAAAGTTAATGAAGAAGATATTCAAACTTCTGAGTTTGTTAATAATGTGGCTGGTGACCAAGCTACAGTAAATAAAGGAGACAATTACCTGATTATTTACTTGTAGTATATGAATCTTGTCAAGTTAATCTTGATAAAGCTCAAAGTGAAAAATTTAAAGACTTTTAATTGAGTGTAGTAATATATTCTCAAAGTCCTCTGAGGACATTGGTTTAACTGATTTAGTTGAACATACCATAAATACTAGAAATCACCCTCCAGTACTTCAGAGACCCAGACGAATACCCCCTAGCTAGAATAAGAGATGCTGAAGCTGAGATTTAGAAAATGGTTTGGCAAGATATAATAGAACCCTCTACGAGTCCCTGGAAATCCAGTATTGTTTTCGTGAAGAAGTCAGGTGATAGTAGGAGATTCTGCATTGATTTTCGCACCGTATATTTGTTGGTTTTACGACCATCTTACCCATTACCTCGTATAGATGACACTATAGATTCCTTGTCAGGCTCCAAGTTCTTCTCAACCGATTTTAACCATTTGGAAGTCAGGATATTATCAGGTTCCAGTAGCCAAAGAAGATAGACCAAAACAGCCTTTTCCGTTCCAGGGGTGGTCTCTGGCAGTTCAAAAGAATGCCCATGGGTCTATGTAATAGTGCCCTGTTTTTGAAAGATTGATGGAAACAGTTTTATCAGGTTTGAACTGGAAAATTTGTCTAGTTTATCTTGATGATATCATTATTTCTCTCAAAATCATTTGAGGAACATATGAAAAACTTGAAGGAAGTTTTTCAAAGATTAAAAGCAGCTAATTTAAAGCTGAATCCCCAAAAATGTAACCTTTAAAGACAGAAGTTAAATTTTAGGTCATATAGTTAGCGAAAGTGGAGTCGCTACTGACCCAAAAAATTCAGTCAGTTAAGGACTGGCCGGTGCCAAAGAGTATAAAAGATGTAAGAAGTTTTCTAGGATTAACATCCTATTATAGAAAATTTATTTTAAAATATGCTGATAAAGCTAAACCTTTGTATAAGATTACTGAGAAAACCAGAAATGTGTCTGGACAGACGATTGTCAACAATCCTTTGAGGAATTAAAGAATACCTTAATTGGTGCACCTATTTTAGCCTACCTCACAAGGGAGGATTTATTTATATTAGATACCGACGCAAGTAATGTTGGTATGGGAGCAGTGCTATCCCAACTCCAAGATGGAGTAGAAAAATTATTTGTTACTTTAGTAAAACTTTCAGTAGATCAGAGAGAAAATATTGTGTTACTAGAAGAGAGCTACTAGCAGTAGTAGCCTCTATTAAACATTTTCACCATTATTTATATAGTAAATACTTCATAGTTAGAAAAGACCATGGTGCATTAAGTTGGTTGTTTAATTTTAAGAATCCTGAAGGTCAGCTAGCTCGCTGGCATCCTATGATTTTAAAATTGAACACAGAGCTGGAAGGTCCCATAATAATGTAGACGCCCAAAGTAGACGTCCTTGCTATAATAAAGAATGTCCTCACTGTGCTAGAGCAGAAATGAATTATGAATTGGGTTCAACTCATAAAGAATCCGACAGTTTTAAGGTGGAAAATTGTAATGATAATGTCACTGTTAGTGAATCTTGCAGAAATGTTCAAGATGTCAGTGCGGAAAAGTTAGTTACAAAACCTAGTATTAGCTGTTCAAATGAAGATATGAGACCAAACATGACTAGTGACGAATCGTGCCCCAATGTTAAAAGTCATGTCATTCATAATAAATTTAATAGTAAGGGTCCAGAAAAACCCTGATGTACTCCTGAACATTCAAAAATAGTAAGAGTTTGTACCAGATCTAAGGATTATGGTTGCAGTCTAAATAATAGTCAGAATGAGAATTTTGATAAAGACAACCCAATTAAAGAGATAGATTTTGAAAATGTTTTAGAATCTCAGTTATCTGATGACTTAATCAGTAAAATTATTCAGTGGAAAATAGATGAAGTTAAACCCACATGGGCAGATGTATCCCATATGAGTCCTGAAGGTAAATTTTATTGGTCAAGATTAAATTCTTTAATTCTTGTCAATGAAATTTTACATAGAAAATGGGAAAACTATAATGGAAAACATTATGCATGTTATGATCTACATATTGTTCTTCCAGCTAATTTTAAAAGGTTCGTGTTGAACCAAGTTCATAACACAGTGACCGGTGGTCATCTTGGTATAAGAAAACTCTGTCAAAATTAAACAAAGATATATTTGGTATAAAATGAGACCGGATGTTAAATTTTGGTGTACAAATGTGATATTTGTGGTACTAAGAAAGCACCTTGTAAAACCTAAGGCCCCAATGAAACAGTATTTTGTGGGTGTTCCTTGGGAAAGAATGGCCATTGATATTCTAGGACCTTTACCATGTAGTGTGAATAATAATCGCTATCTAATGGTAGTTCAGGATTATTTTTCCAAATGGACGGAAGCCATACCAATTCCAGACACTGAAGCAGTTACAGTCGCTACGAAATTTGTAGAAAGAATAGTAACCATTTTTGGGTTCTTCTTTCTATTCACTCAGACCAAGGGTCTAATTTTGAGTCTCATGTGTTTATAGAAATGTGTAATATTTTGGGTATTCATAAACCTGTACAACACCATTCCGATCAAAATCGGATGGTATGGTTGAAAAGCCAAATTCAACTATTGAAACTATGTTATCTGCTTTTGTAAGCAAACACCAAAGAGATTGGGATGAATATATTTATTTATTAATGTTGGCCTATCGGTCTTCAGAACATGAGAGTTGGGGTACATCTTCATGTTCCATGTTATTCAAAAGAGAAGTTAATTTACCAGTAGATTTAATTCTGGGTAGACCAGAGACTAAAAAGTCACCTTTATATTTAAAACTGTTTATGCATATGAATTATCTCAAACGTTAGAGGTAATTCATCAATTTGCACGAAATAAATTAAAACTGTCAAGCGACAGGATGAAAAGAAATTATGACATTGGAACTAAAATGCAAAATTTGATGCAGGAGATCCAGTGTGGTAACACAATCCTCGTCGTGTAAAGGGTGTCCAAAATTACAAAATAATTGGGAAGGTCTATATATTGTTGTAAATAAACTTAACGATGTGATATATCGTATACAGAAAGGTCCAAAGACCAAACCTAAAGTAGTGCGCCAAGGCAGGTTAAAGCCCTATCTTGGAGAAAATGTTCCAAGTTGATTTAAATAGATATGATGGGTATAAGGGAAGTGAAACCTTAAAATTCCATATATCTATCCAGTATAGTACAGTTTTTCTTTTATTTTATAAAATATATAAAATTGAATAGCGAGATTTTAAAGGAAATGTTCCTTTTATAATTGTAGGTCACAGTGTACACCTGTGGCATTTGTCATGATTACAGTTTTGATCCGTCCATCATCTGTAAAAGACTTATGACTGAGCAACACAGTGGTTTTGGGTACAGGTGCAACGAATGCTGTGCCATGGTGAGTAGGCGAGCCGCTCACAAAATTGTGAGGAAAATTAAATCTAGTCAACAGGACAACCCTGACCTGTACTAAGGAGGAATAGGACCGGTTCCTACTATTTCAGAGGGAAAGGAAGGAGATGATTATAGAAAGGTGAATAAAGAGGATAAAAAGGTACTACAGATGGACAGTAAGAAGAGAGCTCACAGGAAGGAGCAGGATTTGGGTTCAAAGAAGCAGAGAACAGTCCTGGGAGCTTTATATTCAGAGAACAGTATGTCTATTGAGTGGGTAATAGAGAGGAAACAGAAGGAGCCAGAGAAGGTTCAAGAGAAGAAGAGAACTCCAGAGGAGGAAAGAAAAGGAAAGAGAAGAGGGAGGAAAAGAAGAGGAGGAAGGAAGAGAAAGGAAAAGAGGTGGAGAAGGAGGAGAACATGAAAGGAAAAGAGGAGAAGGAGAAGGAGAAAGGAAAAGTGGGAAGAAGAACAAGAAAGGAAAAGAGAAGGAGAAGGAGAACAAGAAGAAGTCTATACAACAGCAAAGAGACGACCTTTCAATCTTGTTGAAGAGATGGAGACTTCCTCGGTGGGAAGTCTCTAGGAATATCGCTATGCAATCTAGGAGAAGACGAATTTTTAGAGTACATTGGGAATTGACTTCGGTAGTGGAGCCCATTTCTCCTCTGCCAGCTGATCCCTGTATGACCATTACTGCTATTGACATCCCTGCTATGACCATCCCTGATATTGACATCCCTGCTATTGACCTCCTTCATCAGAACCACCCATCAGCTCTACTAGTTTATGCCTCCCTTTATCTACACAACCTTGCCCAACATATTTGCCGACCCAGGAACCCCTCTCCCCATCTGATTTAAGATAAGCTGCTGCAACCTACACCCCTACCCCAGTAAAGAAACTTAAATTGGAACAGATACAGAAGAGCCAACAGTCCTTTTTATCAATATTGGTGGAACCAGGTTTGAGACCTCCGCCACAGTTTTACAAACATATACGGAATCAATATTATCCGCCAAGATCGAGGTTGACTCTCCTGTGAAGCCATATATTTTGATGGACGCTATACATATTTTCTTGACCGTGATGCCAAACACTCCCCTGATTCTGAATTATTTAAGGAATCAGGCCCGGATTCATTCCGACATGCTACCTAGAGATGTCCGCAGTTTACGGGAGTTGAAGGTGGAATGTAATTTTATGAGTTGAGACACCTGAAACTCGCAGGATCATGTGATGAACATTGAGGGTGGATATTATATATATATATATGTGTTTCAAATTAAAATCCTGGTGTCTGTGATGAGTTTATCATAAATAATTCTATTATGCATAATGATGTTAGGTATTCTTAATGCGGTATGTATTACCTTAGAAAAGCCCTATGATGTCTTAATGACTGAGAAGTATAATTTATTCTTTTCTTTTCTCAGGTTTTACTGTCCAGTATTGGCTTACTTATACACATATAGTAGAAGGTCTTGTTTATTATTTTGTTTGATATCTATGGATTTTATATCCATTGATAGTGCTATTTGATATTTGTTGTTGAATTTTCATAACCCATTTACTGGTATGTTACAGATTAGTTTTAAGTTAGAGTGTATATAGGATGAATTTGGTTTTGTGGGACAGTTTTGTCTTATGGAAATTTGTTTTCAAATTTTAGCCAACCAACCAATTAATTGATTAATTTAATATATGTATAGATATTTTTCTGTGCATTTGAGGACAAACGCCTAGTGGTCAGGGGCTGTGCTACGATTTAGTAATCGTATGATTAAATTAATGGATCTCGTGTTGTCCGTAATTTATTGTAATAATTTTATGAATCATCTGTTAAATTTACGCTTTTACATCGCTGTTTTACGATGGAATTACACCTCGTACAGAATATTTACGGTTGGTTGGCAGGAACGTTTATGTTAAATGATGTCGGAATGTGTTTACCTTTTAACTTACTTATTTTCTTAATGTAATAACTTGTATTTTAGCCGTAATCATCTAAATCCTAACAGTGCCATAATCTATTTACTCGAGCAGCCATATTAGTTGTGTATTGGAGGCTTATTACACGAGATTGCTTGTTTACATAACAAACGTTTTGATTGGCTGATCTACTGACCCAAAATTATAAACAGAAGGTTGACAAAACGAACTTCAGATCTAATCTCATTGTCTGCAAGAGCAGTCAAAATAAGCTAGTCATAATATTTAGTCAACCTTCTGAAAATGTCTGAGCCACAGTCAGCCTTAAGTCTGGTACGCAGGTTTTAAATGAATTAAGAAAACTAAACCTTCTAACGTTAGATTTACACATGGCTATTGTTTGTTTTGCATAAGTCAACCTTCAACCTATGAGAAATTCCCAGTCAACCTTCGTTCCGCTTAGTCAACCTTCTATCGTTATAATAAAATGAGAGGTTTTCGGAAATTCACTTTCATTTTAACAGAGAGAAATAAGATAAATGAATATTTTATTAAATAAACCATTATAAGTATTTTATAATCTCGGTAACGGAATGTTGAAAAGTTCAACCTTCTACCGAATCAACCTACGGAAACAATCAAACTTCTTCTAGTTTTAGTCAACCTTCCTGACCTATAAATTGGATGATTATGGCATTTTGTATATATATTTAAATGTATACTTTGTCAATGAATTGTAAATATTTGATTTTATAAATGCTACATAAAGTATATATGAAAGTAACACCTGACTTAGTTTTTATTTCAACCTTATACCAACTCAAAGGATCCATGCAAAGTATGTTCAGTCAAGCCTCTTATTCAATTTAATCATCCACCCGATTTAAGGGCGAAATCGTTACAATATTGTTCTTCCTTTCAGTCACAATAAATTCGACTTGTGGCGAACACAAGATTTTGTTGAAAACGAAACAATTGGGATTATATTTACTAAGAAATATGTGTGCTTCACGTTCAAACTGTATCAAACAAACTTCGCTTCAATTTAATGAGGGAATAACAATGCATAGAACCGTCATTCGATGTTTCAGAAAAGAACTCCTTTGTGCACCTTTTACCTTAAACCTAGAAAGCTACTTTTCGTTAGCCTTCCAAATTTTAGGCTCTGATATTTATCTGGAAAAGCGTTGGTTATTCCAAAATGTCACTGATAAGATAAAGTAAGGTGCAGGAACTGCTCTAATTTATTAAGCCCATGGTTAGCACTCGTGATCAAAAACTCTATATATGCGTATTTGGCATAAGCAAGGTGGAATCTTTGCTATGTTCGATTTTAGAGTTGAATCTCATGATTTTATTCAAATGTAAAATATTACATCAAAATATTTCTTCAAAGTATAATTAAAAATCTAAATTGTACATATACTCACAGCGGATTTCTGTTTGGGAAAATGAATTTATCAGTGTCAGGGCCTGACTCATACGATTACAACGATTTGGAAAATCCGAGTTTACAATGCGGTAAAGTAGTCCGACTTTTGTAGATTGAACTTTTATCTATTTGTAGTACATTAGTACGTCCTGGTAGTGTTCTGTTTATAAAACACAAGTTAGTAAGAAATGTAGAAACGTATTGTTATCACAAGTTTGAAGTAGTTAAACTTTTTCACTCACGGCAAATCTACCGAATCAGAGCTATGGGGCAAATTTATGGCAAAATAATTGACACTTCAGAAAATAAAGTAGATAATGCTGTGAGGAACTTAGATGTAATACAATTTTTCACTTCTTTTAGCACGTTTGTTGACTATCCTTTCTTTATAGAGCATTGTTGTCTTAAAACCCTTGTCACCCTGTACCATTGTTTACATTGGCAAAATAATGATTATGTCTACTTCGTACGCAAATGAGTGAATGTGATGCCATTGCAACTCAAGTCTTATTATATTAGTTTATATCAATGTGTCATTCGGTTCATTGAGGACTCAGTCTGTTGATATAAGTTTTTTAAGTTACACAGATGACATGCGCTTTGAGCCAGTAGGCTACTGGTCTTGTGTTAATCTTTAAACTTGCTTAACCAAGAGATCTGCCTAGATATTTAGCCAATATCTCGACCAAAGGTTGTCATAGTCGGTCGGTTTGGATCTGTTATAGTGTAATCCAGATATCTCAAATTTCGACGAAGAGGAAAGTCAGGTCTACTCTTAGTCACTACTATTTCCTTCAATTACGTTGTTGAATAGCTGTTCTGACACATTTATATTGTAGGAGATACCTTGTGGTCTTGAAGACAAATTGACAGAGTTCGTTCTGCTTTGTTTCATCAAAAGAATGGCCATCGTAGATACAAGTATCCTGTCTTAGAGAGGATAAATCGTACTTTTATAAAATACTCTTGAGAGAGGATTTCAGCTTCCCAATTGTGAACTTTCCATTTCTATGTAGCAACACAGCGCCTGCATATGGAGTATATATTTCCCAGTTGATACGATATTCCAGGGCATTTGTTTCCTATCATGATTTCCTTGATAGAGATTGCTGCTCACAAGGAAGCAAGAGTTCCAAGTGGTGAAGTTGAAATTATCACTTCGAAAATTTTACGGACGCCATCACAAGTTGGTTAACCGTTATCGAATATATGTTTCACAGATGACGATAGATATGTCCAAGTCGTCGTAATTACAATCCAGTCCTGCTTTTCTCGAATGTTACCTATCGAATTAGACTTATCACCGGGTTTGCACTTACATGAACAACACGACGGATGTCACATTTGGAGCAGGATCTGCTTATCCTACCGGAGCACCTGAGATTACCCCTCCCCGGTTTTGGTGGGTTTCGTGTTGCTCAGTCTTTAGTTTTCTATGTTATATTATGTATACTGTTGTTTGTCGTTTGGTCTTTTTTTTTTTTTTTTTGCCATGGCGTTGTCAGTTTTGACTTATGAGTTTGAAAGTCCCTTTGGTATCTTTCGCATCTCTTTTGGAGCTGATGTTGTTTGTAAATTTTGCACGCTGACTTCGTTGTATCTTCTGTAAAGTAGGGGTCTAGGGAATAAAATTATTTGAGTTTTGTGTTTTCTACAGTACACGAGGAGAACGTGAATAATGGGCAGATTTCAAAATTCTTATAAAACCAGGAACAAAATTGGTTCTTTTAACTGTAGATATCTGTCATAGGAAGTTAAAAGAAGAGACCTTTTCAAGTAGCAGATACGCACTGTACTAAAGATATAGAAAACAGTGGTTGCATGAGTAGGGTTATAAGGCATGTTTTAACTCCAGCTGCTCAATAATTTTAAAAATACTTTCACATTTATACTTCGTTTGTGGTGTCCTGTGCTGTCGTGAATTCATGGTGGAGGTGTCCGTTGTTATTCTGCGGTTTACATGCTGTAATGTACTATAATATATTGTTTGCTTATGTATTTCTCTGTGCTGAGTGTTCTTGCGTTTGTTTGTACTGTGTTCTTGTTGTGTAATGTTGTCATTTTAGTGGTATTTTAACATTGCCATATAAGCAGGAGGTTTGGCTAGCCATAAAACCAGGTTCAACCCACCATTTTTCTTAAAATGTCCAGTTCCAATTCAGGAATATGGCAGTTATCGAATAGTCCCGTTTCTATGTACGTTGGCGTTTGTTTTGTTGCACTACAGTGTTTCTGTTGTTCCGTTGTTTTCCTCTTACAGTTGATGTGTTTCCTCGGTTTTAGTTTGTAACCCAGATTTGTTTTCACTTAATCGATTTATGACTATTGAACAGCGGTGTACTACTGTTGCCTTTATGTATCACTCATCAAGAAATAAAAAAAGAAGAAAGGCAATTTTATTATTCTAGGCATAACCATTCAAGATTATCGAATGTCTCTTGTTGCAATATATGGTCCAAATGAGGACTCTTCATCTTTTCTGAAAATATATTCAATCTAGTGTCTGGTATACAAAAGTTCCATATCATGGTTACAGACTGGAATGTAGTGTACGACTTTGATAAAGACACCTTAAATTATGATATAACACAATAAGAGTCCCTTGAACTTGAAGATATATGGAGAGCTTTAAATTCTGAGACCTTTTTAAAGATTTACATGGCATGGACAATTTAGATTACTTTTAATTTCTACTGACTTTGAACCACTTGTAAAATGTAGACATGCATGTAAGTTATAGGTCTGATCATTCTCCAGTGTACCAAACCTTAAAGTTTTACAATTAAATAAAGGTAAAGGCACAAGGAAATTTAATAATAGCTTATTAAATGATATGGTCTATGTTACTTAAGTAAAAGTAAATAAGGAAAGAATACATCAATACGCTTTGTCTTAGACTGAAGTAGAACAGGGATTATCAGTAAACATACTAGCAACATGTTTTCGTAGTCTTAGGTTTTGGATACCAGTATAGTCAGCTTATCTGTAATTTTACCGAGTGTGTCCTATTTCTGATTGTGACATTTTGACTGAATGTGAATTCGCATAACAGAAGACACATCCGGTCTCGATTTGAACATCGGTAAACTACTATCGCCTTAATGATGTTAATTTAAACCAACACATATTTTGAGACCTCTTAAAATTTCTGATAAGAGGAAAAACAATATGATATGCCAGTTATATAAAAAGAAAAACACAAAACTGAAAATGATCTAGAAAGTAAGTTAACCAATACTTGTTTTGTTCACACATTGTTGTCAATATAATGGAATTTTAAACGACTGTCACACAAGTGATAAGTTTAATTAGCTTTAAAACCAGGTCTAATCCACCATTTTCTTCATAAGGAAATGCCTGTACCAAGTCAGGAATATGACAGTTGTTTTCCATTCGTTTGATGTGTTTGAGCTTTTGATTTTGCCAATTGTTAATGGACTTTCCGTCTTGAAATTTCCTTGGAGTTCGGTTATTTTGTTGTTTTACTTTTAACTAAATTATGCAAAGTTATGACGCAAATCCTCAGAATTAATAAAATCAGAATAAAATAGTTTAGAAGAAAAATTTGTTCAAAACAGAAATAAAAGGTAGCAGATAAATTTAAATTAAATTCATTGAAAAATACGAAAATGATCAAAATTCCTGATGAAAACTGAAGACTCATCACTTTACTTAATGTTGATACAAAATTGCATTGGCTGCTTTGGCAAATAGAATTAAACCTTTCCTTGGAGATATCATCAGTGAAACACAGCAAGGTTTTAAAAGGGAATGTATATTGGAGATTGTACTAGACTTATTGTTGATATTATGGAAAAAACCAAGCAGATAATCTTCCGGGTCTCATACTTTTATTTGACTTTGACACAGCATTTTATACCCTTGAAATGTCATTTATTGACTCAGTTTGTCTTTTGGCATTTTGGACCAATGTTTAGTAAATGGGTCAAGGCCTTAATTTCAGAATCCCAGAGCTGTATCATAAACAATGGACACTGTTCTCATTTTTTTAATATTGGTCGTAAAGTTAGAATTAAAAACAACCAAGAGATAAATGGTATGAAAATAAATGACTCTAAATATCTTTTATGCCAGTATGCAGAAAAATGTTTATATACTTTATTCTTTATGCTACACTAATGCCGAAATTGATAGAACTGAAGCCATATGCATTGGTCCAAATATTCACTCAAAGAATAAACTAACCACTACAAGAAACTTGAGATGGAACTACTGTTCGGTGAAAATAAAACCCTTGTTCTTTTAAAAGGAAAAAACATTAGAATGCAGTCTCCTGAATTAATGAGTTTACACACATTTACATTATATGGGAAAGATTAGTGTTATTAAATTACTATCTTTTCCTATTCTAATCCAGTCATTAAGAGTTCTACCAAACCAACCTGTTGATAAGATAAAAAAATCATCAAAGATACCAGTCTTATAATTTTGTACTCACATGGAAATTGTTTTTTACCTTTTGTTGTACTAAAAATAACAAATTTAGTATGTTCCAGATTAAAATTTTATCAATTCTTGCTTCAAATGCAATATTCTACAAATGTGGGTTAAAAGAAACCAATATGTGTAGTTTTGTAACGAAACTAAGGATACAAATAGTCATCTTTTCTGGGATTGACTTTAGTTAGAATGGAGAAGGTATATAAGACCACTTTTTGCATCAAAATGTATCGAATCAAGACGAAACTAATTGAATCTAGCACAGAATATCAACACCAAATTCCTAAACAACAAGAAACATTCTTTCTGATAAAGGACAACCATTTACGAGGTTCCCGTCTTGGTACTTGCACATAGGCATGCAACGGCATTGAAACAGGTTTTTAGATTTCAATCCTCCCTTTTTCCATGTCGATCAGGGATTTTAAAAAGTACACAAAAGAATTTACAACAAGAGAGGAATGAACTTAATTCTATAATAAATGTATAATAGATAAATAAAACACAGTTCTAACAAAAAAAGTTATTTAATATACCGTTTTGAAGAATGCTAGGAGCTACTCTCAGTTACAGAGTTATTATTGTAAAGGATAGTTTGAAGGAGTTAAATTGTGTTTTAACTCGACCGAATCATTCACAAACTATTTCTCTTGTGTAAGATTTAATTCTCGTGACGTCATGAAACGGGTTTATAAATGTTTAAACTTTTAAAACTTTTGCCACTACGCTCATTTACGAGATAACCCATAACATATAAAATTGAAATTGTCACTTTTAGAATATATTTTGTTTTCGTTTTTAGCAGTTGCATAGATTAAGTACAGATAAAGCTAAGGAAATAATGGATGCAATGAAGGAAATGGAATCACATGTTAAAACGTTGACATCGGAAAAAGATTTCCTTAAATCAAAAAAGCTAGAATTCGACAAGAAAATGATTAATCGAAAAGACAAAGATGAAGAAACTATTTCAGAAAAACATAGCGGTGCTTCCAATAGTAGTAGTTGTAATATTCAATGGAATAACAAACAAGAAGACGATAAATATATCCCCCAAGGCACTGAACAACAAATGGAATTCCAGTATGTCCAAAGCTCCAATGACACACTAAACGAGCGTATACAAACGCTAGAGAATCAACTGGTAGAAGCAAATGAAATTCAAAATGATGCAAAAGAGAAATACAAACTGCAACTTCGAGTACTGAATGACAAGTTGGAGGAAAAAGAAGAACAACATAAAAAAATGAATGATACTATTGAAAAAAATGAAACAAAATACAGAAATTTGAAAGAGGATAAATGTAAAATAGCTGAAAAACTTCATAGAGAGAGCGAAAAATTGAGACTATTGGAAAATCAGTACGATGTTAGACAGAACACCATTCAGAGCTTGAAATTAGAAGGAGATAATTTGAAGTGCCAATTAGAACAGAAAATCAGAGATTATTCTTTAGAAAAACAAAAAATGGACACATTAATTAAAAAAGAAAGGAATAAACTGACAGATATGAGACTGACTATTGAAAAGTTGGAAAATGACAAAGAAACTACTGAAAAAAACTTGACGGAAGAAAGAAAATTGTTGCAGATAAAAATTATAGAGCTACAGGGAAAAGACAAGTTCTCAACTGGCCATATTGGTAAATTTAACCAATTTAAGTTCTTGTTGAAAACACAGGGTTAACCCCTCCCCTTTCATACTGGTACAGGTGAATCTAGTTTTAAGGTAAAGGATCTGTGTTGTCTATTTTGTTCTATGGTTTATTCTTAAGTGTTCACATTATCACTCTGAATTCAGCAAATGAATTGGTGAAAATTAATCCTTACACATAAGAAAGGCATTGTTTTTTTTTTTTTTTTTTTATTATTCAATTGAAAATGTCAATTCCAAATACTGAATCGACATCTGAAAATCCAAATAAACCCACTACTTTGATTTTTGATTTGAAAGAATTGAGGTAAACGTCATTTGAATCTTGTACATGTGTAGTTAATTCAATTTATAACGTACAAGTCTAATGACAGACTTGGAACATGCGATAAAGTTTTAGGTAATTTTAAGGAATAAATTCCGTTTAGGGATGAAGGATAAGATATTAAAGAAAAAAGATGTTATATTCTTCATTGCGATCTGCCATATTTTCTCCTAACTGACTAATTTACTAATTGTAAATGACTGTACCAAGTCATGAATATGGCAGTTATTTTTCGCTTGTTCCGTTTATTGATACCGTTTGATTTTATCAGTTTTTATGGACTTCCCCTTTCTGAATTTGCCTTGGAGTTCGGTATTTTTTTTTTTTATACTTTTTTGACAGAATAACGTCGATGTTTTTGTTGTTGTTTTTTTTTTTTCATTTGTTTATTTTATTTATTTATTTTTAGGCTCTTCATATTGTGGTAATGATTAACGTATTAAAAGTTTACTGTTTTAAAATTCTAGCCCTTGAACGAGCAAATCAAAGATGTTCAGCTTCCACGAGAGATCGCTAGTTTGAAACACTATATCGGAAATTTTAAAAAAACAATACTTCCGAAAATAAGTTTACTGTTTTCATTTTTTTTTTAATTCATTTTTTAGTTATATTTACAAATACTGGTGTCAGTCATTAAAAAAAGAGAGATAGATTTTAAGAATATTGCAGAATCTAGCTCTTATGTGCACATGTTCGTAAGGCTATCTTTTGACTTCCGAAACATTTGCTCTCGAGAACAAGGAATATTATTATAGAGACTTGCAATTTTAATACTACCATCGGTGTCGCAGCTGGTGGACTGTCCATCTGCCCAGTAGCTAGTGCTTTGTTACTAATATGTTTTGAATGATACTTTTTTTATTTAAGTTAATACTAATGGTACGAAAACAAGGTGAATATCTGTGTTAATTTAACTTGTCCTTTTTAGCATTATTGCAGAAAGAAAACGAATGCTTGAAGATAGAAAATAACAGACTGATGACTAAAGCTAAAGAGAAGAAGCGTAAGTTTTCACATCGAGTGTCAAACAGGAACCACATTTAGTGTATTTTCCCAATTTCTCTTATAACTCCAGTTAAAAAAACTGATTAACGTTTGTTGTGTGTTCGTATTCTTAGCCATAGAATTATGTTTAATATTCAATGCATCAATATAGTTATTATGATAATTTTTTATTATTGCATTGCTATTAACATGATTAACATTACTATTATCTTTATTACTCATGTTTTCAATCTTCGAAAATAACGGACTAAATTTTCATTTGTATACTAGTATGTACTCATTATGACGTTAGTTGGAAGAGAATCAAAAGCAGATTCATACTCAAACAAGAAATTGGTTTATGGTGTGCCAAGTATACGCTGACCATAACTCTATCCAAATTACGACATGAAAGGCAATTTTCTAAGGCTGATATAGATATGGTATTCTTGCAATAACGTGATTCAAATATAATTTTGCATATATATATATCGTTATGCAATTTTAGAAAATTAGCAATACCATATTGGGATTTTTGCCAAACATACTATAGTAGAGGGCATTATGTTTTCTGGTCTGTGTGTCCGTTCGTCCGTCCGTCCGTCTGTCCCGCTTCAGGTTTAAGTTTTTGGTCAAGGTAGTTTTGACGAAGTTGAAGTCCAATTAACTTGAAACTTAGTCCACATGTTCCTTTGATATGATCTTTCTAATTTTAATGCCAAATTAGAGTTTTGACCCCAATTTCACGGTCCACTGAACATAGAAAATGAAAGTGCAGTGGGGCATCCGTATACTATGGACACATTATTGTTTTTAGATATTTAGATATTTAGATATTATGTAAATTATTAAAGAAGAGATGGAATAAATGGTGCATTATTTAATAAGGCTGTGCAATCACAATGCAATTTCATAGACGTTCAGGTTGTTATCGATCTTGATATAGTATCTATAAAACAAATATCGACAACAGAAACCTATTTCAGCCTACTTTGATATCATTTACGCTGTCCACAATTAGTACATGCTTTAAGATTAATCAAGCCTAAAGCAGATCTTGAATGTCTCATGAATGAAATACTTGAATGGTGTAATTTTACTCTGTAAGTAAAGTACTTTTAATCTAAATAGTGTCTTTTAATGAATTTTAATGAATCTCCTACGTTTTAATTACAGCATCTAAGAAACAGTAAAAAATGAAAAAGGGAAATTATTTTGTAGATATCAGTTTTCACAGTGTTCTTAAACAGCCACAGTCGGACCAAGCTGTAAATGGCATTTTTGACCTACTTCGGGGCCAATGTTCAGACACCGAGTTTGAAATGGTTGAAGAATCAAAACGAAAAAAGAATACACCCCTGCTGGTTGTTTTGTACAATCTTTCAAGAATTGCTGACGATGTAAAAGGAGCATTATATGGAATCGAAGGTTTGAACATTATTTAGTTTTTTATATAATTGTATTCAAACTATTTCAAATCGATAAAAGGCGATGTTGATTATACTTCGTTTAAACAGCAACCCATTGACAAATTAATCAAACGTCATCTATTAAAAACATATATATTTTACTATTAATTTTTGCTTGACCAAAAATGTTCGCAAGCTGGTGTCTTTTAAATGTATCATTAACTACTTTGAAAATTTTGTCTTGTTTCCAAACACAATTTTGATAAGAAAATATATTTTAACATAGCCAGTGATAGAGCCGTTTAACTTGAATGTCGTTACTATAAATATTAATTGAATTAGTATACGCAAAAACTGTTTGCAAATAAATAAGCTTTCGAAATGACGAATCAGGTTACGATGAAGCTACCAATATGACTGTAAAATATGGATTAAGAGACATGTAAACCAATGAAGATAATTAACTTTTATAGCTTGCTATGCGGTATGGGTTTTGCTCATTGCTGTAGATCATACGGTGACATATAGTTGTGTGACGGAATTGCTTCCCTTAGAACATGTGGAAGATACATAGCCAGACGTAAGCGGTTGGGCTAGGAGGTACTTTTAGCTCAGTCGGTTAACGCGCTGCCTTGTAACACAGAGGTCCCGGGTGCGAGTCCCGGTGGAGACACAGATGATTTTGTATGTAAAATCATGCTCTCTGGCTAGCTTCTTCGTCATTTGGTCTCTGATGGAGAGTTGTCTCATTGGCAATCATACGCCATCTTCTTTTTTATATATAAACGTGTATTTGGTGAGAAGATATCAAAGGGAAAGTCAACCTCATAAGTCAAAAACAAACTGATAATGCCATGGCAACAAACGAAAAACGACCAAAAGATAAACAACAGTCTACCAAACACAACATACAAAACTAAAGACTGAGCAACACGAACCCCATCAAAAACCGGGGATGATCTCAAGTGCTCCGGAACGGTAAACAGATCCGGCACCACATGTGTCATGTAAGTACGAACACTAAGTTGAGACACTAATAAACTACCATCCAATCATGCAAAAAAAGTATAACAAAACACCGAGCTCCAAGGTAAATTCGAAAAGGGAAGTCCACAAAACTTGATAAAATTAAACGTTATCAACTAACGACATTAAAACTCTAATGACGCTGATTATTGTATTTCTGATCATAGTGTCATTGGTTCTGTATTGGAAGATTGTGAATAATCTTATAGTGAATTCTTCATAATCAGTTCATGATGATAGAAAGTAAAAGTAAAATAACAAAATACCGAACTCCAAGGAAAATTTAAAACGGAAAGCTCCTTAACAAATGGCAAAATCAAAAGCTGAAACACATCAAACGAATGGAAATCAACTGTCATATTCCTTACTTGGTACAGGCATTTCCTTATGTAGAAAATGGTGGATTAAACCTGGTTTTATAGCTAGCTAATCTTCTCGCTTGTATGACAGCCGCATAAAATTCCATTATATTGACAACAATGTGGGCAAAATAAACAAACATACTAGTAAAATGGTCAAAATGTCAAAAAATGGGGTACAGCAGTCAACATTGTGTTATAATCGTAATCGCTATAAAACAAACAACTATGTCAACAAAGAAAAACAAAATGGCACTTAAACACTCTATGGAAAAGACACATAAGCAAAAAGAAAGACAAGAAAACAAAAGATGACCATAGCACAATAACACTTGAAGCCATTTGCATTCAAGCTGTACAATGGTTCAATTTGCAACTAATGTATGTTAGATATGATTTTTAAAAAACAGAACAATTCATCCAAAAGCAGGAGAAAAATAACATATTAATAACTGTACATTCATAAAAAATGCATTTGATCTGATATTATTCAAACATCATTTTCTTTTTCTTGTGCAAATCAGAATATTTCATATTTGGAATTTCATGTCTACGATGAAGAATTTACAAACGTGAACTTCTCGTTCAAACATATTTTTTTTTATCTGTGAAGTGTTTAAAGAACCAGAAACAAATGAGAGAAATTTGCTCCACGTTCAAGAAGCAAGTTAAGGTTTATTATATTTGATTCAGCGCACGTTATTTAAAAGTCTCTTTTCTTGAGTATTTTTGCAGAGAAAAAACTTCCACAAGGGTGATTACGGAATAGAAATATGGTCACTTTGGTCTTCTTCCGACCGGCAATAAAATAGTTACCAAAGTTGGGCGTCCGTTTTGATGTACGGGGTACATAAGTGCACAGCCATGTCAGGAATAGGGACGTTAAATCCGATGATTCGTGTAGAGAGGATGCTATGCTTTGTACATGTTAAGAACCCTTGAAACAACACGTTGATGGATCTGTAGGTGACCTGCTGCAAGGCTAAATTTCTGTCCCTATCCAATATACCCTCATTTTCCAGTTGCAATCCATATTTCCCGCCTTTCATCCCGGTCGATCCCTATTACAGGACCTACCAATTGTATGTATTGTTAATTTCTTCTCGTCCTAAACAGGCATGAAATATTTGCCACTGGACGTTTAGCAACCAACAACCAATCAATCAATCAGAGAGAAAATTGTTCCTCATAAAACGTCTCAGCTTTTCGAGTACATGTACCAATTCTGTCTAGTACCAATGCATATACTATGTCATTTCGTTTGTCAACGTTTTTTCCTGTAGCATGTGAAATAAAGTCATCTGAAAAAAAAATATATACTGGAATAAATTATGCTTCAGCCGATTTATAGGTGAGCAAATACTTTCTAATGTCTATTTGTCTTTTTGTCATTGCAAATTCATCAAGATTATAGAGACTTTCCCCAGGCTCTTGATCATGGATCCCGTTTATTTCTTTTCCTTTTTGTTTGTTTAATGTTTATTAGTAAATATTCATTAAACTGTGTTTGATGTGTTCTTGCTATTATTCATACGATATTACAATAACAGCAGTTTATATATATGCTGCTCCTCTATTTTCATTTTAACTGGTGACGCCAGTTCTAGCGATATATGTCTCATTGCGAACGTTCTTGTTGGTGACGAACAGTAAGCAAAGTCCCTGGTTATTCAGTCAATCGATGTAGAATATGGTCGCTGGTGGGTGCAAATTGGTTTCTATTTGTTAAGGAAATTCAAGCAATTGTTAATCTTCCTGTACATACAAAACCGGTACAGGATACGAAATTTCCGGCTCTTAACATACAAGGTTCGGCTTGAATAGTTCTAGGTTTTTTCAGTTTATTTTAAATTCACTTGTTCTTAAAGTCCTTGCCAGACATGAGTTTGCTGTCAAAATTTCAATACGCTTTCAGTCGAATTTTCTACGGCATAACATTATAACTACGATTATCATATCTCATAATGAATGAACTTGTTTCTACTGAATGGATTTTTAACATTTGCAAAAATAATGTTTCTTAGAGCGTTTCATTGACCTAGGCTTACATATGTAAGCTGGGTTGTCGTCATTTCACATCCGTACCACTTTAGGTAAAACTCTCCTAAATTCACTTGACAAATGCTTAATCAGCATCTTAAATGTGTCCAGTCTTTTAATGTTTCCTCCAATAAATCAACTTGACTGCTGTTACTTAGAATAAAACATTTGGATAAAACAGTGATATGGTCCAATATCTGAATATGTCATGTGGTAGTCTCCTTGCAAAAAAACTTAAATCTCTTGTCAGGCAGCTAAAAGGGTTCGATCAAAATATATAAAAACGAAATATTTAGAAATTTTATCTAATACTGTGTATTCTTAGTTAAACCAGTTTTAGCGAAAATTTCTTCAACATCATTCTTAATCTTTTTGTTTTATTCTAAATTCGATGACAATGCCTGGAATCAAACCAAAAACTAGGAAGTTAATGGAAACTATTTCCCAATAAGACCGATTCAAAACCAAACGTATCAAAAATATTTGATATGATTATGCATTGTATCAATTCATGGACTGAAATGTATCAGGTAGGCTATATATTATCGTTGAAGCTCTAGTGATCATTATTATTTGTATTTTTTCAGCTAACTCTGATGTAGCATTAGTGGTTCTTCACTCCAAAGATATTAAAAAGCCAAGTGAAAAGATTCTGACAGAACCGGACTTCAAAAAATTGGGTATTATAGTGGACATGAACTTTCTATCAGCAAAAGGGATCATATCAGATGATGTAACTGACAAAGCTATACATCAACTAGTTGGATTCATTAACAAATTTTGATTCCTAGTTCATCTTTTTAATAACATTTCGGTTTTTGTCATCACTTACGTGTATTTTGTGAACATTGGATATTTGTAATCCAAAATAATTCTTTTTTTTCGTACAAAAAGCTTCTTTCGACTAGAATTTAAGAAAGCCAAAAAACACTATCAATAACACAAAGATGAGAGGGTGATAGAGCAGATTTGTATCCAGAGAAAAACCGAGGTGAAGCCAATATATTTTCAAGAAGTAACAATCTACTCAAGTACCCTCTCAGCTTTGATAATTGAATATACTAGTTCAGATATTATTGTCTTTTCAATTATTGATTTTTGTTTTTGCTAGGTTTTCATTTGTAAATCTAGAAGGTTATAACAGTATTATCCGCTGAGCCATGTTTACACTTGTATCAATCAATATAAAATCTGGCGTTTTAACATGTTTAATTAATATGAATTGTATATACATGTGTATAATTACATAACATAGATGTTTCATAAGATTCCGTAATTTTGATTGGCAGAGGCATTCCAAAAGTTATGTTTTATTTCCTAATAAAATGCATCATCTATGATTGGCCGTGCTCTCCGTGACAACGTTAAAACAATGCATTGAAAAAAAACATACGAAACGAGTTTCTTGTAATTGTAATTATAATGTTAAGGAAATTATTAAACCAGTGCATTACTAAACTAAACTAAGTCATCTACGCATTTTTTTAAACATTTATTACAATTCCATAACGTAAAATCGACAAAAACTATTTCATTCAGTGTTTGTTGTTCGAAACTTTGGTTGTTATATCAACTTTCGGGTTTTATTACCGACGTTTTTCGTTCGTGATCTTAATAACAATCAACACAAAATCATAGAGCACGTGAAAAATAAGTGAGATGATGTAGGGATGTTTATTTTTCTTATCTTTTATGGTAATATTCTTTATAAAGCACTAAAATGTCAGTATTCACCGCAGAAGCTAACAAAACCTTTAAATAGACTTATTAAGAAGGGATATAGTTACGATACTGTTGTCAGGTCATTAAAGATTGCATATTTTGGCTTTAATATTGATTCACTTATAGGGTCTTTGCATCGGAACTAAACACATTTATTTAAAACCAGTTGTTGGCATGACACGGGTTATGCTCTTCTCATATATTTTATGATGGTATGATACTAAACCCCTAATGGGAGGATTGTGCCTGATATTCATATGATGAAGACATAATCTTTCAATCAGTTTAATTGAGGTCTGGAGCTGGCATGTCAGTTAACTGCTAGTAGTCTGTTGTTATTTATGTATTATTGTCATTTTGTTTATTTTCTTTTGTTACATCTTCTGACATCGGACTCGGACTTCTCTTTAACTGACTTTTAATGTGCGTATTGTTATACGTTTACTTTTCTACATTGGCTAGAGGTATAGGGGAGGTTGAGATCTCATAAACATGTTTAACCCGCCGCATTTTGCACCTGTCCCAAGTCAGGAGCCTCTGGCCTTTGTTAGTCTTGTATTATTTTACTTTTAGTTTCTTGTGTATAATTTGAGTTTAATATGACGTCCATTATCACTGAACTAGTATATATATTTGTTTAGGGGCCAGCTTAAGGACGCCTCCGGGTGCGGAATTTCTCGCTGTATTGAAGACCTATTGGTGACCTTCTGTTGTTGTCTGTTCTGTGGTCGGGTTGTTGTCTCTTTGACACATTTCCCATTTCCATTCTCAATTTTAGAGTTTATTTTTTATATATATATTTTCCATGCGTTTCCATTTATTAATTATACTTTGTCTGAACAGATGTTAACTGCTTTGGGTTATCCATTTTTTTTCAGAATCAATTAATACTTCCTTGAAGTTTCACGTTTGTTTACCTATAGGCGAATTAGAACACGGGAAGACAATAAATTAATAGCAGTACATTTCTGAAGATTTTGATAAGATAAAGGATTTTCTTGTTTAAGTCCATGTACACATGTTTTACAGAAAAACTAGCCATTCAAGTGTATAAATCATATTCAACATTTGTTTTTAAATTTAAATATATCATATGGCTTTAACTCGTAACTTCACGGTTATAGTATAAAATGTAATAATAGTAATTGAATGCTTCTTTTTAGCAATTACTTAGGGTTGTTAATTAAGGCGACAGTAGTTTGCCGATGTTCAAATCTCGTAAATCGAGTAAGAACAGACAAATCAAGGTAACAAACAAAAACTGAAGGAATCGCAACTCCAAAAAAAAGAGCGAAACTGGGTGCGTCGACAAGGTAATAACATTAACGGTACCAATTTTATTACACCAGATGTGCATTTCGACAATTGATGTCTCTTCAGTGATGCTCGTGGCCAAAATATTTGAAATTCCAAAACCTCATACAAACGTTGAAGAGCTGATAAAATCCAAAAGGACCAACAGTAAAGCCAAACAAAGACAAGGAATCAGAGCTATGCATGAGGGTGATACATTCCTTAATTTACAATATTTTCGAATTTTTATAACAGCAAATTTAAATAAAAGAAGTGTTCTTCCTTAAAATTATGTTGAAGCAATTGAAGCGTTGATAGTTCGCACATGTTTAGAGTGAATCGCGTTATAAAAAATGTGCAGCGGTCAACGCTTCTAATCCCTAATAAAATGGCGAGAGGAAGCATTCAATTCTTAAAATATAGTTGTTTCTTAATATCCCGTATAATCTTTATTCGCGGACAATAATCGAGAGGCATTCAAAATAATGTTAATGTTTAATTTCCTAACATTATGTGCAGAATCTATGACTGCACGAGATCTCCATGACAACGTCACTACAATGCATAAGAAAAACAATGAAAAACCTAATCTAACTTTGTAAAATTGAGAATGGAAATGGGGATTGTGTCAAAGAAACATCCCGATCAAAGAGCAGAAAACAGCCCAAGGACACCAATGGGTCTTCAACACAGCGAGAAAATCCCGCACCCTCATAATTTCATGGCTACATCATAGAAATCAATGTAGAAATGTACAATTTATGCTTCGTTCACACGTACATTTAATTCGAATTGAATTCGAATCGAATGCGAATCGAATTCGCTAATCGCGTTCACACACTCATCTTTTTTTCAATTCGAATCGAATTCGAATTGGCTTATTCGCATTATCCAATTCGCATTAGAAATGCGTTTTCGTTAATGCGAATTAGTTAATTCGCTTCAATTCGAATTAAACTGTGTTGTGGACACTTTCTAAATTGTAATTCGAATAACCTTAACAAGTGCTTGGACGGGCAAATTAAAAGAATATTATCATTATTCCGTGATTCTTTAAAATTAAAGACATAACACTAATAATTCGTGTCAGCGAAAATATCATAGGCGAAAACCTTAATGACGTCATGTGCGTATATGCCGACAAGTCCGACATGTCCGACAATAATTTATAAAGGGGTAACACTTGGTCGTCAATGAAGACATTCTGTCTTATCGAGTGTTGGGCGGATGATGCTATTGAGGTCGAGTTATCTGGGACTCACAAAAAGAAAAACCGACACGTTTACGAATTTTTTTTTCTTGTTTAACAATGGTTTGTGCAAAATAACAGGAAAAAATGTACTTGTTAATGACGTCATATGCGTATATGCCGACAAGTCCGACATGTCCGACAATAATTTATAAAGGGTAACACTTGGTCGTTAATGAAGACATTCTGTCTTATCGAGTGTTGGGCGGATGATGCTATTGGGGTCGAGTTATCTGGGACTCACAAAAGAAAAACCGACACGTTTACGAAAAGATTTTTTTTTTCTTGTTTAACAATGGTTTGTGCAAAATAACAGGAAAAATGTTCTGTGGTCGGGTTGTTGTCTCTTTGACACATTCCCATTTCCATTCTCAATTTTACTTGTTGGAAACAATAGGAAAACCTTAGCCCTGTTTTTGAAATGAGAAGGAAAAATGATTCCGATTAATGCCATATCAGATCAAGAAAGCAAGTTTGGAGATGTTATTTGCTCTAAAATGGTTGTTTTGTTTAAATTATAATTAATTAATTGATAATGCGAATTAAAAGTTAACGTCGTTCGGACAGTAAAGCGAATTTGACGCGCATTGTAATTCGTATTAAAATTTACGTTCGGACGTAAAACGTTTCGAATGCGAATTAAACTAATTCGAATTAGCTAATGCGAATTGATAAGAATTACGTGTGAACGCAGCATTGGATGCTTCTTTTTTGTAAAATTACAGGGTTGATACCGCGTTGATCGTGCGCCCGTTTTAGTATTTGAAGTGCATCTTACAAAAAATGTTTCGTTCAACCATGGATGTATTAACCCGTGGATTTGTTCATCTATGGGTCAACGCTTTTACATCCCAATAGAATTACAGCATCGGGCATTGGTGTTAAGTAAAAGGAGAATCCATCTAAACCACTGAATCAAAAATGGTTTCTAATATTGTATTGATTTGGACCTTTCGTCTATTTCTCTGCAACCACTTGACCACAGTCAACTGATTCGTAATTCAATATTCAAAATCCAACCGGACACTAGCAGTCATGATCAGTTCGATATTCAGGTTTTCGAGGTCAATAGTAATAAAAATGAGTATTTTCAAACGGGACTAAAAAATGATAACTATATATACATGTAACAGTAAATATGAATGTAAAAATCGTTTTGTGACCCATTAAGATTATCTGGAATTCGTGTTGTCCTGTTAAACCGTTACTTAAATCACAATTTTATCTATATTGTTTATCATTTTTTATCAATACAATTTTATAAAAAATGCTATTTTAAAATATGATATCTCTCTATTTATCTAGAGTTATATAGATCAAAACACGGACACATTAGATGCATATTATAAATACATAATTATGGAAAGCCAAAATGAGCATTTCAGTTGGCTGTTAAAGAAGATGATGATGGATTTGTGTTAATGTTCAGAAGCAAACATCACATGCATATCTGGGCTAGAAGATGTAAATGGGATATAAATATGAATCCGGGTTTGTACTAGACATGCTGAGCCGATTTTGTATGTGCTAATTCACAAGGAAATTGTCTTCAGGTAGACATGTCACTCTGCTTGGACACATAATTCTGACTTCGAGTCAACCAGTCATTTCTTTTATTCCTCAATGTCGTGTGGTGGTGAGGAAGCAGCTAATACCAATTTTCCTTCTTTAGTTTGACCAGGCCAGTACACACAAAACATCCCCACCGTCTCGAAGTGAGCTCGCTACCATGAAACCACCGAGGCGGTTTAATTGACTTTAATGTTCGAAATATATATATTGTTAGACTACCACAGACCGCTTTACTAACATCGAGACTTTGCCGATTTTTACTTTATCTAAACTAGGCAATTTTAACGAAGATTGAAAGATCAAAGGGTCCATCCAACGCCCTGTTCTCTTTCCTCTGGATGATTTTCTCTTTCCGTTTGATTTTCTTCGATGTTTATAAGCCAACGCCCTGTCATCTTTCCTTTTGATTTTCGTCGATTTTTATCATAAGCCTTTGAAAGATTCTGAAGGTCTTACTGCCTTTCAAGTGGTCTCTGGTAGTCTTTTGCAATATATTTTGGATGTTAATGCCAATCAAAAATGTTTGTTCGGACTTTCCGTGGTTAAATATTTTTCACATGCTACTAAATAAACTAATCATAGATACCAGGATAAAATTTGACGCGCGTTTCGTCTACAAAAGACTCTCTCACCCCTTATTTTCTTGATTTTGTATTTCATTGTGTCATAGATCAAATTTATTCGATCAGTGTATGTTAACTTGTGTTAATGTCTTTTGATTGACTCATCAGTGACGCTCGAATCAAAAAATGTTAAAAAGGCCAAATAAAGTTCGAAGTTGAAGAGCATCGAGGACCAAAAATTCCTAAAAGTTTTGCCAAATACGGCTAAGGTAATCTATTGCTGAGGTAGAAAAGCCTTAGTATTTCAAAAATTCAGAGTTTTATAAACAGTGTCAGTAATTATCTATTTATTTCTAGAGTTATCTTGTTCTAAAAAAGCATCTTCTGACTATGAGTTTATTGAGATATAAATCTAAAGAATTGTGATATATGTTAAAAAAAAAAAAAAAAAGAAAAAACAGAGGCAGATGATATTAAAGTTAAAGGTTTTATATTGGAGGACAACATAACATAATTTACGGTAATCGGTAGGGGGTCACAAATAATTTCTTACTTCTTGTTCATTCATATTAATTGTTTTAAATATGGTTATCGAGTTTTTTTTTTAAACTGACTTGAATATAAATATGCATTGGATGGATATCAAATTATACTTAATAAAGAACCAGCCTCTAGCTTCACATACATTAGTAAACTGTACATTCATGTTAAAAAAAATGTTTGCGGAAAATCGATGAAAACCATACTTTTACATACAAACACAAAGAAAAATTAAAACATTAAAAAAAAACTAGATATGGACGATATCCCCCTCTGCTCTGCCATATGCATAAGTAAAGTTCCACATACTTTAGATTTGACAATCAGTGATGTTGAAGTACAACTTGAAATTGTTGCGCTGTAAGACATAAATGGTGCCCCCGCCTGACCATAAGAAATTATAAATTTAACACTATGTATGATGATCTATCTTTTATTTTTATTCCGAAAGTCTACACTTGCAGGACTGAATGTCCAGCTAAAAGGTTTCAACTTTCTAGTTTTAGTAGTCACCAAGTTCACCTTTGTATTTCCAGTGGACACCAAGTTCAACTTCCCGGTATTGATTAAATATTTGACAATACTAAAAAAATTATTTATTGCATAATGGCATTAATCTGCAGTAATACAAACCATGTTTTCAATTATATAGCAAGTGAGAAGGAAATGAAGTCCAACTACTGCATGGTTTTTGTGAATATCTAACCCCCTCCCCCCTCCAAAAAAAAACCCTTTCTGACTTTTAGTACACATAAGAGAAACTATATGTACGTAAATACACCATATCTATAAAAATATAAAAGATTTCACCTTTATACCCGATCTTGCGCTGGTTACTACAGTGGCGGATCCAGGGGTTTCGGGTTGGAACCCCTTTTTGGACGATCAATGTATTTGAATGGGGACATATAGTTGGAACCCCTTTATCCTGAGTTGGGAACCCCTTTTCAAAATGGCTGGATCCGCCCCTGTACTATCAAGTATTTTCTTTTTTTAAATAAAGTGTAGCATATGTAGTAAATCTATAAGAACCTGAGAGCAGCGATATGTCTACATGATGAAAACCTGGCTGGCATCGATGAATCCAATTTTATTGAGACCTTTACTTCGAAACATGTTTGCAGTACTAGTATTCCAGGTTTCTCTGAATGTTTTACAACGAACTCTTGCAGAGTCTTCGGTTTGGTTATATGTTATTTATAAATACGCACTCATGTATGTTTTTGAACTCCAGAGCTATATCTGGTAAAACATCTTACGCTTTCTAAAACACATATAGTCGACTGAGCTTATTATTTAAGACTCAATCGTAAGAGTGAAAAGCCATTGGCGTGTATTGTTCGACAGCTTGTGCTACCAGTAGGTTGGCATGGATCGAAGGTATGCTTGTAAGTCTAATCTTTGTGTTTATATGAACGATTGCAACCAGTTTATTTCTACTGTTGATTATGATGCAACTCCTGGTGCAACTAAGATGTACGGCACACAATTCCTTCTCGGACATTGTTAATAACTGTCCGGAGAGACTTTTGTTGATGCCTTTGTTGTTTCACACGGTGTATAGTTAGGTTGTTAAATAGCTCAGTTCCAGTGTACTTATTTAAAGTCATATTTGATATTTGAGAATCTTCTTCCTGATAACCCGTCTGGAAAGGAAGTAATTGTGTTGCCTGGAAAGGGTTCAGCTATGAACGAAGATTTTCGGTTGCCCTCGAATCACACGGAGAGAATGCAACTACCTTTATTCAGCTTGTGAAATGGCGATCACATAGGCAATCTAACAACAAATTACGGGTCAATCGACAATAAAAATCGCAAAAAAGCTTTACACTACTAAGCATGTAACTTATTATGAATAGTAAGATTCGCCAGCTTAACGGTTTGTTTAACGATTGATAGAATAAGCAAATGAAGTTACTACCCTAAACCTGGTATAGGAAGGTGTATACCTACTGTTCTTACTGAGTACTCGGTCGATACTCAAAATATTATTCATTGAGCAGAGATGACAAAAATCCGAAGGAATATATTATTGTTAATGACATTCCTTCCATTTGCTAATCATTCGAATAAAAGAAAAACTTGGTATAAGGTAATAATCCTTTTCAAATATCGTATAACAACAACGTGATTTATCATAGAAATACTCTGTAAGAACGTTGGTAAGCCTGGATGATAAGATATCACCGTGAACACTTCGACCGATAAAAACTTTTCAAAAACCTTTCAGTCGAGCTCGGACTATTTTCAAAAGACGAAAACTGGAAATGTTTATGTATTGATCACTCCGTGACACCCACAAGCGTTCTAAGCTCTCCGTCAACTCCTCTTGAATAAAAAAAATGAGACATACACTTTTATGTAACAGAGATTGACGTTGAATAGGGCGTACATATGCGTGGCGAATGAATAAAGAAACGAATGGCGTACGAGTAATTTGTTTAAGGGCATACGATACAGTTTTGATCCCGTATTTAAATTTTGATGAAAATTTGCATATAGGCTATTTTTACCTGATTAAATCAAATATGTAATAAAAATATACCTTCATGTGCTACTTTTGAGTAAATTGATGTTCAAATTTCAGATATTTCCTCAAAATACGGATTTGTGGACGTATTTTTCCTTTCGATAGAAATACATAACTTTTTGTTTTAAAAGACAAACACGAGCTGTTTTTGTTAAATTATTTGTAATTTATGTGTTATATAAATATTGCATAAATTTGTACATTTTATTTTACAAATAACTCAAATTTATCAAATGTTCATGAATGTAGAAAAACCGTCATTTTTGCTGTTTATTAATCAAATTTAAAAAATTGCACTATTTACGTTTTCATGAACATTGGTACACATAATCTTCTTACGTAATCAAACCAAATGTCATTTTAAAAAGAGGGTCCATGAACTCGTTTTCAAGTTAAATTAGTTTGAATGATAAAAATCAGCCGAAAACTGCATCTTTTCCCGACAAGTCACCGTTTGACGTCGCGAAAATAACAATTTACGTTAGCAACGTCATAACCTCCCTGTAACTGTATCGTATGCCCTTAACAATGGGTCTATTACAATTTTCGAGACAGAAATTTACCGTTCAAATTCTGAGTCGGCAATTTGCATGTTTTCTATATATCTATATATATGGACTGTGCTATCTGACGTCAAACGCCCGGACTCTGACAAGCCCCCCAAAAAGCATTCAGACGTTCGATTGTGGTTAAAACTTCATGTAAAATCAGTTTTACCAAATTGTTTACCATTAGGGGTGCACAATAATAATCCTATACGTGGCATAGGCGCTTAGAGCATGGAACCCCTTTTATTTTCCATTGGTTTTATTTCTTATTTTTTTCTATATATATATAAAAAGAAGATGTGTATGATTGCCAATGACACAACTCTCCACAAGAGACCTAATTACACAGAAATTAACAACTATAGGTCACCGTACGGCCTTCAACAATGAGCAAAGCCCATACCGTATAGTCAGCTATAAAAGGCCACGAAATGATAAATGTAAAACAATTCAAACGAGAAACCAACAGCCTAATATATGTACAAAATAATGAACGAATAAGTAAATAACATAATAACTTGTGAGGTTGAATTGGGTTTATGCCTTCTAACTTACAGTCAATCATTATAAAAAGCTGGGACCTAGATCATCATTTTATATTGGGTATTATCCACGCATATGTAGTATATATTTCTTATTTGTCTTCTTATTCTTATCGATACGATAGTACAATATCAGTAGTTTATATATGCTGTCATTCTATCATTTTTTTTTTTCGAAATAAGGATCGAGGCCGGCAGCATATGTAAACCACTGTTGAACTGCCATTTTGAAAGATTTTGGCAAATTTTGAGTTTTCATCCAAAAAATTATAGAACAGTCTTAACCAAAACCAAAATTTTGTTTGAGATGAGAAATATATTGTCTATGGGATACAAATTAATTCATCATGTTTGGCTATCGACGTCTTTCGATGCAATATTTTTTATAATCCATGTAAAATTTGATTTTTTTCATCAAAATGCCATCAACCGTTATGTTCCAACCCAGAATAACTTTTTGGTTTTATAGAAATATGTAAAGTCGTCAGAAATTGTAAAAGGTTTTATAATATTTAGTCATTGGAAGATTAACAACCATCCGTCCGTCGTTCGTTAAACGGTCAGGGACCAATTCAATAACAATATGCGCAAATCATGCTTACCCAGAAATAACGAGGAACACAGATACATGTTTTTATTAGATTTTGTATTTACATTTTTTAAACCTGAAACATGTTCATCCTTTTTAATTCAGATGTTTTCCATGTTACCCAATATAAAAATGATGATCTAGGTCCCAGTTTTTTATAATGATTGACTGTAAAATAGAATGCATAAACCCAATTCAACCTCATAAGTTATTATGTTATTTACTTATTATTTCACACTTACTTAAATTCGAACAGTAGGAGCAAAATTGGTTAATGCCATTCAACCGAGACAAATGTGAAATCGTCCACATAACTAGAAAACAAACACCATAGACTATACACTACATGATCACATATTAAAACTTTGATGTGGTTGCTTAACCGCCCAGTGGCAAATACTTCGTGCACTTTAAGGAGACATATTTAAATCAACAGATAAAGCAAACTATCGTGGAATTACCATCCCAAATTATCTTACGTGGAACTTACACATTAATATCATCAAAAATAAAACAGATGTCATGCATCATTATATTTATCAAAGAAGTGTAAAGACCAACATAATAAAACTGATGAACTAGCTTTTAAAACATATGTCAGATCAGATTATTGTAGTGAATTCTGAGACCCTAGCAGAAAAAATAAAAGTAAAAATCGAAATGATCTAGAGAAGAGCTGCCCTGTTGGTATACATTAAATCAATACAGCTACAAAAGTACTGTTAGTGCCATGCTTATTTAACATCTACGCTGGCTAACACTACAACAAAGAAAAATTTTGCATCAGTCACCATGTTGTACAAAACTCATCACCAACTAGTTTCCATCCCAAATAATCTTTACTTAGTACCTACAAGAAAACAAAAAACTATTCAGCCAGCCTCTCCCACAAATTGCTATTCATTTCATTCCCCGAGAAAAATAAGGTTGTGGAATTCCTTACCAGACCTGGAAGGCATTAGCCCAGATTTATATGCCTTCAAGCAAGGATTTGTATAGTAAGACTAATATACAAATCCTTGTTTCAAGTAAGTCTGGAGCACAAGCCATAATATTTTGCTTGAGTAAATATATATGCTTTTATCCATACAAAAATGTTGTCTTTTTTCAATGTTTGAAATTTATTGTAAATATTTTTTATTTAAGCCTTTTCATGTTCCTTCTTATAATCTTCAACATATTGAAGTCAGGAAGTATCATCTGTAAATGTCGATGTAGATGTAATTAGTACATTCAGTGATTACTTTGAAGAACAGAATACAAAGAAATAATTAGAACAATGACAATTAGTGGTAAACGTTAAGAAATATAAACGATTATGACATGTTATTGAATATAACACTTGCTAATTAAATATTGAAGAAATATTTCCTACAATTTAAAAGCGTCTAGATCCACTGATTTAATTAACTTGTTCGACTGCTTTTTAAACCAGTCAAAGAATCAAGATGCATCGAATTTTTCGCTTAGATTAATGATGAGCGTAAGGAAATCAATGGAGAAGATAAACGTTAATTTTACACTTCAACACTTGCATATTAAATGAATGAAATACATTTAAAGGGACCGTTTGTCTTTTGACATTAGTTAATATCCTGATGTTAATTGGCATTTAAATCACGTGACCGTCTCTAAGGACGCAAAAAGGTAAAAATCAATAATCTAAAGGTGATCTTTTTCCGTTTGTCAACAGACTTTTACAGCATGACTTTGACCCCAGTCCCGGAGAAAAGCCGGGAGAGGTCTATGCTCTCAACAGAAGATACTACAACCACAAGGACAGATCAACATAAAAATGAACCCAGACCGATCAGCACGAAACATCAATGGGAGGTAAAAGTTCGTCTTAAAAAGGAGAATTGTAAACAGTTTAACTTTTGTGTCAACGTCACTAGTTTGTTAAATACGGGTTTTTATTAATTTTGTAGGGTCGGAAAGCATTGGGTGAGGGATACGATCCACCTATAACAGAACGAGAGACGTGGTGGAGAACGTATATTCGGGTAAGTACATGTGTTAACTGTGCCAAATTTGTAGAGATTAAATCATATTTTTTGTATATGTACTACAAAATATTAAAGGAACCAGTTTAATGTTTGTAACGATTTTCAATAAAAGTTAATTGTTCAATCGTTAACACAATTTTTGTTAAATAGATTAATCCACTATAGTTTACATAAATAATCATAGACGATTCTAGCTTGATATATTCAAGGATTTGTATAGTAAGATATACAAATCCTTGATATATTGTATAGACAGCTATCTATTGATTAAAACTATATATGCTGCCTTTTTATGTCTTTTTCATCATTGTGTTGTTTGGTTTGCTGTCTCGTTATCATTTACTAAACATCTTTTTTAATTCATATATAAATACATAATTGTGTCTCTTCATCATAAACAATAATTGCTTTTAAATTTATTTACAAATTAAGTAATTCTTTTCCTTAGTATTGTTCTTTTGTATTCATGTTATAACCTTGTGTTGCCACTTGTGGGCCAATACATTTGGAATAAAGCATATTGTATTCTATAGGAAACCCCATTACCTGGTGCCTATGAAACAGATTCATTTTTGGAAAATCTGAGAAAGAAGCCAAATACCTACAGGTTTAAATCTGATGGAAGAGCGATAGATCCACATCCACATGGAAAGGGTGCACAACTCTTACCAGGGGCATACAACTTCCCAAGTTTTCTAGAAAGGTACTAAATTTTGTTTCTTGTTTTGTGCTTTTTGCAATAAGGCACTAATTAACTAGTCATCTTTTGTTAGTGGATGTGGGCATGGTTTTTTTCTTTAGACAAACTTTTTTCAACTTTATAAAAACAAACTATTTTTCAATTACATACAGTCAAAAATTATTAATAATGTGTACATGCATAATAATATGATCATAAAGTGAACTGTTTAATCATTTTAAGAAGAAAGATGTACTTGAGTATATTTTGTACCTAAATACAATAATTCACCTAAACTTACGATATATATCCTGTCATTTGATTTGGCACTTATGAATAATTTGAACACTTTTAAAAGTTGTTCTGGGTGTACAGTTTGCAACTGGATGTTCAACAACCAACGATAACCCCTAAACAAAAATGTTACAAATGTTGAAACACAGATCAACAAAATATTGAAGACAAAAATGCTACTGCTAGACTTTACAAATTCCCACAGAACAGGAGGTTGAAAGAATAATCTTAATTCTTTTTAATACTTACTGTAATGGAAATATATTTCAGTTCATATAAAATGCAGTTTTACTTTAATTCTTAATGCGTCAGGATCATGATTTTTTTTATCTTGAATTACAACATTTCTCAACATTTTTAAATGTCAGTTTCCATTTTTTTCAGGTTCAACACATTACCAGCAACCTATAACTTCAAAGCAGAAAGGAGAGACAAATTTGATACCCTCAATCTTGGCACAAAAGACAGGGTAACATATTATTTCATTATTTCAAATTATTCTGATATTTGTAAATGTTATTGATTTAATTCGTTAAAATAAAAACAACACATTATTACTGTTATGTGTAAGAAGCGCTTTTCTTGATTTACCTTCATCAGGAACACTCATACAAATATTTGAAAGCCAAGGATATATAAGAACCGAAACAATTGAAGAGCTATATAACAAAAAAAGATCTAAAAATAATAGCCAAATCCATCTAAGGTCAACTTTGTGTGAGGGAGTTGAAACCTAAGTTTCTTCATGATTTATAAATTTATAAACAGACAATTCTAAAAAGGTTCGTTATAAATCTTGTCAGCTGTATTCGTATGCCCATGAATATGTATGAGAATAGAATCCAGAGAAATCACACTGTATTTTGAAGGTTTAATCATTTAGTTTCTTTTTTGTTTTTGCAGGATATCAATGTGAGCCCTAATGCATATGCTTTGGAAAAATATTTGTCATTGTCAGTAGAAAAACAACAATCCAGGTATGTTCATGAAGTATACTTACATATTACTCTAAAAGAAAGGTGGAAGATACCAAAGAGATATTCAAACTCATTAGTCAATAACAAACTGATAATGCCTTGGCGAAAAACAAAATACTACAAAAAGACATTCTGTATGTGCCTGTCCCAAGTCAAGAGCCTGTAATTCAGTGGTTGTTGTTTGTTGCTGTGTAACATATTTGTTTTTTGTTCATTATTTTGTACATAAATTAGGCCGTTAGTTTCTCATTTGTTTTACATTTGTCATTTCAGGGCCCTTTATAGCTGACTATGTGGTATGGGCTTTGCTCATTGTTGTAGGCCATATATATG